>JAHHFK020001170.1:0-271130 GCA_024533555.2 Aedes koreicus
TTTTCTCGGTTTTCTTCCTATCATGCTTATTCATCTGCACCTCTGTTTGGTGCGGCGTCAATGCAGCTCATGGGGCCAAACATATGCGGCAGCTTAGGTAGGTGGCGCCGATTGGATTGAGAAAACCCAACGAATAAGAATTTGCTCCAAATTATGCGGTTAGGTAAAGGTACGCTGGGAGCGCTACTATGTAGGAGGTGTTTGCTGATCTATTTTAATGTTTAGTTACTTTTACTTTTGATTCAAATCTGTATATATTGATAGTTCTGATCTTTCAACAAGCAGTTCAGTTCTGAAACCTGTAGAGATCAGTTTACTAAATTTAGTCAACATGTTCAAAGTACAGATCAATGTGGACTTAAATCTAGATTTTATTCTGATTCCATATTTCTCCAGTTCATCTTTGTTCTAGCTATTGCTGCATTCGTTGCTGCTGAATATCACGAAGAGCATTATTCACACCCAAAGTATAAGTTTGAGTATGGAGTGAAGGATTCCCACACTGGAGACAACAAGGATCAATGGGAACACCGCGATGGTGACGTCGTCAAAGGACAGTACACACTATACGAAGCCGATGGGACGAAACGTATTGTGGAATATAGTTCCGATAAACACCACGGTTTCCAGGCTCACGTGAAACGAGTTGGACATGCCCATCATCCACAGATCTACGGACACCACGAGGATGGACATCACCATTCTACACCTGCACATGGACATGAGCACGGTCACGCTAGCAGCTATGCTAATTTGTACCAACATCATCACTGAGACTGAGAACGTTGAAGATTAGAAAATAAAAGTTTGTTTGAAATTTTAAACACAATGTTTCTTTGTGTACGCCCTTTTATAAATGTAAACTTATTTCTCATCACATTTAAGCATAAAGGCCTCGCTTAACTTAGTGTTCGGGAAACACTGTTATATAATTTTATTATTAATTTCATTTATTATTCAAAGTAATTTCTTTGGAAAAGTTTAGAATACCGGTCCAAACACGAAAAATAATCTTTTTTTTTTTGTTGATTCTGGACCAAGGGTGAGTTGCTCAGCACAAAATCACTTGTGCCGATTTTTTTTTATATTGTGGGTGTGCCATGGTAACTTGACAGTTCAATCGTTATGTTTTGGCTACGCCTGGCAACCTGGCGATTGTTTTGTTTTGCTTTGTCAAATTTGTGCAGGCAATTTGGGTCTCAGTCAAGGTTTTTGTTGCGAAAGTCGTGTTTTAATACCCTTGTGTTGAGATAGCAAGTTTGGGTGATAAATGAAGCTGAAGAAGCTAATCGCTGGAAGTAAGTACGAGAATTCCTATAAGGGGTTGCACATTTATGATTGATTTATCCATTTTCTCATCAGTCCACGTACCACCTACGAAAACCAAGAACGCGACGCAACTCCACTCTGATTAGTAGTTTCCAAAGACGTTCCTCTGTCTGCATTGCTGAGACATACAAACTGTGCTGCAGCAGGAAGGTGACTAGTTACACTTGATGTCGATGTGTCCGAATATGTTCGTCGTCGTTTCCTTTAAGAACATTCTAGCATTCGAAAATGAAGACTATTGCTATGCCTGGTCAGACTTTAAATGTGCCAGTTTCCTCTCTCGGCCACCGAAAACGAAAATTTCGATCTTGATCCATTCATTTAGCAAATAAAGCATAAGCCTTCACCCGAAACTTTCCACAGCTCCTAGAAAAAAAAACTTTGATTTTAATGTTTTTCAGCTTTTTTACAAAAGGCATCAAAGGATGAGCCCTTAATATCTCTGGTAACAGAAAATGATTGTGAGATATAGGGAAACTGCCCCATATTAATCTCATTGTTCCTATATTCATTATATTATATTATTATATTAATTATATATTATGTATTAATCTTAAATATACTTTATTGAACGTAAAATACAGCATAATTTTCTCGTACAATACACGTGAGTTCTGTTCAGCATCTTTGTCGAACAACTCGATGATGTTGGATGTGACGGTTGTGGAATTGATACCTTTGCTGCACATGATCTTGGCGAGATCCAGGAGGCACATCACTTCTCCGCTTAGAAACCGGGATTTTTCTGGGTTTCCTGCGTAAACAACACCACAAACTGAAAACGTCAATTTTCCAGGGCTGCTAAATCTTCGAAAAGTACATCTGTCAAAAGTGTGCCAAAAAAGTGCCACACATGTTCCAATATGGTGTAAGATTTTCGACTACGGCGTGCCTGGCACACTGTTCTAAGCGACTCACCCCTTGTTCTGGACTGTTTCAGCTAATGAGCGATTTCAACCAACAGCACGCAAATATCACTGTTTTCAATTTATCATTTTTGATCAAGTTGAAACTTTGCATAGTTGTTTAATCAAATTTAAAACGCCATTTTCATGCATCATTACCACAAATTAAGTCACGAATAACTTTCCTGAAGGGCCGAATGAAAAAGGCAACTGATGTTGAGAGAATAATTATCCTGTAAGAACGGTTTATTTAATCGAGAGGTGTCTTCAGCAAAGTTTTAGATGATTAAAATAAAGCTCCATAAAAAGTATGCACTGTCAATAAAAACAAACAATAATAATAAGCAAGATGAACATGCTAAAAAGAAAATCAAATATCAAATCATCGATTCTAAAAATTAAAAAAACTTACCATAGTTTTACTAACTAATATACAGCTACGTATAGTCAGCGGAGGATCTACTAGTCTCTTTCCACTTAATCGATCCATTTCACCCGTCAAAAACGCCTTTTTTTTGCTGGTTCGTTTTCGAGAACCATTTTCAGCGAGCTGTCTTCCGACATCCTTACGACGTGCCAGCCCATCGTATTTGACCGATTCTTGCGGTTCTCCCAGCAACTAATGTAATTCGTTGTTTACTCGTGTTCCCCGCGTTCCGTTCTCCATCTCTATCTCCATGAGCATAATCCATGCTACGATCGAACAGAGTCCATCGTGCTACAAACTTGGCCATCTACTATCATCTTGTAGCACGATGGACTCTGTTCGATCGTAGCATGCTTCGGAATACACAGTAGGCATGGTTTCCAACTAGAATGCGTTTGTTTTGAACTAATAAAATCAATGTTGAGGAATTTTGGTGTTTCTTCAGCAACAGGAACATTCAGATGAAATCGTTATTTTGTTCAACAAAGGACCTGATAAATGTCTCAGGGAAAGCCTACAAAATGTTCTATGCTTATTGTGAGGATGTCTACATCGCTGATGCAAAGCTAAAAAAAGGAGATGCATTAAGGACTTCATGGTAACTTCAGATCTAGGACTGCCAATATTTAGTCCTAAAGCAGCATGACTTGGCAAAGGATAACATTGATATTCAACGAAGGATAGAAACTAGAGTAGTTGACAGCTTAGAATGTTTCAAACTTAACCCACCCAGCAAACACAGGGTCGTATATGATAGCGGATAAGAGTGCAAAGTGGAGGCGATATACGTACATTTAACATGAAGTCAAATGGACGCATGTACGTATATCGCCTCCACTTTGTACTTATATCCGCTATCATATACGATTTTGTGTTTGCTGGGCACTTAGTTAATAGGGATCAAGGAAAGGATACTCAAATTATTTTGACGTGCTACCTAGAGTAACTCAACGTAGCAGTTCATTTTCAGTCGAAATTTTAGTCAACTACGAAATTTCCTGTCGAAGCTTTTGTCACTCAGTTACTAAAAGGTGTTTCGGTCAAAATTTGGTCGACTTAAGCTTGACGCATTTCCTTTCATCGTGCATTAAAAAACTTTGCACACCCCTTATTTTGAAGATGTGGGCGTGTAGCATCATGTCTCTATTTTGATTTTGAGATTAGCACTTCAGTTATCAAAATGTCGTCGAAGGAAGAGAAGCAACGCATCAAAATTTTGCACGTGCATGGCGAAAATCCCAACTACTCTCACGCCAAGTTGGCGAAATTGTTGAATGTGGCTAAATCAACTGTTACCAACGTATTAAAATTGTTCGGTGGATGTTTGTCGACAGCCAGGAAAGCTGGATCGGGAGGAATCTAAAACCGGAGGCCACAACGACGACAAAAAGAGCTGCCCGCTGTTTTGAGCGGCACCCCAACCTCTCCGTCCGAGATGTCGCAAAGAAGCTGGGAGTGGAGCCTTCAACCGTGGATGGAGCTAAAAAAACGAGCTGGACCGTCGACTTACAAGAAAATGGTGACTCCAAATCGGTACGATAAGAAAATGGTGACTCCAAATGGGACGATGAAACTTTCGTCAAGGCAGACTTTAAACAGCTTCCTGGACAGGAAAGGTGGCAGATATTTTCAAGCACATTAAACTTTCAAAGTTCGCGAAGAAATATCTGGAGTGGCAGGCCAACTGTACCTGTTGCTTGAAGTGCAACGTTTACATTGCGACCGGAACCGTCAACCAGGAAATTTATCTGAGCGAGTGCCTACAAAAACATCTACTGCTTTTCCTGAAGCGACACAATTGTTCCGTTCTATTTTCCCCGGATTTGGCATCTTACCATTACGGAAAAAAACGCCATGGAGTGGTATGCTGCCAACAGCGTTCTAGTGGTGCCCAAGGACAAGAACCCTCCCAACACGCCAGAGCTCCGCCCAATCGAACAATATTGGGCCATCGTCATGCGGAACCTTAAGAAGACTCAAAAAGCTGTTGTGAGCGAGAAACAGTTCAAGGCAAACTGGTGTTCTGCGGCGAATGAAGTGGACAAGGAAATATGCAGGTGCCGTGTAAACTGCTATTAAATTTGAAATCAGCTTTTTCAAAAGCCGACACAACTGAGAAAAAAGTTGAAGTGCTTAGACTATTGTCAAGAAACTGGTCATATGTAAAAATAATATCTTACTTTGAAGAAGCTCTCAACATATGGAAAATGAGTCGAAAAAACACGATTTGGGAATTAAACCCTTGTCAAAAACTGGGCGACTGTCGTCACATGGTTCAGATTTTCAAGAAAAAAATAATAGTTTTTATCTCAGAGACGACATCAATCGGCCATTTCCTGGGTTGAAAGATACAATTTCTATCAAATTACTCAAATTACTCAAATAACAAATGCAATTCGTCAAAACTTCCACAAGCGCCTTTTGCTTGCACCATTGGATAAATTGTATAAACCATACTAAGAATTATGCGAAAATTAACATGAATCTATTTCATTTACGTCATTTTGAAAAATAAGGCCTAAAGAATGTCTTTATACTAATGATTCATCAACAATGAATGTTTGTGTTTGCATGATACACAAAAATATGAAATTCTTGATGTAGAAGGAGATGTCCACTCATCACCATGAGGCACCAAGAGTGGACAGTAATGTTTGCTAGTATGAAAGATATGAAGAGAAAGTGTTAAACTTCCGTCAGTGTACGGTAGGTTGAAAATTGAATAGAAGTATTGAAAATTGAGCGAAAGGGCATGGATAAAGTAGTACTCGAACCAATCACGTAATTATCTTGAATATCAGTAAATTACCATTGTTTTGATGTATTAACCTTATTTGTACGTTCATCCGATTCAATTGTGATGCTGTGACTGTGAATTCTACTCTAACAGTTTAAGCAAAAGTGACGCGCCCTTTTTAACAAGCCATCCTGAAGAAAGCTCAATAAGTATTGCGAATTGGGTTATTCGATTTGTTGGATCGTATCGCTGGAAAGGAACCTATGAGACTCTTTACAAAAATGTATTGAGATGCAAGGAAACGGAACAGCCCATTGAGATTTTAGGTTTACTATTCTTTATATGCTACATTATTCCAGATCATCCATGGATATCCAAGGTTTTTTAAAATAATTTGAAATCATTTTTTTTTCCTACATTGTTTAAAATTAGGTTCACAAATGGATGTTTTTATCATTCCTATATTCATTCATTATATTATTGATCATTATAATATTCCTTCACTTTATTTTTATCATAATAATGTTCATTCACTATATTTTATATATTACTACATTGTGTCTCACAATATGTGTCACCATTTTTCAGTCTTGGTTTTTTCAGCTTGATAAATTTAACAGCGGAAATTATTATACCCGTTTTGAGTGTGTTCTTTTGACAGGTAATCGCTGAAGATAAAGAAGCGATTCCGTTTGTTTATATTTATCAGCTATCATGGAAGCCATACGGGAGCATATTTTAAAATTACATTTGCAAGAGCTTAGACCGTGTCAGATATTCAAAAGCCTTAAGCAGTTCGGAGTGAGTAAGCGTTTTGTTTTTCGTACCTTGAAACGGTTCAAGGAAACTGGAAATGTCCATATTCAACATAAAGGAGGTGCCAGACGAACTGCCAGAACGAAGAAAAAGATCAAATGTGTGAGGGAGCGAATAAGACGTAATCCGGCCGTATCTGGCCGTAAATTGAGCACACAATTTCAAATATCCCCTGCTTCAATTAACAGGCTCCTCAGACATCTGGAATGCAAGCCGTACAAGAAACAACGGGTTCACGGGTTGGCGGAGCGTCAAATGCAAGCCATGGTCCAAAGAAGCAGAAATCTTTTGGTTTGGCACGGTGACAGCGAGATTTTATTTGCGGATATAAAGCTCTTCCTCCTTCAGGACAGCCATAATCAACAAAATGATCGTGTGTATGGCAAAAGTCTTGCCAATATTTCAAGAGATAAACTAGCTGTAGAACGCTATCAAAATGTATCGAAAATCATGGTATGGGGCGCCGCTTCACGAAAAGGAAAACCTCCTCATCTTTTCATAGAACCTAACGTTAAAAGCAACACTGAATATTATATCGGGCAGGTTTTGAAGAACCATCTGCCTCCTCATGTTTCAACGCTGTATGGGAATACACCATATTGTTTCCATCAGGACTAAGCTCCAGCTCACAAGGCAAAGAAGACACAAGCGTGTTGCGCGAAAAATTTGCCCGATTTCATCACAAACGAAGAATGGCCTGCATCTTCACCGGATCTCACCCCACTTGACTACTTTGTTTGGAGTTGTATGCTTCAACATATAGGCCCTACGAATGGGCTTACTTTAGATAGATTCAAGAAACATTTAGTTGATATTTGGGACCAAATTCCTCAAGAAAGTGTGCGTGCCAGCTGAGATGGGATTACAAAGCGTTTGCGCAAAATCTTCAAGGAAAAGGGCGAGCGATTCGAATTGAATTATTATGTTTTATTTCTATAACATGTATCTTGCTATTGCTATTAAGTGGAGCTGCATACATGACAAGGTATTAGAAGGGATGGTGGCTACCTTAAATACATACAAACATACAAACAAATAAGCTATTCTTATTTTGACGTATGGATGATCAATTGCCCCTTTATTGATATAGACATTAAACCCTTCAATGCGCACAATACTAAAGGATTATCATAAAAAATAAATTTCTTTTTAAACACGTTCACTGCTGTTCAACTAACAGCATGCTTCGATATAGTGCTCCCAGTTCACACGACTGCTTCATCGAAGTTTGTATAACAATTTCACTGGATTATTTCCCCAAAAGGAATAGAATTCATTAATTTTTAAGTGTTTTCCAGTATGTTGTTTAAAAGCAACATTGCACATTTAAGGGTTAATGTATTTAAGATTCTGATATGAAAGAGTTGTTGGATTTACAAATATTGTACAAAATATTCTAGTGAACAACTTTGTTTCATCATATAACCCTTGCGGACAATGCTGGTGGAATGAAACATTGCGTAAAATCGGAATAACAAGCAATTCCCAATCAACAAAGCAAAACAGGTTATGAATTTAAATGTTTAATACTTGATTTCATACTTTAATATGACGTAAAAAGCGCAAAAAGTGAAGCCTTATAAATCATAAAATAGAATAAAAAATTATCCCCAAACAAAAATATAACATCCTCAAGCGTGAGATTTGAACACTAGTCCTAGGCGTGACAGGTTTGTAGCTTCTTTGCTAAGCGAACTCCGATTGATGAAAGGTCAAATCTGAGTATCTATGATTTGCTTCCCGTTGGCAGTGAAACCACTATCTTGCACAACAAATTTATCGTTATGAAAAAAAAACACGTTTTGCAAAACATGGTTGGTGTAATGTAATTTCAACAGTATTTAGAACTACTCATAAGAACTTGTCCTGGGCATGTTTTATGAATGTATGGAACCATGTTCTTAAGAACAATAATAAAGCACTAATCACTTGCAGCAGTGAAAAAGGTATTTTTAGCTCGACCGTCAGTCAGAGTGATCTATAGAATACGAGAGATCCAAGCTGCTCCGAACTTGACATGTTTTGCAATACGTTTATAATACATTTATAATACAAACAATTATAAATCCATTCTAAAATGATGTTTTGTGTGTTAATTGGGAAATTTACAATGAATTCTGCCGCTGAAGCTCCATTCAACACAAACATTGAGATTCTTTTTCAAATCCAGTGCGCAACCAAATTTGTCCAAAATTGGCACAGTTGTTCATAAACATAAGACGCATCATGTTTGCAGGTGGTTTCAGTTTTGGACTTTTACTTTCAAACGTGACAGCTTTTCATCTCCTGCGGTAATGACTTCCGACTTTGAACGATTTAATCAAATCTGGACCAGAAAAAAAATTCGCCACACTGCTTCCCCACATTTTGGTCTTACCTCAATGTGTGCGAATCGTTTTCATGCGAGTTGAAACGCTGAAGAAACGCAACTTCCAACTCCGGACAAGGCCAATCAAGATGAACGACGAAGATCACGCGAGGTTGGTGTTGGTCACCACCTTCCGTAAGGTGTTCGCTCGAAATTCCACCACACAACTGACCTAGTGCAAAATGAGCCGGCAGAAGCAGCCTCAACCGGCCATGAGACCGAAAGCAAAGTGCGCATGACGGTCAATTTCGTGGTGGGTTGCATGTCATGAGGAAATGTAAATTTGAAAATTTCTATGCGATCGGTTTGAGTGGTGAATCATGCTGCATGTGTGTATAAATATTCTGAGGTGATTCTTGATCAGCATCAGTTAGACTTCCACAGTGCCAACAGAACAAGCTCAGGCACAACATAATGATTAAGGTTCGTAGGAGCAAATCGTGTCTCGAAGGAGAAATATTCTGAATCTTTTTTTTTTTAAATAGATCATCGCCCTAGTTGCCTGCGTGGCTATCGTCGTAGTTGCTGCCGACGAGCATCATGCCCATCCCAAGTACAAGTTCGAATACGGAGTCAAGGATGGTCACACCCACGATCACAAAAGCCAATGGGAGCACCGTGATGGAGATGTCGTTAAGGGACAGTACACTGTGGATGAAGCCGATGGCACCCACCGCGTTGTGGACTACAGCTCAGACCATCACCATGGTTTCCAGGCTCATGTTCAGCGCAGCGGGCACGCTCACCACCCACATGGAGAGAGTTACGCCAACATTGACCAACACTACTAGCCGACTGGAAGATCCGAAATTGAAACGACTGATTAAATAAAGTATTCATTCTATGTAAAAGAGGATTCGATCGACTATGTCATGCTTTGATTCAACCAGTTCAGAGCCACAACAATAGACTGAAGCGTTGTTGGCTTCAACTAATGAAAGAGTGCAAAAGGTTTGACAAACTATTAGGCGAAGCTTGAAGTTTAATTGGGCTCATTTTCAAAAGCTTTTAAGATTAATTCCGCAATAATTTACAGCAAGTGTGTTCCGATTACGATATGTGCTGCTTAGTAAAAATGTACTGTGGCCTTAAGAAAAAAAAACTGTCCATCGTTGCTAAAATGCCAACCAACCCAAATTGAAATGCACTCCCCCTTCATGAACCTTCAACCAACATGTGACTTTCCCACCAAGAATGTCTATGTTCGTTTTTCCCTCAGTCACATGCCTCTAGGGGAGGCGTGTTTTGCTAATTTAATTTAAGCAATTCTTCATTTTATACTAATGAAACCATGCAGCACCTACTGCCTCGGTAAATTGCATGTTATTGTGTTGCATTGCCCGAACGTGTGTTATACTTAAATCAACGCGCATGATGGCCTACGGGCACTAGTTCTAACCTGGTTTTCGGATCTAGTGATTCAATAAGCCCATAAAAAGGAAGTAGTCTAATGAACTGATTTGAAGGCATCAATTATCGACATGTTTTCGGTTTCATTCATGGCAAACCACGTATTAAGTTTTGACAACATGCTGACATATAAACTTAATGTGGTGGATTGAAAACACGGAGGTGAGAAATTTTGCACACCTGGAGGCTTCAGATTGATTGGATGTATTCTAAAAGTTTGACTCCGACTTATTGAAAGTATGAAACTGCACTAATATGCATTCAAACATATAGTTTACATGTCAAAATCAAGCTTAGCCTCAGTACAAAGAAAAATTGGATCAAATGTGTCGTCAGAAAAGTTTTCTTTGGGATTAAGTGCTGGCAGTGCAATATGAAGTACACTTTTTGGTTCTAGCGAGCATTCAAACAAGAAAAAAAAATCAATCTTGCTCTCCTTCAAGTTCTTGAAGTTTGGTAAATTAAGCAATGTTGTGCAAGTTTACAAGAAACTCTTGGACGAAAATGGATAGATTTGATCAAAATGATATGATATCAAATGATGCCGAAGAATGTTCAACTCAAACATTTTGGGAAGATGGATGTTATGCATTCTAAAAATAGGGCCTACCGATTAAAATCTCCTGTTGTTCTATATTTCCTAGATCATCACGCCATATGATGTATTCAGTGAAAAAGTTTTCAAAAATGTTTTCATTGCAAATTAATTAGCAAAAAAAACACATGAGGCTTGAGCCATTTACATTCTGAACGCACTGTTTATTATTTAACTGCAGTGCTTTTAGTAGTCGGATTTGGAATGTTTCAACAGCAGTTTGTTTTGAAATGTTTCCTCTTGATGATGATGATGGTGTGAACTACCATCTAATGTAGCAAGGCACTGGACTGTTTTAATTAAACCGTTTGATCAAGGTTGCATTATGGTAAATGTTTCATCATGTCCCTGTATGAAGGGCCAAAAACGTACTGTGGGCCCGTAAGCAGATACACTTACGCACAACACAGAACTACAGGGGGCTATAGAGGATCTCCTTCCAGAAACAAATTCGCAGAAACCACAACAAAACCGAGCTCCCGCCTAGTAAAGAGTTCCACTAGATGGGGAGAAGAGCCCGCCCTTTATTCACGAAATGTTAACAACAGAAAGTTGGCAGTCCCACTCTTCCTATCCAAATCGCATCAATCGGGTGCTCTGATGGTCCCTCCCTGTATCCCAGCATATGGTGTTATATAAATATACACAAAATTTAAAGAAATAATATGATTTTCTTACCTTGATTTTGAAATCATCTTCCCTTGAAGCTTGTGTTAGAAAAATTGGCTGGTAAAATTGGTAAGGGTTATAAACCGTTCCCCACTTGCTGCTTCAACCTCCCTTTGCTGTAGGGTTGTCTCGATGATTCTGCTTTTGAAATTTTTCCTCTTTCAGTGCCTAAATGTACGTCACGATTTATTTTTTCTAGCAAAGTTTTAATTGAAGGAAGGTAAGAATCAAAAGAATCAAAAGGTTTATGTATCGCGTAGTCGCCAAAATTGGCTAAATCGACGTACAGCGTTTTGAAACATTTCCCTGGGCGGCATACTAGCATCTTAGTGGAACTAAGGATCGGAAGTTGCATTTGAAGATGTTGAGAACAATTAGGGCAAACCCAGGGCTATTGGATAAGGATTTAATGCCAGTCAAAGCACCGTCAGATGGATTCGTCTGTGGGAAGGATTTCGATTTTTCGGGCCAAAATGCATCCAAACAGGACACTGACGCAGAATTCCAAAATGTACGATAAGTTCTTACGCAGTACGAAGGATACATCCTCATGGACGACGAAACTACGTGAAGATAGATTAAGGGCAGCCTCATGGATAAAATATCTAAAAAACCACTGGTCGAGGTGATGTCCCTAGCAAGTTCAAATACGTTTTTACCGAGAAATTCGCAAGAAAGTACAAATTGTACAATCAGTAGTGCCTGAAAAAACGAATTCTTCCGTACATTAATGCTCACAATGGACCTGTAAAGTTTTGGCCTGATTTCGCTAGCTGCCACTAGAGCAGAGAAGATCTAAAATGGTATCGAGGCAACGGGATGGATTTCTTTCATTATGAACATCAATCAACCCAAATGCCCTCAATAACACCCAATTGAGAAATACTAGGCTTGGAAACTTGACAGGCGTTTAAGAAAAGGATGAAGGTGTCTCGGGATGCAGTAGATATGAAGAGATGGTGGAACAAAATGGCCACTCAGGTTAGCCAATAGAGTGTCCAAAATATGATGAGTGCTATTCGAAGAAGTGTTTGAGGTTTCATCAAAATCAAATCGAAATACGTCTTACTCTATTTAACCTTGAAAGTGTAATAAATGACTTGAATTCTTGAATGCTCAACATTTTTATTTCATAAATTATGGATTATCCATGATACATACATTCAAAACACTGGATTTAATTTTAAATATTTCAGCCATGAGTGAAATTGTTTCCTCAAACAGAGTTGGGTATCTGTACTTAAATAGACTATCATTGGTTTTGACATTTCATAGAGCTGATATCACAATGTTTGAAAATACGCCAAATATTTGTCTCCTTAAATTTTCCAAATAATGCTGTTTGCAAAGTTGTTTGTCCCACTATCACACTTTGACTATTTTTGGCATATATTTGACTAAATAGATAAATCGATTATTTGACCAATGTTCATCAAATATATTTGATGGCGTATTACACTGTTTGCAAATGAATGCATACAATTATTTCGTTGTTTGTTTGTCATTCGATCGCTGGTCTTGTTGGGAAGTTTTTGTAATAAAAGTATGAACAATCCCCAGTTCGCTCCTGTTAAGGGAGCAGCATATCTGCTGTTGAAAGAAGGTGGGTTAAAAGCCGGCACACCAAAAAAAAGTCTGCATGAAGCTACTAAACGAGCTGAGATGCGACAATCCAAATCTTTTCCGAAACTTCATGCGGATGACGACTGATGATTTTGATTACCTGCTGAATCTCCATTGAAGTTCAAAAAACTTGAGAGATGTCCTTCAAATTACAGTGAAGTTCAGAGAACTTCAAAAAAGTTCCGTGATCTTCTCTGAACTTCAGCAAAATCCTGAGAACATTATTTAAGTCCGCAGATCCTCAAAGATGCTTCGATAGTTTCAGATAGATTCAGTGAACTTCAGGGAAGTCTTGAGAACTCTAAAAAATTTCAAGTACTTCAAAGAAATCCAGCGAACTTAATTGAAGTGAGATTTTTAGATTTTCAGTGAAGTTCAGTGAGCTATTAAGTCTGAGAATTTAAGTGCAGTCCAGAAAATTTCTAAAAAGTCATTAGAATGTTAGGAATGTACTGAGACCCAATATCTTCAGTGAAGTCTCGAGGACAAAAGTAAAGTTCCAAAGCTTCAAGGAAGTCCCAACAGTTTCAGTTAACTCTCTAGAAATTCAGAGAAGTTCCGTGAAATTCAGAAAAGTTCCGTGAAATTCAGAGAAGTTCCGTGAAATTTGAATGAAAACTTTAGAAAAGTTCCGAGAACTTCAGAGAAGTTTCAAGTATTTTACAAAAAAATTCCGATAACTTAAGCAAAATTCCGAGAATACAGAAAGTTTCAAAAATTTCCGAAAAGTCTCGAGTACTCAAGTAAAGTTCCAAAGCTTTAAGGAAGTCCCAAGAGTTTTAGATAACTCTCTAGAATTTTAGATGACTCTCTAGAATTTAAGAGAGCTCCCTTATATTTTAAATAAATCTCTAGAAATTCAGAGAAGTTCCGTGAAATTCAAAACAGCTCCGTAAAATTCAGAGAGGTTCCGTGAAATTCAGAGCAGTTCTGAAAACTTTAGAGAAGTTCCGAGAATTTCAGAGAAGTTCCGAGAATTTCAGAGAAGTTTCGAGAACTTCAGAGAAGTTCCGAGAACTCAAGAAAAAATCCGAGAACTTATGCAAAGTTTTGAGAAATCCATATACCACTTGGACTGGATTTGACACTCCCTCCCCCTGTGTGGACAATCATTCATATAATATTCCAATAGAATGTACGGATCGTAGACTCTTGACAACCTCCTCTCCTCCCCAAACTGTCCACGTGGTACATGGATGGCTCATAAGAAAGTTTCGAAAACTTCCGAGAACTTTACAGAAGTCTTTGATATTTCACAAAGTCCTCGAAACTTCTGACAAATTCACGGAATTTCAGAGAAGTCATTAGAACTTCAGAGAACTTCACGGAGATAAGCTCACCAAACTTTAGAGAAGAGCTTCAGAGAATTCGCACTTGGAACTTTTATCCAAGAACGTATTCAAGAATTTCGGAAACTTCAGAGAACTTCACGAGTAAAGTCCATTCACGGATTTAGACATCCTTGGGAACTTTTGTAAAGTCCAAAGACATCCTTGGAACTTTTGTAAAGTCCATAGAATTTCAGAGAAGTCATTGAACTTCAGAGAACTTAACGGAGAAAAGCTCACCAAACTTAAGAGAATTGCACGGAACTTAAGAGAAGTTCACGGATCTTCAGAAAGTTCTTCGGAACTTCTGTAAAGTCCATAGACATCCTTGGAATTTTTGTAAAATCCATAGACTTCCTTGAAACTTCTGTAAAATCCATAGAATGTCAGGAGTGCCAAGAAATACATGCAAGTTCCAATATTTTCAGTGAAGTTCCAAGGACATCAAGGATGTCCGTTGAATTAAAATGAAGATAAAAGAACTTCAAGAAAATACTGGGAACTTCAAATAAGTCCCGAGCTTTAAAGTGAACTTCAGTGAATCCCACGAAACTTCAACGGACTCCAGAGAACTTCAGTGTAGTCTCGAGAACTATAAGTAAAGTTCCAAAGCTAAAGTAAAGTCCCAACATTTTTAGGTAGCTTTCTTTAATTTCAGAGATCTCCTTATTCTGAAGTTAACTTCCAAGAAATTCAGAGAAGTTCCGAGAATTTCAGAAAAGTTCAAAAAAATCAGAAAGTTTCGAGAACTTCAGGGAACATCAGAGAAGTTATCAGAATTTCAGATTATATAACGAAGCTTCAGAAAAGTCCTCAGAACATGAGAAAAAAACACCAGAGAAGTTGACGAATGTTCATAAAAGTCCTCGAAACTTTTGAGAAGAAAGAGGAACTTCAGAGAAGTCCTCGGAACTTCAGATAAGTTCACGAAACTTCAGATAAGTTCACGGAACTTCAGAGAAGTTCACGGAACTTCAGAGGGGAACTTCAGAGGGGACTTGCAGTTCACGGAACTTCAGAGGGGAACTTCAAGAAGATTTCAAGGAATCTTAAAGTAGTTCACGGTTATTTAGAGCAGTTCACGGTAATTAAGAAAAGTTCACGAAATTATAGATAAGTTCACGGAACTTTAGAAAAGTCTTCGCAACTGAAGAAATAAACACCAGGAGAAGTTCACGGAACAACAGAAAGGTTCACGAATCTTCAGAAAAGTCCTCGGAACTTTTGAGAAGTCCTTGAAACTTCAGAAACGTTCTTGAAACTTCAGAGAAGTTCTCGCAACTTCAAAAAAGGTCACGATTTTCCGGAGGGGCTTAAGGAGTTTCAAAGAAGTTCACCAAACTTTAGAAAAATTCACGGTACCTTAGAAAAGTTCACTGAATTTTACAAAAGATCACGGAACTTCAGAGAAGCTCATGGAATTTCAGAGAAATCATTGAAAGTTCCGAGAAGATAATGGAAAAAATCTCTCGAAACTTTAAAGAACTTACGAGTGGTTTTTACTGAACTTACGAAAGATTTTTAGGGAAAAACACAGAATTTCAGAGAAATGTACGACACATTAGAGAAGTCTTCGGATCTTCAGAGAAGATCATGGAACCTTGAAGAAGTTCACGTTACTATACAGAAGTTCATGTCAGTACTCTAGAGAAATTTCAGAGAAATTTTCGGATCTTCAAACGGAATTTCCGCGAGATTCAAGGATCTTCAAGAGAGTTCTTGGAACTTCAGAAAAGTTTACGGAGCTTCAGAGAAAATTACAAAACTTAAAAAAAAACTCACGGATCATCTGATTGGTTCACTGAACTTCAGAGAAGTCCTCGGAACTTAAGCGAGATCCCAAGAGCATTGTTATACTGCGTCATTAAATTTCTGATTAACCTAGTAACATAGAAAATATCAGCGATACGTGACTTGAATAAATGATACCCATAAGATCTTCAAAATAATTAGTGATAGTTGCGACGTCTTAAGAAAATATTCAAAGAACTTTCCCAAGATCATTGATATCCTTAAGCTCTTGCTTCTCTTGAAATAATTGCTGAGAAATGTGGTATCATGAAACAATATCTTAGAGGCGTGATTTGAATTGACTGCTCATCATCATATTCTTGACTATAATACGTCCCTACAGGGACTTTACGCCTGCTCTCAACTAGATGCACTTCCTCAGTTATTAATTGAGAGCTTTCAATGCCAGGTACAATTTTTTAATTTGACTTGTATATTGTGTGACATTTTCGATACACTCTTAAAAAAACAAGGATGACGGCTTCAAACCTTTAGATATGACAACCAGGTTAAGTTTGGTTTGGTTCCAATCCATTTTCCTTGATCAGGAAACAAAAACACGCATTCTCACACTTCCAGGCGAATGATTTGAAAAAAAAATGATATCAGTTTCATTTGGATGTACAAAACTGGACTCCGGCAAAAGTTGATTGAATACTACACGCAATTTAAATTGACTGTTAATTGTTGGTGTATTTATGTGTGTGGTTGGCATTTCTAAGGGACTATGCAATAATTAAGTAAGAAGGAATGGTTTTACTTTGACCTTTGCCCTCCTAGTCAGGTAACGAAAAGTGTGATTACTAAACATAACAGATCTTGGAAATAAGGCACGGAAAATGAAAATTTATTTACAGAAGCTCAGAACAGCGCATATAAGAGGAGGAGTAAAATGAGATCAACATGGTATAAATTGAATTTAGTGATGATACGAATGTAGGTTGGAATTGTCATAACTACTGGCATGACCATGACCATGTCCGTGTCCTCCGAACGAAGCCCCTTCGCCTCCATATCCTCCTTCATGATGTCCATAGACTTGTGGGTGATGAGCATGTCCAACGCGTTTCACATGGGCCTGGAATCCGTGGTGCTTATCGGAAGTATATTCCACAATACGTTCCGTGCCATCAGCTTCGTGCAGCGAGTACTGGCCCTTCACAACATCTCCATCACGGTGTTCCCACTGGCTCTTGTGATCTCCGGTTTTGTGATCCTTAACGCCGTACTCGAACTTGTACTTGGGATAAGAATGATGATCTTCATAATGATGATGATCACCACCATAGCCACCTTCCCACTGGGCCGAGACGGCCACGACTGCCAGAGCAAGAACTAGAACAATCTAAAGAACAACATTCTACAATTCTGTTTAACATTCATTCGATAATAAATTACCTTAACCATGTTTCAAATTGTTTTGGTCTGTTTGATTGGAATGCTTGATGAGGACTGATATCCAACTGTTCTGCAAAACACCCATTTATACCAACTTCAACCCATACCTATCATTCTGTCCTACACTAGCTCTCGTGCCACTGACTGGCTTCGGTGGTATTGTTAAGAAATCATTTTATTTTCCACGCTTGTTTACTTCTTATGACGTTAGTTTAACTGCTCTCCCTTCGAAAAAAAAAACCACCAATAAACTTTGAAACATCATTGCTAACACATATAATTCAAATCACCCATAACTGCGGACCGGATTCTTACTTACATTCAAAAACCATCCGCAACATCCGAAAACTTGGCTTCCATCAGCCCCAAAAACTCGTCTCTTTCGCAAAAATCAAAACCTTTGGACTGTGTAACCTCGTCAAAAAATTAATCGCTTTGCATTAGCCGAACCATTTGTCAACTTTTCGACATTAATAATTGAAATATGTGAAAACCGCTCAGCCGGCAAATCAGACACATGTGAAAACGAAGGGAAAACATGGCTAAAAATAAATCACAACAAAATCAACCTTCCTCCCTTTCATGCAAGCATATTAACTTCTATTAGCGCCACCACATATTTCTGCTGCTGCCGCTAGTTTTGCCCGTGGCCGGTGGTCAATCAGGTAGGTATTTGGTACCACCAACATCGATTACTATTGCAGAGCAAAATCGAATGGTAAACACGAGTCATAGTTAATGCCAGCATCGGTAAGTAGTTCTTCTGGCCGGACAGAAGCCATAAAACCTGCAGAGAGAATTTCTGTTCGATGTTCAACATATGTTCCAATCGTCGAATTGCTTTTATTTAACAATCAGTTTGACTTTGTGGAACTTGGACTTGATGTTCAACAATGGAAATTTCTGTGGAAAGGAGAACAACGAGGGAACAAGCGAAAAACAAACTCAAATCAATGCCTTGTTGAGACTACAGAGTCTATAGCATGTTATAGCAATTATCGACAAGAAAAATGACATCAAGATAGCTCTGTAGCGAGTAATAACGGCTCAGTCTGGAGAAGGCGTAATAGTATCAAACTATAGCGTTGATTGATATAGCTTTTGAAATTTTGTAAAATAACGTAATGTTTTGCGATGTTGGAAACTGACTTTAATTTTTCATATCTCACAGTCATTTTCAGTGCGAAAGACAACAGTCGGTAGAATTTAGTTATTTAGATTATTAGATTTAGTTAAGCATTGTTGTTTTCAGTCGTTCATCTAAACATAATTATTGAACCTATTGAGCCAATTTTAAACTCATTAAAGACTGTACTCGAAAAAATGAGGCACAATGATTAGTAACTTTTTATTTTGACTAGCAAAGAGTGTAAGGGGCTATTCATAAACCACGTAGACTTTTCTGGGGGGGGGGGGGTCTGAGCAAAGTCTACGCTCCATACAAAATTTCAAAAAATTGTATGGAAAAAAATCTACGAGGGGGAGGGGGGGGTCTGAGATTTTCAAAAATAAGTCTACGTGGTTTATGAACAGGCCCTAATGTTAACGTCAGCAAAATCACAATCTGTCAAATGGTTATTGAGATGGCATCGGAACAAAAGCAGATCCGTGGACAATCCTACTGCGACATCTACAAATGAATAAGAAAACCACTGGGATTCCATCATTCGATGATGTTCCGGGTGAAGTCATTCAAGGAGTGAGAGCACGAACGGCCGCACCTATTTGTTATAGCAAATGAATCGAGCTATTTAACTGAGCGAGAGCGCATATTTGATTCGTGACTACCGAGCCACAGAGTGACTAGCAAAACTACTCGGTTATCAAATTTTCAATTTTGAGTCATTTTTTACTCACTTTCATCAAAAGTAGAGTCCCGCAAATTTGAGTAAACGTTGTTGTGATGTTGTCGATTTGTCGATTTGATAATCTCAACAATGTTTACAAAAATTTATGTAACTCCAGTTTTGACGCAAGTGAGTCAAAAAGGACTCAAAAATTAGTCAAATGGTGGGAGCGTGTAGTTGTACTGACTGACCGAGAGGGGGAACGAGGTGGAATTGACCATCATCTGATTAAATTTTCACCTAAACCAGAGGAACGTACGGAACTGACATGAAAAGAGCGATTAACAATACCTCCTTTCGATCCGCGATTTAGCGAAGAAGGCAAAGGTTTCCATCTGGTTTGTCGAGAAAACGATTTTAACGTGCCTGCCTTAAGGTCTACAAGGTTAGGAAGGCACCAAACCGGAACGACAAACAAAACACGGTAGCCAGGAAGCTGACAAACCCAAGGTACGCGTGATGGACGACAAGACATACATCAAGGCGGACACAAAGTAATTGCCGGGGCAGGAGTTTCATGTTGTCACCTCACGGTACAAGCGCCTCCAGAAGCGCGCGCTGCGTTGCCTGCGGTCTTTTGTTTCAAACGACTTCAACCCACCGATATCACCGGAACTTCGTCCGATTGAGCAGTTTTGGGTCATCTTGGAGGCCATACTCTGTAAAAAAAAACTTAAAGTATTCGAGAACGAGCAGGTTCTTAAAAAACAGGGGGTAAAAGTATCAAAAGAAGTCGGCCCCACTATTGCCCAAAACCTTCTGAGTGGTGTCAAGGGCAAAGTGCGGGTATATGGTCATGGAGGAGAGATCCATTGGAATTGAAATGGAATGGAAATGGAAATGGAATGGAAATGGAATGCAATGGAAATGGAATGGAAATGGAATGGAAATGGAATGGAAATGGAATGGAAATGGAATGGAAATGGAATGGAAATGGAATGGAAATGGAATGGAAATGGAATGGAATGGAATGGAATGGAAAATGGAATGGAAATGGAATGGAATGGAATGGAAATGGAATGGAAATGGAATGGAAATGGAATGGAAATGGAATGGAAATGGAATGGAAATGGAATGGAATGGAATGGAATGGAATGGAATGAAATGGAATGAAATGGAATGGAAATGGAATGAAAATGGAATGGAATGGCATGGAAATGGAATGGAATGGAATGAAATGGAATGGAAATGGAATGGAAATGGAATGGAATGGAAATGGAATGGAAATGGAATGGAATGAAATGGAATGGAAATGAATGAAATGGAATGGAAATGGAATGAAATGGAATGAAATGGAATGAAATGGAATGAAATGGAATGAAATGGAATGGAAATGGAATGGAAATGGAATGGAATGGAATGGAATGGAATGAGAATGAAATGAAATGAAATGAGAATGGAATGAAATGACAATGAAATGACAATGAAATGACAATGAAATGACAATGAAATGACAATGAAATGACAATGGAATGAAGAAATGACAATGAAATGAAATGACAATGAAATGACAATGAAATGACAATGAAATGACAATGAAATGACAATGAAATGACAATGAAATGACAATGAAATGACAATGAAATGACAATGAAATGACAATGAAATGACAATGAAATGACAATGAAATGACAATGAAATGACAATGAAATGACAATGAAATGACAATGAAATGACAATGAAATGACAATGAAATGACAATGAAATGACAATGAAATGACAATGAAATGACAATGAAATGACAATGAAATGACAATGAAATGACAATGAAATGACAATGAAATGACAATGAAATGACAATGAAATGACAATGAAATGACAATGAAATGACAATGAAATGACAATGAAATGACAATGAAATGACAATGAAATGACAATGAAATGACAATGAAATGACAATGAAATGACAATGAAATGACAATGAAATGACAATGAAATGACAATGAAATGACAATGAAATGACAATGAAATGACAATGAAATGACAATGAAATGACAATGAAATGACAATGAAATGACAATGAAATGACAATGAAATGACAATGAAATGACAATGAAATGACAATGAAATGACAATGAAATGACAATGAAATGACAATGAAATGACAATGAAATGACAATGAAATGACAATGAAATGACAATGAAATGACAATGAAATGACAATGAAATGAAATAACAATGATATGACATTGAAATGAAAATCATATGGCAATGAAATGACAATGAAATGGCAATGAAATGACAATGAAATTACAATGAAATGACATTGATATGATAATGGAATGAAAATCATATGGCAATGAAATGAAAAAGGTTTAGGTAAGACTAGAATATGACAATATATTGTTTTTCAGGTCGGCAACAAGCCAAAATCTTATAAAACACCAGTCAAGTATTACTACAAGGATGCATAAGGCTTCCTTTGTTACTTTAAGTCCAACGATGTCTCTCGGGAGGTTTTCCACCCGATAGCAATGCAGTCGGTTTCATTGTTCGGCCCAATTTGAGTAAGACAACAAGAGAGTTCTCTTTCAAAGCGTGTCCCATATCAAATTGCATCACGGAAAAAACGCTGTAGAAAATTACCAAGGTGACCGATCCTTTTCAGACTTTCAGACAATAAAATATAACCCATTATTTCTTATTACCATAAGCTTTTGGCATATTTATTTAATTCAACTTCATTACCATAACCGTACGCTCGCACCTTACGCTTAACTCCACTCATTGAGTTCTGTACAATATCTGGCTGCAGCTTTTTCTGTACGGCAACCCACTTTTTCTTCATGTCTTCCTCAGATTTGACCTACTTGGGATGATTCCGTAGTATTATAGCCCGTTCCGTTTATTCCGTTTATAATAGCCCAGTATTTTTCGATGGGCCTTAGTTCTGGTACGTGGAAGGGCGGGGGGTTCAAGATCTGGTCAGATGATTGCAGGGCCCTCGTTTTGCTTCAGCATAGGAAGCAGACGCTTCTGTAAACACTCCTTGAGGTAGATCTCCCCGTTTACAGTCCCGGTATCCAGATCATATGCCAAATCATGTATTTCCTGGCAAACTTTGAAAGTTTCTGCTTCCTTACTTCCTCTGGATATCAAACTTGTTCTGGGCGGAGAAGAACAGTAGCCCCGGAAGCTACCGGAAGTCCGCCTTGAAGAAAGTCTCATCATGCATGATGAGACAATGAGGCTTCGTCAGCATCTGGTTGTACAGTTTCCAGGCCCATGACTTTCCCATGGTATTTTGCCGTTCGTCACGATTTGGAGCCTTCTGCACTTTGTACGTATGCAGTCCCTCCCGATCCTTGGCTCTCTGAACGAAAGACTTCGACAGATTCTACTTTTTGGCCACATCCCTAACCGAAGCATTGGGATTCTGCTTGAACGCTTTCGCGACACGCTTGTGATCCTGATCACTAATAGAATATCCATTCTGACCGCATTTCTCCTTCCGTTCGATGCTCAGAGTTTCGTAGTAACGATTAATCACACGACTCACCGTTGACTGTACGATTCCGATTTGTTTTCCGATGTCCCGATGAGAGAGTTGAGAATTCCCCAGGTGCTTGCGCGAAATCAATTCGCAACGTTGCTTTTTGGGTGACGCCATTTTTTCCAATTTTCGAAAAACTGACAGTGATAAAAATACAATAACAAAAAAACACTCTAAACTACTTCTACTCATATTTTCAAGAGAAAATACCCAATGGGTAAATTTCTACAGCGTTTGTTCCGTGATGCAATTGGATGTGGGACATCCTTTATTCAATGATATTACTACTTTTCTTGAATAAGGTATAGTTCGCGATAAATCGATGAAGATAGTCAAACAAAAAAGTTGCTCTATATCGAGGTGAGAAGGCCGCACAATCAGACACTTGTGGAATAATTTATTGAGTAAATACCAATTGAATGTTCAACGAATGGCCCGCTTTTCAATTTTTCTGGCTGCACTGTACTGTAAAATATGGATTCCAAAGCAGTTAAAATTAAAGCATTATTTTAGCTTAAGATGTTTGGTGTCTCCGGGGAAGATTTTGTATGACTTTTGGAATATTATTCGAAGTGAATGACTAGACTAGACTAGACTCAAGTGAAATTGCTTGTCCGATTTGTGAGGGGGCTCCAAATATCAAAAAGAGCCTGTTGAGATAACTGTAATATTTTTCAATATATAAAACAAAGTGGCATATGTAAGACCACTCATAACTTAAGAACGGATCGTCCGATTTAAGCTGCCTTTTTTTTTATTCTGTTCGGCTTCGCCCAAGGAACATTTACAAAAAGAGAGAGTTGGACAAATTTATGGGAAAAATGGAAACTTCCAAAATTATAGATTTTCAATATATTATGTTAGTTTTTTTTTTTCGTTTCGATCAAGTTATCCTTGAGATGGATCATAGATGACGTTGATAGTCCACCTGACATTGCGCAATTTCATAGGTGTCCTTATTGTTCTGCTGTTGGTACAGTAGATGCTGCATTCCAATTACTTTTTAAGCATTAATTATTAGACTTTGAATAAAGTGTATTATTCATGAACGATTACTCAATTGAAGCTCAGCGTGACTTCGATAATTCCGGAGATATTTGCACAATCAGTGAGTTACTGCATTCAATTTGGTAGCCGTGATATTTCTGAACTGTCGAAAAGTCAAAACAATTCGAATATGTACTTCGGTCTTTTTGCACTATTTTTCGACTTTTCTACGCACACGATTAA
Organism: Aedes koreicus; assembly: GCA_024533555.2. Taxonomy (NCBI): domain Eukaryota; kingdom Metazoa; phylum Arthropoda; class Insecta; order Diptera; family Culicidae; genus Aedes; species Aedes koreicus. The sequence continues at coordinate 23,967 of JAHHFK020001170.1, forward strand.
TTCAGCGGATGAAATCAACGCTTGCCTTAAGCTTTCGTATTTGTGACAATATGTAAAGAAGCTAAAGTTGCCGACAAATATGCAGTTGCTTGCAAAGATCGCTGCGATTTTCCGAATAATGGGAGGAGGAGGGAAGTCCACGGTCCGTTCGCCACAACGAAAACCATACGGTGTCCGCATGGAAAAAGGTGTTGTGAACTGGATGCGAAAAAAAGAAAAAAGGGGAAATAAAAATATTGGGAGGAAAAGAACATCCAAAAGAAACACTCCCCACAAGGGGAGAAAATTCAACAAACAAAGATGGCGAGTCTATAGCAAAGAGAACCACGCAATTCCAGAAGAGTGGGTCTTATAGCGGACAAGCGATATATGGTGAGACCTAACCAGTTATAACATTTATATACAATATATACGCGCCAGGTTTGATTATTTTTGAACCTGGAAGTGTGTTAACTTTACCGTTATCCACATGAAAACGGTCATGTTTACATGCGGGGCTTATTGCGTGTGAAAGTGACCTCGGAATGGGCGTGACTCTCTAGACATTCTGAAATGGGTTACTGGATCTGCAGTAGAGCTAGCACCTTCTAACTCCCGAATTAAAGCTGCTTTCATTGATCACGTAAAAAAAACAAAACTATTGCAAACAGATTTCTTCCATAATACCACTGCCGGCCGGTGGGTGTTAGATTGGACACACACATTAAAAAAAAATAAGATCATGAATGCTCGGAATTATTTGAATCATAAAATCGGTTAAAGCGGAACAAAGTTCACCGGGTCAGCTAGTATTCTACAAAAAAATAGAATTACACAATTGAGGAACAATTCCAGGGGGCGACCCCGGCGTAGTGGTTAACATCCATACATCACGCCGAAGTCACGAGTTCAAATCTCACCTCCGAACAAGTTACAAAAATACCCAAAAGATATTTGTTGTCTACGACGGGGGATGAACCAGCCAGGGCTGAAAATCTCGATAATCAAGGAACTAAAAAAAAAATCCTTAGAAGACAATGGAACAGTCACTTTGGTGGTTAATGGATGGCCTCTGAAAATTTAACTGTGGAATATTAAAAAAAAATTAAATAAGTAAACCCACAACCTTACCTTACCAGTCAGGCGAAGACATAAGTGGCCTCAACTATACACAGAAGTTGTCTCCAATTCTTATGGCATGGATGCATCCAGAACCAATTTCACAGGGCTGTCGTCAGACGCGTGCCCAGCTCATAGTAGTCGCCGGATTTTTGCAGTTTGGACGATGGGAGGTTCTCCCAGCAACTCATACAATTCGTAGCTTAATGGTTTTCTCCACATTCCGTTTTTGATCTGCACTGCATCGTAAATTGTACGCAGCACTTTTTGTACTAAGACCTCATAGTAAACTACGTATGAATTTGATTTATCGAGCGCACAATTAAAACTTAGTCGATTGGCGTGAAGTTTAGCATAGTTGTTATAGGACCTTAAGAGCAATCAAAAATATACTCGGGACCATAATAAAAAACATATTGAAATTTTTCAAAAGCAACCATGTTCTATACTGGGCGAAACAAGAAAAGCGCCACCATGTTTATAAACAATATTTTCAGAATTTCCGTACCAATTATGGTCATCTCAGTTTTGAATGTTAGTACAATCTGCTTCAATTGAGTTTATAATGTTGGTAATTTTGTATGAGTAAAACAATTACATATGAATAAAACAATTTGTAATTACATATGAGTAAAACAATCTGTAAAAAAATTAGTGAAATGAAAAATATATAAGTCAAACAATTAGTAAATAAATTAGTGAAATAGAAATAACACCAGTTAAGCTTTTGATGAAATTCAGATTTTATTTAATATTAAATACAACATGAAAAAATCGGTATGCAAATTCTGAAAATATTGTTAATAAACATGTTGGTGCTATACCTGTTTATCTCAGTGTATTCTTTTGTCCACTCTCTGTTCTTGAAAATTGATTCGCCATTTGAGGCCAGAAGTATTCTGATTGAATTTTTGAGTGGAAATCAAATCGAATCATAAAAGTTATTATTTGAAAGAATGATAAGATGTTATGTAAAAGTTTATAACCGTGCTTCGATTGAAATAACGTAACGAAATTCTTGTATCGATTCTAATTAAATTTAATAAATCATGCTTTTGATTATTTTTTGCAGCTTCTTAAGTGATTGTCTGGTTTTCAACTTAGTTATCTCATGGCACAAATATTAAATAAGAAAGTTCGATTCCAAAAACATTTCATGGATACTTAAATTATGTAGGTGACACAATGATTATCTATTCCAGGGATGAAATGGAAATTGAACAAGCCAAATATTTAAGACATGTTGTTCGACTCTTATTAATATGACACAGGAATGATTACAGTCTGTATTGAAGACCTTAAAGAGTATTCAAATCCTCAAGAATTTGTTCCTCGATAATTCTTAAAATTCAATTCAAAACTTGAATTGAAATAACTAACATTATTTCAAAACAAATATTGGACAACATTCTTTAATACCAACAGATAATTTTTTTTTAACTAGAGCTGAGAACAATAGAATTGTCAAAAAACAAGACTAAAACATCAAAGATGCTCTGTCGTGAAGCGAAGTAGCCCCAGCTACTTCTGAATAAAGAAGGACAAATGGTGTAAAATAGATCCAAATGCCTTTTGTATTTCTTACTCACCAGTTTGTACAAAAATGTCGATGGTACAAAAAAGAGAGAGCATGCCATCTAGAAGTCAATATGAAAGACCGAACTTTGTTTGAAAATAATTTATTTACAGAAATCTAGAACAATTAAACACGCCAACTTAATCCCAATCAGTCCTAGTGAACTTTAGTGATGATACGAATGAAGGTTCGAATTGGCGTAACTACTGGCATGCCCATGTCCGTTCCATGTCCGTGTCCTCCGAACGAAGTTTTTTCGCCTCCATATCCTCCCTCATGATGTCCATAGACCTGTGGATGGTGAGCATGTCCAACCCGTTTCACATGGGCCTGGAATCCGTGGTGCTTATCGGCAGTGTACTCCACAATACGTTCAGTTCCATCGGCTTCGTGCAGCGAGTACTGGCCCTTCACCACATCTCCATCACGGTGTTCCCACTGGCTCTTGTGATCTCCGGTTTTGTGATCCTTAACACCGTACTCGAACTTGTACTTGGGATGAGAATGATAATCTTCATGATGATGATGATGGTGAGGTTGATGATGATGATGTTCACCACCATAGCCACCTTCCCATTGGGCAGAAACGGCTACTGCTGCCAGAGCAAGAACTAGAACGAACTAGAATTCCAAGTTACGATAAAATGAAATGCTACAACATTATCCAATCAAACTACCTTCATCATCTTTGACACCGTGTTGATCCTTTGGGTAGAAACGCTTGACTGATATCTGCTTATTTTGCAGTACACCGATTTATACCACATATATAGTCAGTATGGAACAGCGCAGAGAACAACCGGCCAGAGGTGGCAGGTGCCACCTAGTTCAAGCTTCTTAATCGGTTTCATATTAAGAAATCGACTTAATTCAATTAGCGGAACATGCCGCGAAAAGCACGCAACAAAACAAAATCAACAAAATTTGCACCGAAGGTAGGATTTTTAGGCCACATTGTTGGATGAAAGTGGAAACAAATTTGCCAATGCTGTAGATGACAACTGTGGGTTGATTTGACAATGAACGCATTGTACCGGCCACAAAAACAAAAGGAAAACAACAGCGGAGCGTTAAGAAACGCAGCTGTGGTGCGTAACGTGATTGTAACTAAAGCCTGTGGATGGAAAAATTAATCTCTGGTGCGGTCAACATTTATTGTTATTACTATCGGGTGTCAAATGTCTTGATTGTCGAGGGCTTCCTACAGCGTACATGTAATGAGTTCAAATTAACTTGTTCCTTAGTGCAGTTAAATTTAAAAAAAAAGTTTCACCGAGCCTCAAGCAATAGTCTCACCTTTGTTTCTACAACTATTTTAAGGCATACGTTTCCATTCCATTGGAGATGAAGTTTACTGTACAAATGAGCTAGGCTTTTGGTATCATTATTATCACGCCAATCAATAAATCTTACTTCTCGCATAGATGCAAGGGAATCATGCTCTACTAGTTTGAAGTGAGCAAACTGCTGGTATAAAACCATGAACAACAGCACGATCAGACATCAGTTCTCATTGAAGGTTCATAGCTAAAGGATCAAAAAAGGTTGAAAAATGATGAAGGTAGTATTTATTTTGCTCGATGATTCTAAATTGTTTAAAGATGCTCCAATGTGAAATTCTAGTTCGTTCTAGTTCTTGCCCTGGCAGTCGTGGCCGTTTCGGCTCAGTGGGAAGGTGGCTATGGTGGTGAACATCATCATCATGAAGATCATCATTCTCATCCCAAGTACAAGTTCGAGTACGGTGTTAAGGATCACAAAACCGGAGATCACAAGAGCCAGTGGGAACACCGTGATGGAGATGTTGTGAAGGGCCAGTACTCGCTGCACGAAGCCGATGGAACTGAACGTATTGTGGAGTACACTGCCGATAAGCACCACGGATTCCAGGCCCATGTGAAACGGGTTGGACATGCTCATCACCCACAAGTCTATGGACATCATGAAGGAGGATATGGAGGCGAAGGAGCTTCGTTCGGAGGACACGGACATGGTCATGGTCATGCCAGTAGTTACGCTAATTCCAACCTACATTCGTACCATCATTAAATCAAAAAGATGATTGACTGATCTCAATAGTTTCAAATCTGTCACTAACACATATCATTTATAAATGTGATGCTTGCCATTACCGGAATAAATTAATAGATATCTTTTTATACTGAAAACGTCATTCTTTTGTTTTTTTAATTTAATTTTATTTAAAGAAGTTCCACCGCAAAGGTTAATTGAGAAGTTTTCCAATTAAACAAACAGAAATTATGAATGTCAAATGTATGCAACAATTGACAATCGAATACTTTCAAATTGTGGAGGGCAGAATGTTCTTTTCCAGAACTATCACTGGATAGCTCCATAGCCTCCTTCGACAACGAAAATTAGTGTTTGTGAGCATTGTGGTTCTGTCCGAATGGAAAAAGACTCAAAATGTCCAAGTTAGCATTGATTGAAACGTCAATGTGCAAAAAGCTCCGATAACAAGTTTGGACGAGGAATCAAGAATTTATCGTAAATATATTCAGCTCGGAGCACACATAAAAAGGCGCTAATATGGCAGCGGACCATTTTCCATCATTCATCGCTATTACTCAATTTACTCAAATTCAATGGTTTGCATTTCTGTGCATGATAAGTCAATGTATGGAACAACATCAGTTGAACGTATAAAGTAATTATGTTTGAATACAATAGCTCAATAGCGATGGAAGACACGAATAATGCCGCTGCAGAAGCAGTGCTCCAGCCTTCGTTTGATAGTTTCTATTTTATTATAGCTTGTTGTTAGAACATAGAGGTTCGGAGTTCGAGATTCGGTGCCATCCACCGTGGGTCCATGTTCGCCTCCCTGATTTCTCACCTAGAAAGTTTAATCAGTATATAACGGATGCAGTGGGGCAAATTAAGATTCATAAGTCCACGATGAGAACAAAAATATGTTTACATTAATAGACCGAATTTTTCGACAAAATCAGAAAAATCTAATAACGGTTCAGAAACTTTTTTCTGTTTAAAGACGACAAACGAAAAATTCATAACAGTCAGTCAGAAGATTTGTTGTAATACATTTGAGAACGATGATTACTGCCACATTGGGCCAGAATGTGAAATTAGCTAAAGTAAGTTATTTTCACAACGAGCTTTAGAGGTGAAGTTGTTGCCTTTAATTGTGGATATAACTGGGGAAAAAAGCAAATACTGTGCACAATGTAGTTGCTTCTCCGTTACTGATCAGAACAAGTGTAAATTGCACAGATAATCACATTGATGGAACTGGGGAGTAATGTTCATTGTACAAGTTCACAAATTCATTCTATTTATTGATCAGTACCGGCACTGATTAATTTGATAATCGTTCTTAGAGGCCGTGTTTACCTCTACATCTACACAATTGACAAGGAAAGTACAAGGAGTGTATCGAAAAGTAGGTACAATCATTTGATACGCAATTAATTTAAAACTAGTGAATATTATTGTACCATGTATTCGTATTACGTTTTGAATACATGTCGAAAGTTTATTTCGGTTATTTTCTTTATTATTATCACAGTTTTTTGCAAAATTTCGCGGATGGAACTTGAAGTACGAAAGAAAAATTTGCACACGTGGTGTACTTAAAAGGATGTTACGTACAATCAGATTGCCAAAAAGGCCAAAGTGCATCCATCAAGTGTAATACGAGTGGTTGAAAAGTATGGGGAGCAGTACACCTTGCAGAATCTGGCGAGAACTGTCGAGATTTGGACCAAACAGTCGTCGATTGTTTTCAGGAGAACGAAACAAAACAAAAAAATCTCGTGATTAGGCCAAGAAATACAGGACCAGAAGCGGGATGATCCACTGAATTAAGAAAATGATTTGATGGCATAGAGCAAGTACAGTGTTCCAAAACAATCTCCGGAGCAAAAATGTCGTTCCAAAATGAGGGCCCAAAAGCTGTACAACCGAGTTTTGGACAATCCCTCCTAGTGTGTTTTAATGAACGACGAAACGTACGTGAAAAAGGGATTCCAGAATACTGTCGAGAAACTAATTCTTCACCAAATCGGTTAAGGAGAGTGTCCCAATTGCAGATACGACAGATGCAAAGGAAAAATTTGGTGAGAAGGTACTCGTTTGGCAAACAACTTGCACATGTGGCTTGCGATCTTCCATTTTATACACTTACTTATACAGGGGTGGAGTTTTTTTTTGGGGGTGGTTGTTTTTTTGTTTTTTTTTGTGTTGGGTGTTTTGTGTTGGTATTGGAAATTGTTTTATAAAAAATAAATTTTTTTTTTTTTGTGTTTTATTAAATTTTTTTTTGTTTTTTTTTTTTTTTTTTTTTTTTTTTATACATGATTATGTTGTTTTTGAGAAGGAAATAATTTCTCATCACACGTGAGGCTCTAGGAGTAGACGGCACTTTTTTTGCTAGAACAAAGTTGTTAAGAGAAAGTATTGATAGTTCCGTTAGCGCACGGCAGGCTGTGAAGATTGAATAGAAGTAGCTTTGAAAATTGAGCGGAGGGCATTGCGAGGTAGTATTTCGAAACAAGCACACAATCTTTTGCCAAGCATCCCCTGCGGGGTAGGTCAAAGCTGGAACGAACCTACCTACCCCGCAGAGAATGCTTGGCAAAAGATTGTGTGCTTGTTTCGAAATACTACCTCGCAATGCCCTCCGCTCAATTTTCAAAGCTACTTCTATTCAATCTTCACAGTCTGCCGTGCACTAACGGAACTATCAATACTTTCACTTAACAACTTTGTTCTAGCAAAAAAAGTGCCGTCTACTCCTAGAGCCTCACGTGTGATGAGAAATGATTTCCTTCTCAAAAACAACATCATCATAGATCGTTACTCCGCGTATGGGAGAATACAAAGAAATGACTATGTCAGTATAAAATTACATGTTTTGGTGAAAACAACATGGAGATTAATGCATTCCTTGCAAAGTATGAGCACTTTTTTTCTTCTTTTGGGGCATCTTTGTGTGCATATGAGGGAAAAGGGGGCAAACTGGGACCAAAAACAACTTTTTATATTGGAACTTTGATTTAGTTTTTTTAAAAGGGGGGGGGTGGGGGGGCGCTTTTTTTTTAAGTGGGGAGTGTGTTTTTTTGGGATGTAGGATTTTTTTTTTTTTTTTTGTGCAGAAAAGAGGGTATCTTCTTTTTTTTGTGGGGGGGCTTTTTTTTTTTTTAAAAATACTTTATAATTATTTTTTTCATTAATAAAAAAATATTTTTTTGGGGGGTGTTGGGGGTTGTGTGGGGGGGTGTTTGTGTGTATTTATACTTTTTTTATTCATGAGCAAAGTATATGAAACGTTGGCGGGGGGGGGGACCCCTCTGTTTAAATTAATATTTGTAGTTCGGCAAACTTTGTTCGATCTTAGCGTTCTTCGGAGTGCCAAGTAGGCCCGATTGCCAGTGCGCTTTTGTATCTCTCTACTGGTGTCGTTATCGGCGGTCACTAATGAGCCCAGATGCACGAGTTTGTTTACCGCCTCAATTTAATCATAATCGATCTGAATTCGTGAAGGGAGGCTATCATTGTCTTCTCGGAAGCCTCTTCGCTTCACGTATTTTGTTTTCAACGCATTAATTACAAGCCCAATCCTACTAGCTTCAGCCTTAAGTCTGATGTATGTTTCCGCCATCGACTCAAAATTACGTGCTACGATATCAACGTTGTTGGCGAAGCCAAACAGCCAGACACAGCTCTCGGTATCACACTCTCCAATGGATTGTTAAATAGCAAACACGAGAATCCATCACCTTGCCGCAACCCTCTCCGAGATTCGAAGATTATGTGTGTGCACGTTATATTTGCGACATTTCGGCAGCACCTGCCAAATTGCAAAAATTTCGTTCGTAGTAGCACGTATTCCCATGAATCCCACTTGGTGCTGCCCCTCGAACTCCTTTGCAATTGATGACAGACGGCGGCATAGAATTTGAAAGAGCTACTTGTAGGCAGCGCTCGGTAGCGTGATTGCACGATAGTTGCAGCAATTCAGCTTGTCACCCTTTTTACAGATAGGGCACACGATACCTTCCGTCACCGCCAGTTGAGTGGCTATCGCTGACTCGCTCTAACGCCTTCAGGTTTCTGGGTACCTATACAAGACTTTGGGAAGCTGTACAATACTGAGGTAGGTCAGAAACGTGTTCAGATCACCACAGGCGTCCCACAAGGTTCGATCCTGGGTCCGGTGCTATGGAACACGATGTACGATGAGGTACTACGGCTTGAGTTCCCGAACGGGGTGAAGATAGTCGGGTTCGCAGACGACATCACCCTAGAGATATGTGGTGAATCCATTGAAAAGGTGGAGCTAATAGCCTCGCACTCCATTGGCATTATGAAGAGATGGATAAGTTCCAGGAAACTGGAGCTAGACTATCAGAAGACTGAGGTCACGGTTGTTAACAACCGAAAATCGGAACAAAATGCGACGATCAGTGCAGGTATCTTGGGGTCATGATCGACGATAAGCTGTCCTTTATCAGCCACGTCAATTACGCCTGCAAGAAAGCCTCCATGGCTATATCGGCATTATCCCGCATGATGCCGAATAGCTCGGCGGTGCAAGGGAGTACGCGTTAATTTCTGGCCGGTGTCGCCTTGTCCATACTTAGGTATGGCGGGCTGGCATGGATCACCACCTTGAGTACCAAGAGCTACTTGAGTAAGCCAGAGAGTACGCACAGGCTTATGTGCCTAAGGGTGGGTCTGCGTCCTAGCGTGGATGATTCCAATAGGCATTGTCATAAAAGAGGATGTAGAGTGCTTCGAATAACGTGGAACAAGAGGTATTCGAAAGACCACTAGAGCCGCATCTATGGTTAAGTGGCAAAGGGAATGGAACATCTTCACCAAAGGTCGGTGGACCCACCGACTAATCCCGGAACTCTCCGGGTGGGTTGGTAGGAGAGGGCTGTTTCAGACAAAATCTGCACAAATATGGGCATGTACAGTCCTCCGCATGCACCAAGTGCGCGGGAGTAGAGGAAACTGCGGAACATATGTTCTTTACATGTCCTCGCTTCGACGGCGCAAGATCCGGCATGATAGCCGTAAGCGGTCATGACACGACTCAGGATAATTTGGTCCAGAAGATGTGCCAAGACCGAGACATCTGGGACGTGGTATGCATAGTTGCCTCTCAGATTGTCCTTGATTCCAACAAAAATGGCAAAACGACCAACGGCAAGTCGCAGGGACCACCTAACTACTAAAGCCCAAAGTAGTTAGACATAGTGGGACATAACAAGCACAATAGCCCCTTCCCGAAGTAATACCGAAAGGTGGTCCCGGGGAAGGTCCAGGGCTTAAGTCAAGGGTGGGTTTTTAGTGGGTCGAAGAGTTGGCACCATCATCCCCACACTCTGAGTTCTTCCGGGGTCTGGCTGCAGATTTTCCATCCCGTCTAAAAAAAAAAACCTTCCGTCAAATCCTCCGGTTAATGCTTTTGCACCCAAATCTTGGTTTGGGTTTTCCTCTGTTTGGGACATAAACCACTGCGACCAGTAATTTGATCTATTGTAGTATATCCCGTATCCTTTGTTTAGTGCATGTCGAGTTACTTCATCACTATTGAAAAATGATGAAGTATTCGGTGTTGTTACAGTTGTCATTGTTTGTTTTGTTGGCAATGAATCGAGTTGTATTGAAAGTATCCGCTTTTTAAACCCTTTAAGGAGTGAGAGCACTCTTCAAAGGCACGTCCCTTTATCAGTCAAAACCGGGTTCATTGCAAAGAAAACAATCAATGACTCCGATATTGACCATGCATCAGAACCCTAGTTATAACTAATTCAAACTATAGAACATTAAATAGAAAATGAGAATTCACATAAATGAAGCCTAACCATGTTTTCCTTATTCCAAGCTCATCCTCGGTGGCACAATCCGAGTATTGTCACTTTTCACAAGGCATAAAATGTAATAAGGACTAATATATGTTCCTTTGACTACAAAAACAAATATGTTCCCTAGTTTGAATTAATTCAGACTAGGATTCGGTAGTAGATCTGATACCCCGCAACGCACCTCGTAAAGGTGATCTACCAGCGTTACGGGTCAACACAACACAACCCATGGGAGTTGGTCAACACAAACAGCTTTATTGTTTTGAGACCAACCAATTTCCCCCACAACATAAATTCTCGTAGAATTTGCGTGTGTCGTCGATGCAGTCCTTCCATTGCTTCGTAGTGTCGTTCTTCCCTTTGGCGCTTTTTCCTTTGTAGAATAGATTTTTTTTCTATTCCGTGCTTGTCTGTACCGTTCCACATTGGCTCTCGTACGGTGTTGCAGCATTCTCGCCCGTGTTGCGTTCTGCTCCTCTACTAACTGCTTCCATTCGCTATCAAACCAGTCATTTTTTTTTTTTGATTCGGTGTAGAAGTACCTAACCCCGCTATTGGCTGGCGGTTCAAATATCTTACCAGCCATCTTCATGAGTAGTTGCGCCAAGCTGCTGTTCCGTTGGTGGTCTGCTTCTAGCTGTTGCACGTATTCCTGAGCATCACTTTCTTCTATGTCTAACTTCTTATAGCATGGATAAAAATTGATGAAATTTTAGGAAGAACTAGTTTAAGGACATATTGGATCAAGTCCCTATCACTTCGAAGTTTTCTGAGCACGAACCTCAAATACTATTAGGACTTCAGGCGTGAAATTGTCAAAGATCGTTTGCTCCACTGGAGCATACATTGGCTAGCAATTTCAGCCTTGTTTGTTTTGTTTTGTTTGTGATCTTTAGTCAACAAAATCGTGAAGTGATAATTAACTTAACCTATAAATCATACGGAAAAAGGACTCCCTCCAGTTTCACCTTAATGTTTACATGTGCGAAATTTCGTCACAATCTGTCAAATGGTTATCGAGATGGCTTCCAAGCAAGAAGTGCTTCGACAAAAAATTATGGATGCGGTCGGAAAATCAAGGCGGATCGCGAAACAATTCGACAATTCGACCGTGTTCCGTGGCAGCGGAACAAAAACGAAGACGACCTACCCCGTGAACGCAAGGAAGGTGAGGGATAATTCTTCCGTCTGGTTCGTCCAGCAGACAATGAAGTCGGCCGGACTTCATAGCATAGCATAGCATAGCATAGCATTTTTCGACCATACACAATCCTGGGTTAGCTGTTGTAGAGACGAATGAAGCGCCAAAAGAGCTACCTTCCCAAGTAACATTGCTAAAACCATCCTGCTTTATTAAGTTTTATTAAAGTTTTATGAAAGCCACTTGAAATCAGTTTGGTTTTATTATGGCACCAAGAGGTGCCAATAGGTTTCATATTTTAGTCAGATTTATGAGAACCTACACAGCTTGTTGACAACGATCTTAAATCCTTGTTTCTTTAATTCCTATTTCTCCTATCAAAGGTTTTATTTTGACTTTTTGAGCTCGTAAAATGCCGTATTGAAATGCCGTTTTAGGATTCATTGGTATGATCTTATTATGGTCAGTTGAAAAAGCATTTTAAAAAAATGTTGCCTCCAATAAATGCATTAAATGGCAATTTGGCATTGAAGGAAGTCACCTTAAGATCAAATAGTTTTATAATAGTCATTGCGAAGATAAATTGGCTTTATGGCAAAACTGTAATTTTTTTCCAATCACCATATTGAAATATAAGAAATAATTGAAATGTGGGAAAATAAATGCATCAAATATTCAATGGTATGCAAATAAATTGTAGATCGGAGACTAATTTCGGCAAACTTTTAGATAATCTCATCCAATTCCAAGCACTTTTCAGGAAATTCATGATTAATTTATGGAATATATTTGTTTTTATTTGATTTATGTTGATGAAAATTCGAATAATTTCCGAGGCGCATTAATTTTCGGCTCTTATCATGCCAATATTCTCCATAAAAATAAATGCGCATATAATTTGGAGCATAATAAGCTGTAGAAAACTCAATTTATTTTGGATATTTTGCTATCAAACAAATTTTCCCGCAACACTAAGACCATTTTTTACTGCTAAATGAATCAGAAGAGCAGAGAATCGAATAAAGCAAAACAAAAATAAAAACAACTTCGATTTCACAGTGAAGTTTGTCAACTGTGGCCATTTGGCCGTATGCTGGTTTTCATGGCAGCCAATAGGTTTTATGAAGGTTCTCAAGTGGTCATAACATCTTTCACTAGAACATTTTCAAAATCTTTATGTTCTTATAAAGGTTTTATTAACTTGTTTTCACAACCGTCTATAGAGTGGGCCATTTTGTACAAATTTCGGCTTTAGAGAAGCATAAAGGAGGTGTTGGTAGACAAAAAGTTTTGAATGAAGTTTTATCAACAAGGCCGGGAGGCGTGCTATACGGCTGGAATAAAACTAGAATTGTTACTTGGATTGTGTATGACAGATTCTTCATCCATCAATCTCTTTGCACAACACCTGGCTAGGCCCTTATAATCAGCAAGGGATGGGAGGAAAGTGTTGATTAGATGCCTACTTAAGAAGATGTTGAGAACTCATGATACCTTCATAGACATCTGGAGTTGAAAGTTGGATGGGATTGTGCGGGAGGCTTTCGTTGGCAAGAAATCATATGTATATTTATATGTATATGGTCGTTGGGAGTGACGAAGCTAAGAAGGTTAATGCACTCCTTTGTTATCCGCTTGTCTGGGCTGGAACATAGGCGTTTCCTACTTGTATGGATGCATTGACACAAAAACATACGCTCACACACACGTACACACACGCGTGCACGCACGGACGCACGCACACAAATATGTATTTGGAGGCGTGCCTGGCAGACGCTGCTTATGTTGATGTTATAGGCGATGGACTAAGATTGCATTTTATATCAATGTAATTTCAATCGTGTATTTTCCACACATAAAGTGGTATGGAAAACACCGTTCTATCCAACGAGAAAAAACTACTTGAAGAGCTGAACAAAGTTTGATTTTGATACATAATACATAGCTGAATCCTTTTGATCACTCCAATGACATTCTCCGCATCATCCCGGCTGCGCTCCAGGATTCCTCACTTCCAAGGTAAAAATTTCGGGTCGCTTGAACCCAACGTGGTCCTCGGAGCCGAGATAAAAATGACTGATGAGAGCATTTTTCTTCAAACAAACTTGAATCACGACCATATTATTAAATTTTATCACATGCATTTCTCTATACATTCTTAAAGCACTACCACAAATAGATTTTTTTTAAACCTGTCTCAAAGTACCAAAATTTGCAAAATATCGGACGATACTTTTTGTAACAACCATCGCGACGCGTCGTGGGGGTAATCCACCTCTCACTTCACATTTCTTGAATGGCTCAAATGTCGCATTAAATAATATCATAAAACATTCCATCAGAACTCTTAATCTCTAAAAGTATGTTTTGGTAAGAAAATAAAGTATCGCAAGGGGATTACTCCATTATTTTTAGAATTTTCAAATTCAGCAAAAAACACAAACGTCACACTCGATTCACGGGCTGGACTTCATGTCTTCAAAATAAGGAAGGCAAATAACCAAACCGATAGACAGAATACGGTGGCCAAATCCCGCGCCAGGAAGCTGTACCGCGAGTGATTGGTGCAGCCAAAATGTATCATAATGGACGACGAGACATAGATTAAAGTGGACGCCAAGCAGATCCCCGGCCTGAAGTTTTTCGTCGGCAAGTCCCGCCTGGATGTTCCGGAGAAGTTCCGCAAGAAGAAGGTCGACAAATTTGACAAGAAGTATTGGTGTGGCAGGCGATCTGTGGGTGCGGCAAATTCAGCAAGCCGTTCATAACGACTGGCATCATCAACGGACAAATATACAAAGAAGAATGCCTCCAGAAGCACCTGCTGACCTTCCTTCGGTCCACGAAGGTGACACTCTGTTTTGGCCGGATCTGGCATCGTGCCATTATGCGAAACCGGTGATGGAGTGGTACGAAGCCAACGATGTTGTTTTTGTGCCAAATTTGGGATTTTGGCAAATCCGTCAAACTCGCCAAAACTTCTCCCAATCGAAAAATTCTGGGCGATTATGAAGGGAAAGCTTCGGAAAACAGGACAGGTCATCAAAAATGACAAGAATTTAATGAAAGAATTAATGAAAATGTGTAAGAACAATGGCGCAAGTGCTGCACAGGATTTCAGGGGTAGCGTTAAGTCCAAAGTGCCAGCGTTAAGCCTAGGAGAAGATGTTGAAAAGACGAACTTTGCAAAACCATAGTTAAAATGTGTTTATTTATTCGCTAACAGTTTCAAAGATATCCGACTTAATTTGAATTTTTGGGGACAATTTTACCTGTTGCATTTTTTTTCGAGTACAATCTTTTGGATTTTTGTTATAAAAAAAATCCTCGACTTCCTATGCAGAGAGCATGATTGTTCTTTCCACAAAATCATACTAACGCAAACGCGGTACTGGTTTTGAAAACTTTCATTTAAAAACTTTGTAAGTGTATTGAAAACCCGAATTTAAGAACATAAAATATTCTAGTTCGAATAGGCTACGAATATTTGCTCAGAGCTATCGAAAATTATTTTGCACTTTACTGAGAACTAAGGCACACACGATCGATTAGATAAATAAAAAAAAACATGTTAGAAAAAAAAGCACGGTAGCGGGTGAAACTTAAACCCACAATTTCACTAAAAACGCGGATAAATTGCTTATTATAAAACGGTACATAACAGGAGACGATGTATTTGGCTAGTGGTTTTTGTTTTCAAACCATTACTAATCTGCAAATGTTTTCTCTTTTCTCAATAATAGTCAATGTAAAACAAACACCACTCGTTGTGATACATCACACACTTTGGCACGGGTAAGATCACAAAGAGGTGTGTTATTTTACGTCATTTAATTTTAATTATGTCATCAATTCAAAGATTTGCTCAGAATAAAAAAGAAGCTTTGCTATTTTTCTAGACCAGACCTGAAATCAAACTCAGCCTTCACATCCATGGCTACACTTCCATATTAAGTTTCTCAAGAAGTAGAATGTTTTTGCCGAGTTCTCAAAAACCCATTCAGAGTTGGAAAAAAACATGCACAAGCCAAATGGCACCCGTTATTTCAAAATCGGTTTTACCCCACGTCAAGAACTCACGAATTAATAAATCAGCGATGAAATTATTTTTTAAATGCCTTGCTATTCCTCTTTGGACTAAGCAACTTAAATAAATCATGCAATTAAACCTGCAAACAAACAATCACAAAAGTTCGTCTTTTTATTATAAATATAAACAAAAAAAGAACATCATCTCATGGCATATCTTTGGAATCACATTTATATCACAGTCGATCGTTCCTGGGCCCTACCATTGAGCGTGGTGTCCCTGGACTTGTGGGTGGTGCGCATGTCCAACTTTCTTCACGTGAGCCTGGAAACCGTTGTGCTTATCGGATGTGTACTCAACCACACGCTCAGTGCCGTCAGCTTCATGCAGAGAGTAACCGCCCTTAACAACATCACCATCGCGGACTTCCCACTGGCTTTTGTGATCTCCGGTGTGATGATCTTTGACGCCGTACTCGAACTTGTACTTGGGATAGCTGTGGTGGTCCTTATGATCCTCGTTCTGTCCACCATAACTCCCGACACCCTTGCCAGCACCTTCACCGTACCACTGAGCGGAGACGGCCACCACCAGTAGCATTGCAACAGCTGCAAACTGTTGGCAGAGAGGAAACGATTAATGATCGGTGAAAATGGAACTGCTACGAAGCACTTGCCGCACATATGCCACAGTTATACATACCTTGAACATTTTGCTTTTTTGTGGAAAGAAGGTGCACTTGGTGGACTTGGTCAAGCGAAAACACACGGTTGAATGATGAATCCGCTTGGCAGAACGAAGGCTTTTATAAGTCTGTGGGTCAAACTGAAAACAAAAAAAAAAGATTACCTCGCATGTCAAACGATGGCTTCTAACTTTGTCCAATAATTAAATTAGAAATCGTCGGACTTGAACGATCACGCGATCCAATGGGCATCAGTATTAAAAACGGTTTTAATTGACTTCGAGCTGGTTAAGTTATCAAATGAGTTATTTTCGGCTGTGTATCAGTAGTAGAAACAAAAAGTCCACATGCTGACATCTTCTTCTTTTGCTAGGCTTATTATGTTTCTCTAACGAGTAGGGCCTTCAATAAAATGTTCCAGTTGTACTTCCAGTTCATTTAGTCAACACAACTAATTTGAATGTTAAGTGGTAAGATTTATCTATGCCTAGGAAATTCGGGAAAAGTTTCAACCAACAAATCCCCTCGCCAATTTCTGGGATCGAACCTGCCGTCTCCAGGTTTATACTATAATACAGTCATCCCAGTATTATGGGAAAATCGATGCTTTATATTGGTTTTAAACATGATTTAATAACTTTCAACCTTCACATTTAATTTTAAAGGATGCGAATAACATTCTTCTGCATGCTTGTCAGCGAAACACTCAGCGCAGGCATATGTAGTTTATCAATTTTCCGATAGATATCAGTACCCGGGTAGAGGTGAATTGCAAACCAATAGCATAGTAATAACATATCTTGCCATCTCATCTAGATTTGACATTTTTGACTTATTCAGGAATAACACTTAATTGCAGTGTAACTACGAAATGTGTTATCATTGCTAGTTTTGTTGTTTTTTAGATATTTTATACATTTGTTGAAAAATCATTAAATAACAACTGAATGGTAAAGTTTGCCATCATAACTAATTTGGTTTTCATTAAGTTATTTTGTTTGTTTTTTGCGCTATTTATGAATTTAAATGAGTGATATGCAAAGAAAGATGTTTTAAACTATGGAATTAAATTTTTTGCAAAAAATGTAAATAGAAAAATAAATAAATTGTATTACTTTTTCTATTAATTTAAAGTCAATTAACAAACAGACATCAATCAACTTGAGTGCGAATCTTACACTTTGATATGTAATAAATTGTTTCATCAGTAAGTTTTATATGCATATTTATACATTGCTGAATTGAGTCGTTAATTTGCATCACTTTAAAAATGTCAGTCGTTGCGTAAGAATAGACATTATTGAAAAGCTCTTCACAGTGTAGCAATTGACCAACAATGTAGTTAGTGCTGTCCTTATCACATAGAATTTCTTGAATATTGTAGAAACTTCCGTTCATATAGATCCATGAGTTGTCATAATGGAAACCTTGGCATGATTTGTTTGTACACAAATTTAAACCTTTGATATATGTTTTCATGTGCGTACTAAACAATCTCTCAGCTACATCTTCGTCAAATATAACTGAGTGATTTGAAGTATATAGCAAATTTGGATCAAATTGAGCCGGAAACTGTGGTTTTAGCCACATAGAGTGAATCCATTGTTGAACACGTGGGTTGGCATCATTATTTGGATGTTGACATAACTTGTTCATATAGTACTTTCGTTCTATTTGCAATACTGGTTTTCTGGTTCCAGTACGAAAGCTTTGCAGCATTCCATTACCTTAAAATTCAAAAGTGTGTAATGTCAAATATTACAAAACTTGTTTATGGTATGTTATGAATATACCTGCTTCGTAAGGGAACAGTGAAAAATTGAATAAAGCTCCGAAGTTGCGAACAGCTTTGATCAAATGACCCAGTAAATGAACATTGTACGACATGTTATCTTTACCGTACAGCTCCTCGAATTGATGCAAAAACAAGTTCATTTTCATTTCACAAGAAGAAATAATTGATTCATTCAATTTTGGATCCAAGAGCTAATAAATTGACGATGACAGCAACACAACATGATCCATGTATTGCTGAGGCAAAATATCGATTAGCACTGGGTATAAGTAATGGAGAAGTATAGGCTCCCATTAATTCACTTTGAATTTTTTGTATTCTTTCAATTGCCTTGGATTCCTCGGGAAAACAGTTGGCGGTCGAAAGCTCAAAATTCTTTGTTCAATTGGAATCACGCGGTTTCCGACATAATAAGGCTCCTTATGATTCTCACTTTCCGTCCATAGGCTCCACAGTTGTCTCATTACTCCCAGTAAAACAAAGTGCATGTAATCTGGCGGAAAGCAGTCTATAGTGTCGAAGTTAGGAAGAAAAGCAAAAACAGTTTTTCCCGTCACTCCGAGCTCTTCTACAGCAGTGGTCGATACATTTTCCATTAACAGCCTGGTCTGATAGTCTTCCCGTTCGGGAACTTTATCCATGCACGGATAACATCTCGAATTGTTCGTAGTTTTCAATTCTCCAGGATGAAGACAATACGTGCACCCATACAATCCATTGTACTGCTTCATATACTGTTCAAAATAATAAACACAGGATACAATGGCTTTTGCGCCATGCATCGGAAAGTGGCTGCCCCGTCGGTATTAGCGCTTAACGTGAGACATTTCCCAGAGTCTTGCTGGATAACTTTTCGAGCATATCTACCACGCATAATGTCGGCGATTCCGTACGCTTCTATGTAACGTCCGTATTCTTCAATCTTAGATTTATGTTTAATCACTAGCTATCGTATTTGCGGCTCCATGGGAATTGATATGAAAAAATCCTTCTCCTTAGACTCGCAGGTAGTACACCCTGTATTCAAGCTAGGAGCTGTTGGACCATAGTCAAACTGGTATTTTTTACAGTAGAATATCCGAGATGAGTTGTAAGGGTTCGTTTTGAAATAGGAAATAAAGGTGGAAAAGGTTTCAGGAAGCAGTTTTATCCCTGAAATGGCGTTTAACATTTTCAATAGATCTTCCACCGCAGTCTGCGTCAGGCCATGTCGGACGTAGTAGTTCAGAACCATGAGCAAAATATCGTCTACTATTAAGTCTGATTTTGCAGTAAAAAGTTTTCTGTTGAACACTGAAAATAACTGAAACGAAAAACAGCAAACGTTATAAATCTTTTAAATCATCACTTAAAAGTCACGCATAATATATGATAACGTCCGGAAACCTATTGGTAACCAAAGACTTCGGTTTTTGCCTTTTTAAAGCAAGTACTCATGCATACACCCACATCAGCGCCACTATTCTGGAGAAAAATCCCTCCGCCACCTACCAGCCAACAATGGGTGTTGATTTTCGTGAAAGAATTGCCATGATACGACGTGAGAATCCTCTTTGCGAGAAGTGTAATAATTGGTTATCAAATCATGAAAAACTCTTGCCTTCGGAACGCTTTCTGGCTCATCAACAAACTTCTCAAAAGTCACGTCCTCATCTAATTGATCCAATTCTCTCTCATAAGCTACATTTTCTGTTTCATCATCTAATTCTTCAAAAGTCAGGTCGTTTTCTGATTGCTCCGCCTCGAATTCGGAAGATGCGTTATCTGATATGTCTGCCATATTTGAAGTATTACCGTTGGCGCCTTTCCGGGTTTTTTTAGCTTTTCACCTCGTTCATCAAACATATGATTTTCGGTCCCGATTTCATTGTCCAGACCACCAGAGTTATTCGCAGATTCCAAGAAATATGTGGACTCGTTGAAAGACTTTTTCTGTATGTTACTTTTTGGCTGCAAATAGCATGGTAATAAGAACATCACAAAGATTTCATCTCATTTGTATCCCATATACCTGCGTACCTTTTCAACATATTTCTGTCCATAATGTTCGGCTGATAAGAAAAACTGACGTCTTCGCAGCGCACTCATAATACTTGTGTTGTTTGATTATCTTATCAACAATTTAGAAAAGGATGCTGGTGATCTTGTCGATTCTGTTTACTTGTTTTGAAAGATGTAGTTCAGTCTAGCGTAACATTAGAACTGAACCAATATAACCAGTGAAAATTTGAGCGACCATCCGGATCATTTTTTCTCTGTCTATAAATTTTGTTTTATCAATTTATTTTTATTTTATAGAGTATTGAATACATTGTTTTTATACTCGAAACCAAGTTGAAAAATAAGAAGATACCGTTGATAAATCTGACAGCTCACATTCTAAAGTATAGACCGAAAATTAAAAAAATGCTGCTAAATAAATGTTATGGCCGGCCCACAATTGATACGTTGCGGATGCGTTTGCGTAAATTTGACAGTTTTCCCATGGGTTTTCTGTCAAATTTCCGCCACCGCACCCAAACTTTTTTTTTCGCCCTTTAGGCCACAATTCCGGTCTGATCGGTCTGAAACACTGAATTAAATTCACATATGAATGTTATGTGAATGCCAGTAATACCTACGTTAAAATTGATCTTCCCCCTATATATTCAATCGTACCAGACTTATATTAGATTTCAAGTAGGATGACTCAATGTAGGACCAATTTTAACTTAATTTTTGAAATACAATAAGGCTACTTCGGGAACAAGAATAGGTCAAGAAACGATCAAGGAATGTTTTCCTGCCAAAACTACTTTAGCGGTCCGCAGCTGAAAAGCAGAGCGGTTTCATAACTTCTGATAACGTCTGCTGCGTAGGCTAAATGAAACTGTCACTTTTCCTTACGGAAAAATATTCCGTTCGATTATTCCGTAAAGTATAGTACGGTAATGAAAAGTACAGCGGTCAAAGAAAATCTCCCTTTATTAGCAAAGTAATTACAACAACAATGGGCAAATTGTCACTGTGACTTACGGAATAATAGAACGGAATATTATTCCGTAAGCAAAAGTGACAGCTCCATTTAGTTTACACTGCAGACGTTATCAGACGCAATAAAACAGATCTACTTTTCAGCTTCAGACCAGATTTTGACATCATAAGCATTCCTTGACCGTTTCTTGTCCTATCCTTTTCTACGGTACTTTAGTGCTCCGAATTACGTAAAAGTAAAAATGACAGTTCCTCCATATTTTAGCAGCTGCCAAAATTACTTTGGTAATAAAATGAGAATTTCCTTTAACGTTGTACTTTTCTGCACCGTATTAGACTTAAATATGAACTTCGAATTAAAAATCGTAGGAAAAAGCTATTGCCAGGAGCGATCATTTTTTTTTTTCAAGGAACAGTTTTAATCATACTCTTTGATTTTCCAACAGAAATTTGTACGTTTTCCAATCAACGCAAATGCGTTGTTAAAACATATGGATCCGACGTTTTAATTTTTTTCAGTGTATATCATCTGTCACTGACAACAACGATACCTTTTGGATCCTTTCATTGTCAACTGCTCGGTCGAGTGTAATAAAATTTTGGTGGTCCGTTAAATTGATGTTATTACCAGTTAACTTTGTAAATTTTAGTTAAAAAATCAACAAAAATGGGTCGCCCGCGTAGAAATCAAAAAGAAAAGCTAGCAGCGAAGAAAGCGAATGCGGAAAATATGGCGAATCTTGGCAAAATGGTATGGACTTAAATTTTGTATTGTGATTTTATTCTAACCTCAATTCCATTGCAGGCACAGAAGGTTCTTTTGAAAGCGGAGGGAGAACCTGAAAAGAAAACTGTCGGCCACCGGTCCAACGTTCCGGTTAAGCTAAACAACGATAGGTCTTTATTGGAGGCACAGGAGGTTCTGCCGAACGAGAAAGGAGAACCTCAAATGAAACGTTTCATCAGGTCCCGCTATGACGTTCCGTCGAAGAAGAAGAAGACTTCTTTTGGATCGCCTTCGGAAAAGCATGACGATGCTGGTCCTTCCACGTCTGGAGATTCATCGAACCACCTTGACGTTCCGACACTCACCAGCACTGCAGAACCATCTTCGAAACATAATACCATTCCATCAACATCTCGTGGCCCTATGGACGTTTCGAAACCATCTGAAACCTATCTCAACGCCGCCAACACCAGCTTAGAAACACTGTTCGAAGGATTTCGGGAGACACACGTAAGCCATAACTCGGATGAAGTCATCAAGGAGTTGTGGCGCCGTATTGACGATCGGGATGCTGAAATTAAAAAACTCAAGGAAGAGAACACAAGGCTGCGAGCATTGAATATGCATCTTCAGGAGTCTCTAGTGATGAACACCTGCTCAGGAGACGCACAAGCCAAGTGGAAGCACCCGCTGCTACGGAATAATCAGGTTAGGTATAAGAAAAAGGCGAGGTAGATATCAAGCATAATATTTGTTTTGGACTCAGGATAGGTTAGGTACAAAATGTTAGCTGTAGGTACAAGTGTTTGTGATAATAAAATAGGATAAATATGGTAGGTGGCGAAGGTTTTCTTTCAGTCGAGTATTAGTACACGACATTGAAGAAGTCTGCACATTGTAGACGAAATACGCGTATCTGTCAAGATGAGCAATGAAGGTAGTTGGAATTAAATGGAAATTATTAATCATTCTTCTTATTTTCTAGTATTTTGTTGATTTTTTATGTTACTATGTTCATTTGTTTTAAAAAAACACGGAAAAACAAAAACGGAAATTTTATGAAGCTAGTGCTTAACATCGTGCTCTTGATCAAGCAAAACAAACGGGAAAAGTCCACGAAGCTGCAAGAGATCATAAGCTCCACTACAGTACACTTTACATTTACATTTACACTTTACATTGGATTCTTTAAATGTCCAGAGCTGGATTTCCTATCAGTGAATCTTATCTTACGCTCACAGTTACTGAGTATGCAAAAAAGATCCGGAAAACGCGAGAATTGCTAGACTCATTCCCGAGTAAGTCGTCACGGGAAATTTTCTAAAAAATATAATGTTTACGTTATTCTATTTTAGGCAAAAATTAATCACAGTACTCTTTGATTCGACATCCCGCTATCAACAAGAAATTCATAACGAGACCTCGGAAGGCTGGTGCAAAAGTGACCAAGGATCAAATTATTGGATGGTTTCTGGAAGTGGAAGAAAACCTCAATGATGTTGATGTTGGCCTCTCGATCTTCAATTATCCACAACGTGTTTTTAATTTTGATGAATCGGGCTTCCAGCTTGTACCAGCAAGGTTTAATGCTCTGTGTGATGCTCACGCCAGCAATGTTTACTTCGTGAACAACAACTGTGACCAAGAGAATTTCACAGTACTTTTTGGAAGCAGTGCTGACGGTGAGCTTACGCCGCCGATGATCATCTATCCTGGCAAACGAGTAACAGCGAGTGAAATCGCTGAGAATATTCCAGCTGGTTGGTATGTAGGAGTTTAGGATGAGGGAGGGCAAACTTGCAAAACATTTCTCGAATACATTGCCAATGATTTCTACAGGTGGCTTTTAATAAAAAAAATGTCAAGTTTCCGGTTATTGTCTTCATCGATGGACTCAAAAGCCACGTTAGCATCGAGTTGACAAAGTTTTGTTTGTGTTTTTTTTCCCAAACACGACCAGCTTCCTTCTGCCACTGGACAAAGTTTTTTCGGGCAGTTGAAAAAAATTGAAGGAGTTCGTTTCACATAATAAGGGTAAACAAGGCTAACTTTGGGAGACTGATGAAAACAGCTGTCGAGAGTTTTTGAACTCAAAAGAATACCTCAAAAAAGGTTTTAAAACCTGTGGCATTTGCTAATGAAATGTGAACGAGATTGATTTTAGTACCTTACCGTCGAATGTATCAGAAGAAGAAACAAGAATACCTGTATAAGACCCAACCACTGCCAACGTTAATTCTTACCCTAAGGTTCAAGATAAAACGGTATACTTTTATCAACAACAGCTGAAGTACATTGGAATGGGATTGGATGAAGCGGTTCTATCTAGGTTCTCTGGCAACTATCTCAAAGATTTTTGGTATATTCCTCTGGAGGAACTGGTGCTATTCAATTTTTGGAGAATTGTTAAGGACAAGTCCCATGGTCTGATGTTTACGGAGCCCCTCAACCAGTACGGTAGTGGTCTATGGGATGGAATGTGGCATCTGTATTCCAGCTGTAATTATTAATGAAGAATCAGCGCTTGGTAAGCTTTTTTTAAATTCATTTTTTTGTTGAACTACTAAGAATATTTTTCATAGGTAATGCATCAAATATTGAAGATTCTCTCCGAAATGCTGAATCGGCAAATGAGGGAGAGGAAGTAGGGTCAAATCCTCAACCCAAGGACCCTTTCGATGATGTACCTTGTGATCAAAAAGTTCCGGTAATTTTCAATTTAAAAAGGCCGCCTTTATTTTTTCGGTAAAATCTTTTTAGTGTAAGATGGCAACACTAGTTCTGATATTCTGTCAAAGTGTGAGAGCAAATTATCCATTAGTTTTGTTCTGACAACTGCTTTTGTTAGTCGAAAAATAGACGCTCGGCGATTTTTACCATGGATAAAAAATTGGAACAACGCGTTTGTGTGAAATTTTGTGTTGCAAACGGATTTTCTGCAGCGGAAACGCTCAGAATGTTGCAAAAAGCCTTTGGTGAGGACTCTATGTCACAAAATCGTACATTTGTTTGGCACAAAGACTTTAAAGAAGGCCGTGAAAGCGTGAGTGACATGCCGCGTTCTGGACGACCATCGACCTCAACTACCGATGAAAACATCGCTTCCGTGAAGAATTTAGTTATGAAAAACCGCTCAATTAGCATTCGGGAGATAGCTGCACTCCTTGATATCTCATTTGGATCGACCGAACACATTTTGACGGAAATTCTGGGCATGAAACGCATTGAAGCACGACTTGTTCCAAAAGAGCTGAATTTTTTGCAAAAACAGCATCGAGTTGAGGTCGCTAAACAGATGATTGCGAACGCAGATAGCGATCCCACATTCATGGAACGCATCATAACTGGTGATGAAACGTGGGTATATGAATTTGATATGCTCACAAGTCAACAATCGTCCGAATGGCGCGCCGAAGATGAGCCGAAACCAAAAAAATCACGACAAAGTCGCTCCAAAATTAAAGTTTTACTGACCGTTTTCTTTGATTTTCGCGGTGTCGTCCATTCTGAATTCCTTCCAGAAGGTCGAACGGTTAACAAAGAGTATTATTTACAAGTTATGAGACGTTTGCGTGAGGCAATTCGAAAGAAGAGGCCAGAATTGTGGCGCAATAATTCGTGGATTTTACACCACGATAACGCTCCATCACACACCGCGCTCACTATTTGTGAATTTTTGGCCAAGAACTCCACCAATACCATCAAACAAGCACCATATTCACCAGACCTTGCCCCGTGCGACTTCTTTCTCTTCCCAAAACTGAAAATTCCGCTCAGAGGTAGGCGTTTTGAATCGATTGATGCGATAAAAAAGAATTCGCTGGAAGAACTGAAAGCCATACATTCATCGGCCTATAAAAAATGTATGGATGATTGGATAAAGCGCTGACATATGTGTGTTGCCTCTAATGGCGAGTACTTTGAAGGCGATAATAAAGATATCAATTAAAAATTGAAATAAATGCGTTTTTTTTCAAATTACCGGAACTTTTTGATCACAAGGTACTCATTTGGCCTAGAGCGGACGACAAAAAGGTGAGCGAAAGGGAGAAATTAAAAAAGTTTTTTTCGGGGGAAAGGGGTTTAGGGGGAAGGGGGGAAAAAAAGGGAGGAGAAGAAAAAAAAGAAGAAAAAAAAACAAAGCAAAAAAGCGGAAGCAAAGTGGGGGAGAAAAAAAAAAATGAAATAAATCTTAAGAAGAAGTTAGCCAGAGAAGACAAGTTAAAAGTAAAAGCAAAGCCAAATACAGGCAAAAAGTCGAAGTAGAGGATGAAAGTGTGAGATGTTTGAAAGGTGGAAGCAGTACTTCGACGAGCACATGAACGGTAATAAAACTAGGAACACGCGCAGAGAATAACAGGATCCCAATCCCAACCCTTCAGGAAGTTGAGAAGGAAATTGATCGGTTTAAAAACAACAAAGCTGCTGGTGTTGACCAACTTACAAGCGAGTACTAAAATACGGTGGTGAAACACTGACAATGGCCCTGCATTGGGTAACTACCCATATTTGGGAGGAAAAGTGTTTACCGGAGGATTAATTGAAAGGTATCGTGCATCTTTTCTATAAAAAGGGTGACAATCTGGATTACTGCAACTATCGTGCAATTACGCTACCGAAACGTACATCATACTTAAGGCTGAAGCAGGTCGGATGAGACTTGTGATTAATGCTTTGAAAACAAAATACATGGAGGTTAGAGGCACATGAGAAGACAATGTTAGCCTCCTACCATAAATTCAGATCGACGGTGATGGAATCTAGGTAGTAGACGAATTCGTGTATCTGGGTTCATTGGTGACCGCCGATAACGACACCAGCAGAAAAATACAAAGGTGCATTATGGCTGGCAATCGTGTCTACTTTGGACTCCGAAGGACACTAAGATCGAACAAAGTTCGCCGAGCTACAAAGTTGACCATCTACAAGACATTAATTAGACCGGTAGTCCTCTATGGCCACAAAACATGGACATTGCTAATGGAGGACCAACGCGTCTTTGATGTGTCTGAACGAGAATGTGTCTTACCCGAGAAATACACGTTTTGTGTTTAGGTATCCTGGATAATTAATAACTGTATTTAATCACCGTGAACGTGTACTATTTGTTTTTTGTTGGTTTTTATCGGTGTCACCGATAAAAACCAACAAAAAACAAATAGTATCCTGGATAATTCTCATTTTTGGTAGAAATTTGTGTTTCATTTGTATGGGAGCCCTCCCTTCCGGGGGGGGGGTGTTTTCCCAACCATAAAAACATTCTTTCCACACCACCCCCCCCACATATATTTCGTTTCTTTTTTTTTTCCCCCCTTTTCAGCACGGGAGAGGTCTTGAACCACCATAGAAACATTCTTGCCTTCAAAACTCCCCACATGCCAAATTTGATTCGATTTGCTTGATTAGTTCTCGAGTTATGAAGAAATTTGTGTCTCATATGTATCAGAACCCCCCCTTCCTGAGAGAGAAGAGGTCTCAAACAATCTTAAGAACCTGCACCAGCCCCAAAAACCCCTTCATATAAATTTTCACGTTGTTTGGTTCAGAACTTTCCGAATTTATAAGGGTCTGACAGACAGAAATTCATTTTTATGTATATAGAAATCTAGCCTCCAAAAACCCCCATATGCTAAAAGTGGATTCATTTACTTGATTGGTTCTCGAGTTATGCAGAAATTTGCTTTTATTTGTATGGGAGACCCCCCCCCCCCCCCCCCCCCCCCTTCTGGGAGTATTGAACTGCCATCGAAACATTTCTTGCCTCCAAGAACCTCAACATGCCAAATTTGGTTTCGTTTGCTTCACCTGCTCTCGAGTTATGCTAAAAATTATGTTTCATTTTCAGTGGAGTCTCCCCTTCCATAAGGCGGAGGGGTCTCAAACCACCTTAGAAACATTTATTTCCTTCAAAAACCTCCACATGCCAAATTTGGTTCTATTTGCTTGATTTGTTCTCGAGTTATGCAGAAATTCGTGTTTCATTTGTATGAGAGACCCCTCTTTCAGTGAGCGGAGGAGTCTCAAACTACAATAGAAACATTTCTTGCCTTCGAAAACCTCCACATGCCAAATTTGGTTCCATTAACTTGATAAGTTCTCGAGTTATTCAGAAATTTGTGTTTCACTTGTATATGAGTCCTCCTTTCAGAGAAGGGAGGGGCTCGAGTCAACTTAGAAACATTTCATGCCTTCGAAAACCTCCACATGCCAAATTTGGTTCCATGAACTTGATAAGTTCTCGAGTAATTCAGAAATTTGTGTTTCATTTGTTTGGAAACCCCCCTCCCGCCCCTTCCAGATGACGGAGGAGTCGCAAACTTCCATAGAAACATTTATCTCCTCCAAAATCCTACACATGCCAAATTTGGTTTCATATGCTTGATTAGTTCTCGAGTTATGCAAAAATGTGTGTTTCATTTGTATGAGAGCCCCCCTCTTATAGAGGGCGGAGGGGTCTCGAGTTAACTTAGAAACATTTCTTGCCTTCAAAAACCTCTACCTGCCAAATTTGGCTCCATTTACTTGATTAGCTCTCGAGTTATGTAGAAACTTTTGTTTCATTTGTATGGGAGCCCCGCTTCCCCTACCAGAGAGAGAGGAGGGGTCTCGAACTATCGTAGAAACATTAATTGCCTTTAAAATCCCCGCATGCCAAATTTGGTTCCATTTGCTTTATTGGATCTAGAGTTATTAAGAAATTTTAGTTTCATTTGTATAACAGCACTCCTTCTAGGAGAGGGGAGGGGTCTCAAACCACCATAGAAACATTTTTATCCTCCAGAAAACCCCACATGCCAAATTTGGTTATATTTGCTTGATTAGTTCTTAAGATATGCAGAAACTTCTGTTTCATGTGTATGAGAGCTTCCCTTTCTAAAGAGAGGAGGGGTCTCTGACTACCATAGAAACATTGTATGCCTCCAAAAACTTCCGCATGCTAAATTTGAGTTCCTTTGCTTGATCAATTCTCGAGTTATGCAGAAATTTGTGCTTCATTTGTATGGGAGCTCTCCTTTCCAGAGAATGGAGGGGTCACAAGCTATCATAAAAACCTTTATCGGCCCCAAAAACTTCTCCATACAAAATTTCACGCTGATCGGTTAATTCGTTTTCGAGCCTATGAGGTTCACACAGACAGACAGACAGACAGACAGATAGACAAACAGACAGATAGACAGACAGACAGACAGACAGACAGACAGACAGACATGATATGCTCGAAAAAATGATTTACTTTTACACAATGCATGTAACAGTTGCGTGGATCAATACAACGACTTGGAATTTGATGCTGATTGGGTGAGATCGTTCCTATATGTTTTGGACGTTTTTACGATTCTCACTTCACCCGTGACACCCGTAATAAAGACGGTGATGCCCATTTGCTTTGCACCTAGGGTTTTTTCAAAGTGATTTGTTTTCACTGTGAAATGACATCCGTAAAAAGGGTCTTTTATATATTTGCACTTAATTCACCTAGAATAGGACTAATTCTCGGAATCATCCAGGACACTAGGAAGTTCCAGCCATCCTAAGTAGTTCAGGACCTATGGTGTGACATAAATTTTGTCAACTACGTCACTCAAAACATTCTACATTAAAATGGATGGATGCAATAAGTTTTTCCCTTTTACTCATTTCAGAGAGCGAACAATGGCGCTTAAACCTAGGCTCATCAGCCAGGACATAAGGTAGAAATATCTCTGTCTCTCTCAAAGAATTCAGGACAAATGGAGTGACATAAACCTTCTTAGCCACGTCACTCCCAACAATTCACCCAAACATTCAAAATTGAGACGGAAGGACGGTTGTCCCTGTTTCTTCTTTCTTACGATCCAAAAATCGGATTCATTAAGTGGATAATTTGATGGCCGTTTATTTTTGAATCATCTTTTACCCCCAACGCTACACATTAGGCTTGGCCGTTTTAATGTTTTTGTCATACTAAAAATATGCCACAAATAATAATGTTGCTAGAAAAATACTGGTTATTGTAGTTTCCAGCATGCTTTTTATTACTGTAGTGTTATGTCATAGTGTTAGAATAGACGTTTTAGAATAATAACTTCTAAATAAAAAATAAAGTTCAATAAACTCAATTATTGCTACCTAGTAAATGAAATCATCTAAACGGCGCCAATTGTCATTTTCAATATACCTTAGTGATCTTAAGAAATAACGTTAAGGGGAGGAGAGGTAGATTTGTCTCTAGTCGTCTCAAGCTAAGTAAGAATAACAGTTTTACACCACACTCACAGAAATTAATTACTAAACGTTGGCAAATAGGTAAACCAGACTGCAATCTAAGACTTAGCCACGAACACGTAAATGAGTTGCATGAACTCCAATTCGCGAATAGCCAAAATGTCTCGAACTGGTACAATGCACAAGACGACATACTCTTCATTCATTTACACAAGACGACATACTCTTCATTCAGTTCCCCGGACAGTTCCACAATATTGTATTGCATTTTTAAAGATTCTAATTCGCCCAAATTTCCAAAACCACATGGCATATCTAGTACTTTCAGCATGTGGGGAATATCAGGCAAAATGGACAGTTCCTGACGTTTTTACAAGACAATATTACCTCCATTGGATTCTCCAGACATTTCCACAATAGTACAGCACAAATGAATGCAATATTATCAGAGCTAATATGATAAATGTTTGATTATTAAATTTTTCTTCCGAAAATAGGGGAAAATCGGGCCAAACTAACCACTTCCCGGAGTCTGCCCAAGATGACACCATCACCATTCGATTTTTCGCATTTTTTACATAAGATAAGCCGTTTTACAGGGAACTTATCCAGCGGCCTTTAATTAGTTGGGATTTTGGGTCCCATTTTTCCCACTGTGCAATGGGTTGTAAAATCATGAAGCTCAGATCTCCGCGATACTCAGCACAAAACCAGAGCACCAAGCGTGGCTTGGTAACCTTGTACACATTCACAGGCATTGCTGTCGCATAGCCCAACACGGAATGAGTAAGAGTTTAAAGAAAAGCGAGAAAAGCGGTAAGAAATAAGGCAAGACATAACGTGAAGAAAATCCGGACGCAAACAACCGTCTGTAACCAAATGTTTCTAACTTCTAATGCATGCATCACCCCAAATTTACTGTAGTGTGTTTTTAATGAGAAGTAATCAGGAACCATTGACGAAAAATTTGACGACCTAAAATAGCAACGTGCATAGCGGATACTTCAGGTATCACGTTCGACCTCTCATTCGAAAGGACTCCAGTATGCATCAAACAGTAAGTTGGTGCACAAGTGGTAATATGCTTATGAGAAAGGTTGTTCTGAGAAGAAAGAAAGAAAAAAGAGAGAGAGAGAGAGAGAGAGAGAGAGAGAGAGAGAGAGAGAGAGAGAGAGAGAGAGAGAGAGAGAGAGAATAAATTGCAGCCGAACAGCAGGCAATAACACTGCGGATGAGCACATAGACTGCCGCAATGGTCCAGGAGAGGAGGAGGAGCTAAAAAACCCAACAACAAAATGTCAAGAGACCAGAGGAAGCAGATACCGAGGCCTCCGAGCTTGAAGGAACTAGGGGAGAATGTAGTGAAAATCAGACGCACCCAGAAAAGTGAGACGCTCTTTGAGCTGAAGAAGGATGCTGCCATCAAGAACACAGCCTTTAAGACGCTTGTTGATAGTCTCTTAGTGAGGAGGCGATAGTAAGTGCACTATCCCTGGAGACAGAAAGACCTGGACGAGATCACAACTTTAGACGAGCTGAGGAGGGCGCTGAAGGGACACTGCGATCTCGGAAATGCACCAATGACAATCCGGTTGAGGAAGGCGTACGGTGGTACACAGACGGAGGCGATACGATTGTCGATAGCCACCACAAAACGGAGGTGCTGTTGGTCAGCAACTGCAAAGCTGTACATGAATTCATACAGAACGCTACAATGATCCCAATTGGCATCATTCTGACGGAAGATAGTGAGTGTTTTCAGCGGAGAAATATCAGTGGAGCTCAGAAGCTAGTGAGAGCGGAGTCGATGACGAAATGGCAGCCAACACGGGGGGACACTGGAGAGAATGGTTGATGGACCAGCTCATACCGGATCTGTCGATCTGGATGAGAAGGAAGCATGCAGAGGTAAACTTCAACCTTACGCAGTTTTTCTCTGGCCATGGTTGCTTCTAGCAATGTATTGATTTGGACACGCAGCGCCACCCCTCGGTCCAGAGTGCGTAGACGTGCCAGAAGTGCGTGGAATGCGATTAACTGAGTCATTACGTACACCATGCCGGCTCTGCGATGGCGGGAGAATCAAGGTTGAGCGGAGTAGCGGGTTGTCGGTTTCGGGGGGTGTTCCAACATCGGAGAACTCTCCGTCACTTTATGGTAGCTCCACAGTCGGGGACTACTCGAGTCGATTTCGTGAAAACGTGGTAGCTAAATCACTCATCGTGGTTCTGTTTCTACAGAACTTCCACTGCCAGGAAATCCTTCGTCGGTATATGGTAGATCCACAGATCCAAGTCGATGGCATAGAGTGTGAGTGCTTAATGGCTCAGCAAGTGGCATCTAAATGGCTCAGTTAAGGAGTATGAGCTAAATGGCTCAGAGGGCTTTGTTGCTTAATGGCCAAGATTTCCTTAGAAGTAATACTATTGGGCAGTTTCGTGGCAAGGGGGAGGGGATTCTAATGGTGCAACAAGGTATGGGTTTTAGTAGGATCAGATGTCGGTCTTTTCTCAAAGACCACACTCTGACTTCGTTGTAAAAACTGTTAAAATTGAGCGTCAGGGGTTCCGGATGTCTTCTGGAAGGATGGAAATCCGAGTGAATAGTTTGAGCAACGAAATCCAGGAGGACTACGATTTTCTTTCCTTCCACCTTTCCTTGAACTGTCAAGCATAGTTTAGAATGAGTCAATGATGTTACTATATTAAAAGAAATGCAAAGTGCAGGTCGGACTCGAATATCTCTGGGGAACAAAACAAACTCAGATCATGGATAACGTAATTTTACAAAACATTTTTTAATAACACTTTGACTATTGTAGTTTTTGAAAATAATAATCACAGTAGTTTTACACTTAAAAGGCAAGAATATTGATGGCTTCACAGAATTTGTCCCCATAATAATATCTATCAAAACTCATAAGCGATGAATATCGTTTGACGAATGTTTTGAAATGTTCCATAGGTATCAAACAAGGGGACAATCATTAAGAATTTCGCTATAGCTCACATGGATCTCAGTATCAATTTGATGTCTATATGGTTAGGATGAATACATCAACCTGTTCTTCCTAACATTCAAAACTGTAATATGTGCGCATCGTCACGTCATTATAGGATACGAAGCGAGTGTGAAAGAGCTAGTTGAGTTGTTCTGTCAAGCCTTTCGTGCCTTGGCATTGATCTATTTGTTCTGATGAGCCATATTTCGACAAAGATTTTTCATTAGGGCTTAACTGTAAAACGTAAACAACGGCTTTTTCCGTAAATTTCTAAATTTCTCGTTACACAAAATCTACCCATGTAAGGTTCCAATTCCATCGAATAGATGGACTCTTGTTCTTTGAAATGGCTGTGGCAGATTAATGATGAAAGTTTCCAAGGTCAACAAATTCAAAGAAGAAGCAATTGATTACAAAACGTTATGACGGATTCAACCAAATTAAATAATATGTTTTTGAATTATTAATAAATTATAGTCTCTGCCCAACGAAGTAGCATTAGGTGAATTGCTGCTCCGTGTATTTTTTTTCTATCTTTCATCTCTCTCTAGCAAAAAATCTCGATTGTTAGTGAATGAACATCGAATCGAACTCCATTGCTCACAACAAGTAAGCATACTTGCTGATGTGATGTAATACTCAATATCTAGTACAGATTCTGAGTTATGTAAATTTTAAATTTTGAGGTAATGGCTGCCGCCGAGAATGCTTCAGCGTAAGCCCTAAATCAAATATTTTTCTAATAAAAATACAGGCAACCACCCTTAACTCGAAAAAAAATGAACTGGGATTTTTTGGATCAAGTTATAAACAATCTAAATAATCTAATTGATGGAATGCCAAGATGAAAATAAACGACTGAAGAAACTTGATTATCGGTATTCGAAAGCATTCGATAAAAACCCTATTCGAAAGAGATCTCAAAGGCGATGCAGAAGAATGCGAAAACAAATCAAAAACCCTAAACGCCTGATCCCAGCGCAAATGAACAAATGTAACAATTTCACACCCAATTAGGGCCGCTAATGGTAACTCAATAATCCACAACATGACCATTTATTCGTTTCTTTGTGGCCGTTTCGTTTGTTTGCATAGCTCATTAAACATAAACCCATTTGCTAGGGCAACTCAATTTGATTTCTCGTTTTTCGTTTTATTATTTTCATGCCGTTTCTCGAATTTAGTTAATCTGAATGTTGCAAAACTTGACCACGAAAACGGTACATTTTAAGGTCATGTTCAACACCTCGATTGGTACTTGACGCAGCACAACGGATCGATCGGTCGACCTTGGGTCGTAGTCGTAAATTTGTGGTTTTGACTTGACTGCTCTACTCCGTCACCTAGTAGGAGTCCAGCAAAAGCGGTAGTGCACGGCATGGCCATTTTCCATTCGGTGTGGACGTTTCTGTTCAATGATTAGTGAAATTCTTAAGGTACCAGAGAGAACGTTTGGTGAAATCGAATGTAAATCAATTAAGTAGTTGACTGGTTATTGTTCTTGGTCGAACGGTATTGTTTGGCGTCTATGGTATAAAAACAGAAGGAACCCTTTCCGCTGATATCAGTCGATCATTAACCACTGTTCTTGAAAAATGTTTAGGGTGAGTAACATGAAGAAATTAGTTGTGGGAGTTGTTCTTAGGGAATATTTTTCTTACAGTTGACTTTATTTGCTGTCTGCTGTCTTCTGGGTGCTGCATCCTCCCAGTATTGGGGTGGAGAGGGAGGCTACAGCGGGGGTTTCCAAGATTATCATTCGTACCCGAAGTATAACTATGAATACGGAGTGAAGGATTATCATACCGGAGACCACAAGAGCCAGTGGGAACACCGCGATGGAGATGTGGTCAAGGGCGGCTACACCCTGGATGAAGCTGATGGTACCAAACGCGTTGTTGAATACCATTCCGATAAACACAATGGACTTACAGCTCACGTGAAGAGAATCGGTCACGCTCACCATCCAATGGTTTACGGACATTATGGTGGACATTACCATGGATACGGACACGGCCACTCTGGGTACAGCTACAACAACTTAAATCAGTATCACTAAACTTGATTCAATATGAATTGTGGACCTAAAATAGATGAGCTATCAAATGTTGATTTCTTAAGTTCTCATTGATGCATAATCCGAAACCATAATCTTTCAATTCAGAAGTTTTCGGAAGGTGATCTTAATCAGAGAAATAGTGATCTATTGAGATAAGAGAGGCCAAACTTGATTTTTATTATAATAGCATATTGGCAGCTACAAAAAAAATATGTAATGGTCATAGGTCTTCCATTCAAGTATTTTGTTTTCAACGCATTAATCACAGCTCAATCCTAGCAGTAACGTGCTACGATATCAACGTCGTCGGCGAAGCCAAAAAGTTGGACATACTTCCTGAACATTGTGCCACTCGTGTCTATCCCAGCTCTTCGAATGACACCCTCCAATAGAAAAAAACACGACACCTTGCCGTAACCCTCTCCGAGATTTGAAGGGATTCGAGAATTTCCCTGATACTCGGACGACACACATCACTCGATCCATCGTTGCTTTGATCAACCGCGTGAGGATTTTTTTGTAAATCCATAAATTTTCATAAACGATCTTTCAATCCTTTTTGCTGCAACAATGTTCATGCATACGTTTTGTAAAAGATTAAAGTACACACGGTTTTTAGATTTATTGGTGTTGTGGAAGTCAATTAAGCCATGGAACCCAAGGAAGAGAAAAAAATCATTATCCCAACAACCGAAGTACGGTAATAAAAAGCAATAATTTAAACTGTTTTAGAAACCTTCCAGTAAAGAAAATTTCAAACCAAAGAAAGAGGCAGCTAGAAAAAAACCATATTGATTCGCAAACAAATCACCTGAACAATTGATCCTCTGTTCAGGTGAGCCCCCAAACGGTCCGAAGCCAAGCTGAAACTGAACAATTGGCCTTTTAAGAAATAATTACTCATATTCAAGAACTTCTTACTCAAGAAATGTCAAACAAAGTGGAAACTAAATCACCTGAATCCAAAGACGCAAGGGATCGCAGTAAACTTTGCCCGGGGACGGTTGGTTTTCCAAAAGCTGTCACTGGTTTGCTGTTTTCTTGCGGTTGTAAATTTTGAGATTAATGTTAAGCTTCTTCTTCAAATAATGACTTGTACAGTGGAGTTTTCTTTTTACCATCTATGTTGTCGCGTTCCTACATAAGAATTGAACAAACAAAACATGGATTTTTCGACCGGAAACCGTTGAAAGACCCATTGCCACGTATTTAAGACACAGTTGCACAGATTTGGTGAGATCATTTCTATATATTTATTTATTTACACTTTTCATTTCTATAACTGAATTTCGTTTCATTTCTATTACGTTATTGGCATCACTCGGAGCATATCCACGCATCCTTCCTCCCCTGTAGATTCACATAATGCATTGTAGTTTAAATCTATTCATTTGAATCCAACTAATTTAACAGAATCATCTTTGCGGTTAACGCACCATGTCTTTGATTTGCTACGAGCATCCAAACCAGGACGCAATACATCACTGAATTGCAAAGCTTGCGATACAAAGTTTTAAAAGTAGGGAAACTGCCCCCATATTAATCTCATTGTTCCTATATTCATCCTACGATGAATCAAACAATTGGGCAGTTGAAGGATCGGTTTCGTTTTCTAATAATGTTTGCTTACGTTAAATAACTACAACAAACATTACTAACTAATCCTGTCACGTGTACATCGTTTTATTTCAAGTAGGATGAATTGCAAAGTGATGAGATTAATATAGTAATTCATATAGTAATCATCTTCCCTATCATGATTTCAGAAAAAAATGATCTCCCTGATTTTATTTAAAAAAAAATGATATTTTTCATTGTTGGGAATATGAAAACAACT
This sequence comes from Aedes koreicus, assembly GCA_024533555.2. Classification (NCBI taxonomy): domain Eukaryota; kingdom Metazoa; phylum Arthropoda; class Insecta; order Diptera; family Culicidae; genus Aedes; species Aedes koreicus. Next base: position 60,950 of record JAHHFK020001170.1, read on the forward strand.
TCAGTTTTCTATTCCTATGAAAATCAAATAACTTGAGAGCAAATAGCATAAGTGAAACCAATTGAAATTAAAATTTTAAGAAATTTATGACACTTTTCCCATCCAACCGAATTCAACAAATTGGCGATTTGAAAAAGGAATATTTATTTACTTCTGACAGCATAAAATATGTATACAGTGACGGACAATACAATAAGACCAAAGCCTGATTTTCATATAAAATGATTATGTTAGCGGGCTTGCCTTTCATTTTCTCGAGAACCAATGGAGCTGAAATTTCGGCTGTGGTTCAGAAGTAGCCTAAATTCTCATCTGCATTAAATCCATAATTTTTCATTCGCTTCTTTAAACGTTACAGACACCGCAAACGACAAAACAATAAGACCACTTAACGGATGCTCAAAATTTCAGGATCTGAATTTTGATTATTGATGCACGGGTCATTTTAATATCAGTATACTATAGATTGTAATTCACACTCATTAACATGGCCTAAACTATGGATATCAAAAGGAGGTCTTATTATTTTGTAGTATTTGGTGTCTGTAGTTTCTGAACTGGTGAATGAAAAATTATGAATTTATTAAAGTTGAAAATTCAGGTTATTTCAAGGCTATTGCCAAAATTTCAGTTCAATTACTTCACGGGAAAGGTTGCTACTTATTGTGGCCATTCAATGAATTGTAAGATTTTTTAAAGAATTGGAACTGTGTGATCAATTTGACCCGGTTGATTTGATTTCGTTAGCTTGATAGCTTAGAACATTGTTAACTGCTCACTGTTTATTGTTTATTGTTTATTGTTTATTGTTTATTGTTTATTGTTTATTGTTTATTGTTTATTGTTTATTGTTTATTGTTTATTGTTTATTGTTTATTGTTTATTGTTTATTGTTTATTGTTTATTGTTTATTGTTTATTGTTTATTGTTTATTGTTTATTGTTTATTGTTTATTGTTTATTGTTTATTGTTTATTGTTTATTGTTTATTGTTTATTGTTTATTGTTTATTGTTTATTGTTTATTGTTTATTGTTTATTGTTTATTGTTTATTGTTTATTGTTTATTGTTTATTGTTTATTGTTTATTGTTTATTGTTTATTGTTTATTGTTTATTGTTTATTGTTTATTGTTTATTGTTTATTGTTTATTGTTTATTGTTTATTGTTTATTGTTTATTGTTTATTGTTTATTGTTTATTGTTTATTGTTTATTGTTTATTGTTTATTGTTTATTGTTTATTGTTTATTGTTTATTGTTTATTGTTTATTGTTTATTGTTTATTGTTTATTGTTTATTGTTTATTGTTTATTGTTTATTGTTTATTGTTTATTGTTTATTGTTTATTGTTTATTGTTTATTGTTTATTGTTTATTGTTTATTGTTTATTGTTTATTGTTTATTGTTTATTGTTTATTGTTTATTGTTTATTGTTTATTGTTTATTGTTTATTGTTTATTGTTTATTGTTTATTGTTTATTGTTTATTGTTTATTGTTTATTGTTTATTGTTTATTGTTTATTGTTTATTGTTTATTGTTTATTGTTTATTGTTTATTGTTTATTGTTTATTGTTTATTGTTTATTGTTTATTGTTTATTGTTTATTGTTTATTGTTTATTGTTTATTGTTTATTGTTTATTGTTTATTGTTTATTGTTTATTGTTTATTGTTTATTGTTTATTGTTTATTGTTTATTGTTTATTGTTTATTGTTTATTGTTTATTGTTTATTGTTTATTGTTTATTGTTTATTGTTTATTGTTTATTGTTTATTGTTTATTGTTTATTGTTTATTGTTTATTGTTTATTGTTTATTGTTTATTGTTTATTGTTTATTGTTTATTGTTTATTGTTTATTGTTTATTGTTTATTGTTTATTGTTTATTACATTGTCTATTCTCAAAAAATATTTTTTAACACCTTCACTTAAGTTATATTAGAGTGATTGATATTAGAAAAGTAGGAAGATATTAACTTGTGAAGTGTTTAGTGAAGTGAAGTGCTTGCTTAATTTAAGGAATGGTAGAAACTGGAAAATCCAATTCCTCCTGGTTTTCGTAATATAAACTACCCATTAAACATTTTATCTCTTACGGGGACATTCAAAACCCTCGTTGTCTCAGAAAACGGTAGCCCATACTTCATCTGGGTTGTTCCCATTTGATAATACATATTGTAGAAGGTTTGTTCAAGCACCTTGAAATTTCTGACCCGCTTAAAAGCATTATTCTGGCAATTCTTCCCACTGTGAAAACTTGTTTGAGTCAATTGATATTAAAGTGGCCCTCCTTGCAGCCATCATTTCCGTCGATGGTCGATGGATGATTTTCCAAAGAAAGAATCGGGGGTTTGATCACTGTCCTGCAGTGGAATTGTCTAAGTCTTACTCCTAAACTGGATACTTTCAAATTATTAGCTCACAATAACCGGTGATAAATTTGCTTTTTGTGAAACATGGCTCTCTCCAGAAATCGATCTTCCGTTTTATGATTTCAATATAATTCGTCTTGATCGTGAGGACACGATTAAAAGAGATACTTGTGGGGTCAATGCTACTCATTCTATAGAGTGAATTTTCTTCAAATTCGAGGTATATAAATTGTGGCATGTCAGGCTGTTAGTAAAAGTGGATGTGATTTTAAAAGTATTTTAAACTACTTATAACACTTTCTCTCGGTAATGATTTATTAAAACAATTATATATGATTTATTACTAGTAGCAGCGATAAAAAAAAATGTTCAGGTCAATCATTTGTCTGTGCAGGCTGAGAGATATAAACCACTCAAAACGTGACACGTCTCCAAATATTTTATTATTCATTTATAAAACAAACTGTCATATCAGTGGTTCTAAAAAACGATTTTTATATGTTACTTGAAGAGAACTGCACGATGATAATCGTTTTTTCTTTATAAATAACCTCTGTGACAACTTCAATATGACAGTTCTGAACAATAAAGAAGTAACAGGCCTGGCTGGTCCACCCTCGATTGGCCGTAGATTAGACCTCACGTTTAGATCGATTTCACTATCGATAGAAAGCTCATGGAATGTGATTCAGGATCCGCACGGTAGTTATCACTTGTCCATAAACGCTCTACCAGTTCCAGGAACGTAATTTAACTGAAAAACTTCTACTAAATGCGGTGAGATGAGCAATACACCGATGTTTACCGTAAAAGTCCGACGCGTTTAAAGTTTTCCGTAAACGTGGAACACCTGAGCACTTCGGAGAATACACGGCTCTCGAATGCCAACATATGTGTCTCATCAAGTCCGATAAACGCACATTAGAACACGTCTCGAAGATTCCGTATCCGAACTACGAACAACGGGAGCGAAGAGCTCTTGGATCAATGGATCCTCAAGTTTGCACGAAAAACTTGCCCAAAATGGATGCCAGCATATATGATTCCTAGCAAATATACGAATAAGATAGAAAATGTTAGCGTTTCGTGTGGAAAAACGGCTCCGGGGGCTAACAGAATCAAATTTGTTTTGCTCAAGAACCTCACAGATGTCGCTAAGAAACGCATGATGAAGGCTCATATTGTTCCTGATTATTGGAGATGGGTGGGATTTATGGCCATTCAAAATCCTGGTAATCCCGCGTCCGACCGCGATTTGAAGATTCCACTTTGAGTATCTGAAGCGCAAGGGTCAGTAAAGGATCAACTTTCTTCGAGTAACTACTGAAACCTCAATCTAGTTTGCTTCTCCGACTCCAGCAAGCGCCACTCGAACACGTCAAGCTTTTTTTTCGCATATGTCATTAAATTAGTGACAATACCCTTTACGCTGAAAACTATTCCCTCACTTACACCGGAACAGTACTTCATTTTCACAGATGGTCACAGTTCTATAAAGGCTATTTCCTCATTGAGGCCGGTAAGGCACTTCTCGTATTTTCACATGAAAACTCAAGGACTGCCAACAAATTTATCGTCTCGTTCTTTTATCATCACCTTTGTGTGTGTCATATTTAATTATTTGATTCTGGGCTATGATAGAGCGGACTCGCTTGCAAAGGCGAGCGCTATGTAAAGTGATATTAACAATCGAAAAATTGCCTTCAATGATTTTTCCTTGTTTTTCGTCACTCGTTAGCAGGCAGCATAAATGAAGCAAAGGAGATCCGGGGCGATGGCAACATTCTATCATCCTTACCCATCCTAAAGACTGGACTCAGAAAAAATGAGACACACAAAAATGATTACCAAAAAATCATTTTAAATCGGATACTTCTCAAATTTTCAGAGATTAAAAAGGCTATATATAAGCTATGTTTTGGCATAATTTATTTATTGAATATCTTCCCCCAAGCTGAATGCTCGTACATTTCTTTTAACACTGCTCATGAGATCTTGGGCGAGGCTTTGTCCATCTTCCTTATACAATTTCTCCCAGTTTTTCTTTAAAGCTTCATGTTTGTTTTGAATGTTTTTTCCGCTTTTCTTCAACTTCTTCTTCATTATCCCCCAAAACTTTTCGATCGGACGAAGTTCTGGTGTATTTGGCGGGTTCGCCTCCTTAGGGACCACATTAACGCCCTTCGCTTCGTACCAATCCATTACAGGCTTGGCGTAATGGCACGAAGCGAGATCCGGCCAGAATAGCGGGGGACCACGGTGAGAGCGGAGGAAGGGCAGCAAGTGCTTCTTCAAGCATTCCTCTCGATAAATCTGACCGTTTATGGTGCCGGTTGTAACGAACGGCTTGCTGTACCGTCCGCACTCGCAGATCGCCTGCCACAACAGGTACTTCTTCGCAAATTTGTCCATCTTTCTCTTCTAGAACTTTTCCGGAACCTCCATGTGGGACGTACCGACAAAAAACTCGAGGCCGGGGATTTGTTTGGTGCCGCCTTGATATATGTCTCGTCGTCCATAACGAGACAGCCTGGCTTGACCAGCCACTCACGGTACAGCTTCCGCGCACTCAATTTGGTCACCGTGTTTTGCTTGTCAGTCCAGTTTAGCGCCTTCTTGACCTTAAAAACACGTAGCCCAGCCCGCTACATGATCTGCTGGACGAACCACTTCGACGAATTGACCTTTTTGGTCACGTCTCGGGTGGAAAGGTTCGGGTTATTCTTAAAGTACTGCCTTATCTTCCGCGCCTTCTCTGGGTATTCCGTTTTCGGTTTTCGGCCGCTTCCAGCGCGCCGCTCGGTGGTATCCGTCTCCTGGAACATCTTCACAACGCGGGACACGGTGGAATGGTGGATTCCAAGCCTTTTGCCGATCCATCTGTGCGACTGACCAGGATTATCGATCACCGCGCCCAAGATTTGCTGGCGTAGCTCTTCTAGTTTCGAATGCATCTTGAAAACTACTTGACAGATCGCGATAAAATTTTGCACACATAAACATTACACTTTAAACTAGTACTAATCAAAGTTTTATTTTTCATTTTTTTACCCACGCGATAAACAGTTACATCCAAAACAAAGTGTCGCATTTTTTCCGAGTCCAATCTTTATCCTTTCAATTATTTACATCGTTTTGCGTCGAGCGTCAGACTGCTTTGTGAATGTGGGCAAGGGTACCAGGACGCAGATCACGTAATTTGGTCTTGTGCTGAGCATCGTGAAGTCAGAGCTGTGATTTCCTTCGAACTCGAGGTAGAGAACCTAATTTACTGGTTGGAGATATCTTGGCTCTGGAGTTTATAAAACTTATTGATGTACATATCTAATTATGTGTTTATTGCGAACAGTGCGCCAAATTAAATTTTAATGTTTTGAAATTGGATACATCTTCACAACATCATGGGATCCCAGCTGTGAACAGCAATTTCTGCTAGAACCAAAGATGTGAAGAGAAAGCATTGATAGGTCCGATAGCGTTCGGCAGGCTGTGAAATTGAATAGAAGTAGTTTTGAAATTGAGCGTAGGGTCTTTTGTTAAGCAGTATTTCGAAGCAAACACACACTTTTGACACACATCTCCATGCGGGGTAGGTAAAGGAAGGGACAAATCCACCACCTTGACTGGCAAAAATATGCCCACTTGACATCGCTAGAACCATTCTGTGCCTTTGCTCAGTGGGAAAAAATGAACTTAAATTCCCAAGTTAGAGAAGCCGCAGGTTTTTTAATCACACCAAATGCATTTCTAAAGGCAAATGAGCTAATAAATCGATAGGCGCAGGTTTTGTATTGTGTAGAGCACGGTAAGTGGTTTGTTTTGCCCCAATTCCCCATAAATTTTTGGTTTCTCTTGACTCTGCTTATATAGTTGCAATCTCCGCAATATATTTTGAGTGACAATGCATACATTTTACACATATCATATTAAGAAACATTTTTGTGTTGTGTCTTGCCCGTTTTACCCCAATTCATTCCTATTATTTGATTTTTCCTGTTATTTTCCAAACAGCAGCAGTCGTCACAAATTATTTTTGCTGGAGAAGTACATATCCCACAGAACATCTACATAGAAGTAATTTGGTGCAATTTTGCGTGTTTTTGGGTCTTGTAGATATCCTTTTTTGCCCCAATTTACCTTTAATTGATGGTTTTTCTTCATTCTGCTCATAGTTGCAATTTCCGTATTATGTTTTGACGTAAAGCGCATTTAGAAACTTTACAGGGATAATTTCATGTTGTGTATAGCCCGTTTTACCCCAATTCGTCCCTATTCTTTTATTTTTCTTGTTGCTTTTCGTGTTTAAACATTAGTGTATGATTAAATAATTGTTTTCTTATGCATCAAAAAATAGCGAAACATAATTCTGTGCTATTGGCTGTATTCACTGTCGTCGATCTCATGATCCGTGATGAAAGTGTTATCGGTAGAGTAAAATGCCAACTTACGAGAGATGTATTCGTCTTATCTTTTACAAGGAAGTCGTTTATACTCCAGGTAAGTCATCTTGGGATCCGACCACGTCAAAGAATTCAGCATCATATCGGTTAGATTTGCTTCCGGCGACGTCTTTCGGTTTTGTTTTATGCGGTATTGTGGCTATTTTGAAAGAATCTAGCAAAATAAAAAAAATGTAGACTATTGAAATATGTGGATGAATTGGAGTAAAACGGGCCAGACACAACATAAAATTATCTCTGTTAAGTTTTTAAATGTGATATGAGTAAAATGTATGCATTTTCACTCGAAATATATTGCGGAGATTGCAACTATATGAGCAGAATGAAGAAAAACCATAAATTTAGGGGGAATTGGGGCAAAACAAACCCTTTCCCGTGCTTTACACAACACGAAACTTGTGCCAATCGATTTATTAGCTCATTTACCAATGCATTTTACTTGGGAATTTGGGTTCATTTTTTCCCACTGTGCATTGGTGGTATTTGTGCACGATCAAGCGTGCACATTTTTGCCAGTCGAGGTGGCGGATCCCTTCCTGCCTTGACCTACCCCGGATGGGGATCTGTGGTAAAAATTTGTGTGTTTGCTTCAAAATACTGCTTAACAAAAAGCCCCACGCTCAATTTCAAAACTACTTCTATTCAATTTCACAGCCTGCCGAACGCTATCGGACCTATCAATACTTTCTCTTTACATCATTGGTCCTAGCAGAAATTGCTGTTCACTGCTGGGATCCGATGATGTTGAGAAGATATTTCCAATTTCAAAACACTCATTGATTTCGAATTTAAGTTTTTCTAACCTGTATGTGTAGTTCCATTTGTTTGATTGCAATCTTTGTGTTTTTTCTTACTTCTTTGAAAAAGTTCACAAATTTGTACTAAAATGTGTACAGTCAGAAGAAGACACTTTTGAATTAAAAGTAATTTTTTTTGTAGATCTCATACGATATTTTCGTTCTCTTTTCCTATCCGTAAATTCCCACTTACCTCGAGATTGGTGACAGTAATCCATTCTTCCCCGCTTAACTTTAAAATAAGATCATTGATGAATCATTGAAAACAAAAACAAGGCTCGCAAAGCTGTTTCGATTGAGCCTTGTTAAAAAAAAAAACACACACACAAATCACAAAGTTCACCGAGACTCGCATTAATGTCCAGTTGTATTAAATTATCCGAAAATACCTTTAATGTTTTTTTTTGTCCTAGATGGGGGTCAGCCTGTATATTAACCAAATGAGCTTCGACCGGCCCCATTTTGTAGGAGTTTTATGTTTTTTTTAACTATAGCACACCAAATCAATTTTTTGCTTTCCAATACTGCCGTTATAAGCATAACTGCCCCATGTATATAGGGAAACCCATAGAACAGGGGACAATTATGCGTAGAACGGCAGAATAGTCACAAGTCCAATTTAAACAAATTCTGCTAACACATTTGTATTACAGTTTATTCACAATCATAATCTATATTTCTTTGGAAATCTTCCAATGAGGTAGCAATTAAAGGAACACATTTCAGTATATCACAGATCACGATCAACAGACACTTCTACTCGTATTTGGTCAAATGGCTGTAGCTTTCTCCATTATCGTGATGTTCCGCTGGGTAGTGATGATGTTGCTGTTCTTCATGGTGGTGGAGGTTGTGATGCTGTTGGTGATTTTCATAAGCCACCGGAGTGTAATGTGATTCAACATGATGCTCCTGATGTTGCGGCTGGTGGTGATGGTGAGCATGTCCAATCTTCTTAACAACGGCATTAAATCCATGATGAGGATCTGCGGTGTATTCGACCACACGTTCTGTGCCATCCGATTCGTGCAATGAGTACTGGCCCTTCACGACATCTCCATCACGATGCTCCCAGTGAGCTTTGTGGTCCCCGGTATGGGCATCTTTTACTCCATACTCAAATTTGTACTTGGGATACGAATGGTGGTGATCTTCGTGGTGGTGGTCTTCGTGTCCACTTGCATCGTGATGATATTCCTCATGATGATAGTGTGGAGCGGCGTGTTTTGTTTCCACGTGGTATTCATGCTCTGGTTGATGATGGTACCCAGAGGTGGCAGCAACTGCCACAAACACCAAAATGCACGATACCTGTCAATAAAACCGAAATGTAAAATCTCACAATTGGATTATTATGTCACACCAACGCCATCGTACCTTGAACATGGTTTTCGAATGCTACTAACTGAACGGCTAACAACTGAATAACTCCATCTTGGTGGCATACCTGCATTTATATACGGGGCATTTGCAGCAGCTCAAAACACAATTAGTAACGACTAATAAACTTAAACTTGGACAACTAATAAAAAAAACTCTTACACAAACCACCACCTCATCTGATTTGAAGGCAAAATGTATTCTGTGCCCTGTCGTATTGTTATTTTGCCTTCGAGACTTTGTACTTTTTTTTTGTTGACTTAAAAAAAGTGTTATACATGTCCAACATACACGTGCCGTACTTGGTGAAACCAAAAATCAAGACGAATTGCAGATCAAATCGATTAAAATGTGTGTCAAAATTGATCACTGCCGGTTCGCAGGATCCATGCTGTTATAGGCATGAATATTTACTGGCTGCTGTCCATGGGTTATAAATCGTTGCTTCCTCATGCTCAAAGTTAATTTCCTCCCATCAGCGCTGCAAGTGGAAATTAAAGGAGGTTGAACGGCATGATAATAGATGATAGAACATTGACCAATAGTAATAAAGGTAGAGGTAGAGTAATTGTTGAACCAATGACTTCGAGGAACATTAAAAACGAAAATAGCGACAATTTTATTACATTAAAATGTATGTCTAAGTCCTAAGCTAACTAGAGATAATTGTTCTAATAAATTATTTAGCAAAAGAGCACAGCAAAAGAGATATAAACCAAGCGTTACTTGAAATGTGCTGACCGTCAGCTAATACTTTAAATAAAGTATACTTTCATTTCGCAAAAAAAAAATTGATTTTTATTTCTATGAAAACAATGAGCACCCTAGTTTCCATCAAAACCTAGAGAGAGGTATTACAATGAGCAGGAACAATATGAACTACAATTTTTCACTTAAATTTGAGCCGAAAATGCATCTTTCCGTTTGTATTTGTCATAATCATAGGTGATTATCAAGAACAAAATAAACAAGTTTTAATTCAAAGGTTGTTCACCTGCTCTTCGTTGCTTACACAGAAAAAAATTATGAATTTTAACAGGCGCGTAAAATTTCCCCTCGTTTAATTTTAAGCCAAAGGAAGCGTAGACAACGAAATTGTTTGCAATCTTTCATGCGCCATACAACAATGTTGATAATCTTTCATACAACAGACTAGATTCAGGCGTTATTTTTCTTAAATTTACGTGGAATATCCCATTCATTTCTGACAAATCTAGCGTTCCTTTTGTGTGCATTAGAAATACAGAAAATTACATGTTTTTTTTATAACAGTGTATATTCGAAAACAAAACGAGTCGCTTTGAATTAATGAGTTGACAATCGTCGGATCGAGTGTTTTGACTCTACCTGAAAATTATATGGAAAGTCGACTGCGAGTGTGAGATCGACTCCTTGGACCTGCAGAATTGACATTGACCCAAATGAATATTTTTTTGTGAAAAAAAATTGTTCAATAAATTTGTCCAAAATATGTATGTATGTAAAATCGTTACGAACATGAAATATTTTGTTATCTGCATCGTGATTGCTGTGTTCCGATTAATAATTTTTTATACTTTTGTGGTACACAGATGGAAAGAAACAATTAATTTTCTGCGTTATCTAGTGCACATAACGGGAATGCTAAATATGGCATTAATTAACGGGATGTTTCATGTAAATCTAGGCCAAATATCGCTGGAATCAGGTCTGTTGTATGGAAGATAGCAAAACATGTTGTTTGCTGTATGAAAGATTGCAAACAAATACGTTGGTTACGCTTGCTTTGGCTTGAAATTAAACGATGGGAAATTTTACGCTTCTGTCAAAATTTATTATTTTTTTCTGTGTATCGAAAGTAGTGAGCAACATTCAAATAGTAATTGCTCTAAAATAGCTCAAATTATTTTAAAGTGTTTTTGCGGTGCCATGTTTGTTCATATGTCAATAACAGCTGTGCAATCGATTAGTTTCGGTACAGTGGATCTTGATTCAAAGATGAGTCGAAAGTCGATTCAAAGATGAGTCGAGTTGATCTGAACACGAGAAAGAAAATTTCACACATTTGGTGTTCGGATAATGGTGTCACGTACAAAAAATTTGCAAAACGGGTGAGAGTGAACCACATCACTGTCAAAAATGTAATCAAAAAGTTTGGTGAGAGCTTTTCCGTGGAAGATTTGCCTCGATCCGGCAGGAAACCGGGTCCCAGCCAGCCCGGCCTTGACTTGCAAGTGGTTGAGTACATAGGGAAAACCCCATCGGCGTCGACGTAGCATTTGGCCAAGCATCGGCACCAGCATAGGGATGATTCAACGGATCAAAGCTCGGAACTCCCTGAAAACATACAAGAAACAGAAGGTGCCGAAAAAGTCCCTGGAGCAGCAAGCTCGGGCCAAAACAAGAGCGCGAAAACTGTATAGCCGGTTTCTGGAGAACAAAGACGGATGCATCCTGATCGACAAAGAAACCTACGCCATGGAAGATTCGCGAGCACTGCCCGGACCGAAGTATTATACGAAATCGGTGGATCATGACCTGGATGACATCACGGTGGCGATGGAAAAGTTTCGGCGGAGGGTGCTGATCTGACAAGCGATTTGTACACGTGGTTTGCGGTCGTCGATTTTTTTTTCATGAAGGGGGCAATTAACTTGAAGAAGAAATTGCTGCCATTGTTCAGAAAGCATAAGGCTCCTTTCCTCTCTTCTGGTAGGATTTGGCTTCCGCCCAGTACGCCAAGTCGGATCTACAGTGGTTCCACCGAATTGTACGGATCTTCGGCCAGTTGTACGGTATTGGGCGATTGTCAAGCGGCACTTCCGGAAGGAGGATACAGTGGCTCCCAAAAGATGCATGAGTTCCAGAAAAACTGGACAGCAGTCACCAGGAAAGCTACAAACACAACTGGGCAGAATTTAATGAAGAATGTCAAGTCCAAAGTGCGTGCGTTTGACAAAAAATAATTTTTAATTAATATGAACAGTGAAATGCAACAAAAGCTTATTTTCTACAATAAATCGAAAACTGAAGTCAAAATATTTCGAGTAATTCATTATTAGGGCCAAAAACCAATTGTAAACAAAGACTTTAAATGTCGATTCCTCACGAATCTTATAACATTCTCGCGAACTAAAAGCACCATCTGGTAGAGGAATGTTTTCTCTGCCATAAAGCGTAGCTTGATATTATAGGAGTCTTGTGATTCATGAAAAATAAAGTTCTAAGTCATTGAGATATGTTTTTTTTTCACTCTTTTGTTCGAGAATTAATGTTGATAACTACTTTTCGATACACTCTTTATGTAAATTGTTCCAGTGGTCATTATTTTTCGAGTCTTTTATGGGTGATTATTTCGACTAAAAATTCCATCTTCAGTTTGGATGAAACTTAGTGCATTTCTTTGATTGGCAAAAATTGTAACCGTTCGTTGCAATGCCACAGTGGAAAATCGTTGCAAACGCAACAGCTTAACCACCAGTCTCAATATTGATAGACCACCGGTCGTGTATTAGTACGTTTCCCAATATTGCTGTTTTAGCAGAATAATTTAGAACGGTTGCTTAATGACTACCAAATTTAAAGAACATTCGAAATGAATAGAAGATATGCATAATCAAAGCAGATGCAAAGTGAAACGTTGGACTGATATTACCACAGTAGGCTGTGTTGATTGTCAAAAAAAAATCGAATTTGCCAATATTCATTGAAAATTATTACGGCTATCGATGTGATGTTTCGTATGGGATTTTGACTTTTTAGTATGGGGAAACTAGTATTTTCAGTTTTTATTCATAAAAAGTCACATATAAATTGAGCCAACAATTTGAAGGCACCTTGAAAACACGTGGCACTCCTTCATGAAGCAAATGAAACAAACATAATTTGAGTTTATGATAAGAAGGAAATTTTATTTTGTAGTGCTGCTCAACTTTGTACAATTATTTTGTACAATGATAAAAAAACACTTTTCAAAGTGGCATAACTGACCGAAAGTGCGAGGTGGCACCAGGTTATCCCAATTACACCCAGCTGATGAAATTAATATAATTTGAATGTGTAATGTTCTTGTGATTTGTACCTTGTAGATGCATGGTGCCATGGAGGGAAATAATAAGGACATTGGAGAAGGGGGCGCGAGGAGGGGATTTTTTTTGTTACGTAAAAGGCCGACAGGCACGTTTTTACTCACGGAACTAAAATGACCATTACTATGAAAATATCCAACCGGTTTGGATTCTTTTGGTAGTTTTGGATTCAGAAACTCAACCGCTTTCTTTTAATTATCTAATAAGACCGATGTAAATCATCCGTCTCCAGAAAAACTGGATTTCCGGAACCGTGTTCCAAAAATGGTATACCTATAAATGTTTCAATAGAAAACCAACAATAATTATTCAAACACTGTGGAATGAATACACAGAAATGTAAGTAATTGCCATACGATAATCTGGTGACTTGATCCTGGAACAGTTACCTCAGTGTTTGAGTGACTACGACGGGAGATGAACCAGCCCAAGGCTGAAAATTTCGATAATAAAAAAAAAAAAAATGAAAAAGGATGATTTCCAGCAGTTCCATTTGACAATTTTGAGGAAGTAGTTACGTTCCTTAAGTTCTTGAATCTAAAACTGCTAAAAGATTCTAAATCGGTTAGAATTTAGAATTTAATTTAGTTTTACATAGTAATGGTCATTTTAGTTCCGTGGGTAAAAACGTTCCCTGTCGGCCTCATAAAGGTGTTTTTTTTTCTTGGACACACAACGGTTAAAATAGGTAGATAAAAATTAAACCATAATAACCAGCTTCTATTCTCTAGTGAAAATACTTTAAAAATTAACGATATGATCGAAGTTAGTTTAAAGAATCTACAAAACTCATCGTCATAATTACTTATATTTAACACCTATATTCACCAATACTTATATTTAACACTTTTACGTGAGTATCAACCCACTTAAAATTTTAAACAGCTATCTATAATCAGTCTTAGAAGTATTCATTAGGTACAAAATTTATAACTTTTTTAGTAAAGGAATTCAAAAATTATGAACTAAAATATCACTTCTGTTTAGAAGGTTAAAGCTAACCTCAAGAGAAGAAATGGCTCGTAATTCACCAGTGAAGGAATTTATGTACAGGGTGCTCAATAAGTTCAAACACAACTTTTCATCGTAGTGTAGGTGCGCACCATGTGCATTCTGTGTATTGATATTGGTGTCAGCTTTGGCCTCTTATAAAGGCTAACCGACGCGCACGGTGTCGACTTGCTATCATTTGTTGTTTGTTTACCGCGCACGATAAAGGAGTACCGCGAGGTGAGCGATCCGGCGACATATTCCAGCGATTGAAAACCCACGGGGTGAAGCGGAATTTCATCTATACCACCATCCGTCGGTACCGGAAGACAGGCTCGGCCAAGGACCGTGTGAGATCCGGGCGGCCACGTTCAGCGAGAATTATAAGCAAGGGGGAGCGGGTTAGTCGAAAAATAAACCGCCCTATCCGGAAGACCGCTGCTGTCCTGTGTCGATCGGGACTGTCCACACCGTCATGACGAAGGACCTGGGATACAAGCCGCACAAGAAACACAAGTTTCACGGAGTAACGGAGGCTACAAAGAAGAAGAGGCTGGACAGAGCCAAATTGATACTTTCGCGGCAAGCAGGTCAGGAGTTCGTGTTTTGTGATAGGAAACTCTTTATCTTGCAACAGCCGAACAATGTCCAAAATGATCGGCTGTGGACGCCGACGTTGACCAGCATGCCTCCGTCCCACATAAACATCCCGTGGATCCAGAGCGCCCCGTCAGTGATGGTTTGTGGGGCCGTATCCAGACGTTGGTAGCTCTCTCTGGTATCGCGAAAAACGTGAAAATCAACGCCACGTACCATAAGACCGAGGTTCTGGAGAAGGCTATAGCCCCGGCACTTTTGGACCTCTACGGGAAAGTTTATTACGTTTTTTAACGAGAGAATTTGACTTATTTTCTCGATAAGACTTTGTGGCCTCCCAGCTCCCCGGACCTTAATCTCCTGGACTTTTATGTATGGTCGTACACGTTGGTCAAGCAGAGCGAACATGAAGTGAGCAATATGGACCAATTTAAGAAGCTCATTTCCAAGATCTGGGACGAGATGCCGATGGACCAGGTGCGGGCCGCGTGCGATTCTTTTGCGAATCATCTCAAGCTCGTCAAACAGGGTGCTCCCAGCTAAAATGTCATAAAGGTTCTCAATAAACATTGCCTCAAAATTGACTCAGAAAAGAATATCTTGTATTTTCATTTTTAAAGTGTATTCGAAGTTATTTAACACCCTGTAGGAAGAACAACTTATTACATACATTTACAGAAAGTCGGGCCGCGTTACAAGATGTATTTTCCACCAAGCTAGAAATTCTTATGTGTTTTAAGGCGTTGCTCTTCACAATATTGTAGTTCGAAATTCACCGGTTGCATTGATATTGCATCTGAAAAAAAGCTTGAGATAATGAAATAGACATTAAACAAAAAATATACACTGATAAAATAATGAAACACCGTTAACGGAGTAGGTTTGATAACGCGGTTGAATTTTATAATGCAGGATAGCCTAAGTTAGATAATCTAATGCACTCTGTAAAATGTTTTCGGATCAGAAATATTTCATTTCATTTCTTTTTCTTTTTGTATAGAACATTACAATGTCAATCTTGCTACACCTGATGCTGTCTCCTGTGATGATCTTGACGTCATGGCTTGGGCAGCAATCGTTTTTACGTTCCAGCTGCGTGTAAAAGCATCCTTATCATTTCGTTCATTTCGTTAGGGCTATGCTCGTTGATAATTAAATAGCTTGGATTAAGTGACACTGCTTGCTTTCGGCACAACTTATTTACGCAACAATAATCGTAAGTGTGTGCAATTGCATGTGTATTAAGGTATATATTTTTTGCGAAAATGTCCACTCGAGTCCAGTCGAATTTATAAGGGAGAAAAAAGATCCTTATCGGTTTGGTAAGCTGAAATTATGGCAAATAGTGTTTTCATTGTTTATTACAATAATTACATCCTTTCACACTGGCGCCTGTGTCGTCTCCCTCAGTACTGCCGGGTGACACCGAGTAGGAAATGGCGAGGGTCCCGCGGCACAGGTCGTCTCCGTCCCATTAAAACCCCCAGCAGGCCTCCAGTACGTTCCATTCTCCACCGCCCGACCTCGCCAGTCGGGTGGGAGTAGGCTCAGATGACCTATACCTGTCTTGCGCTGATCCGGCTCTGAACACGGTTCCCCATGAAGGGCCGTGTCAACCCTCGCATGGCCTCCCTGATTGCATAGATAACCATGGGATCACAATAGCGACTACTCCACGTGGGCTTGGATAGCGGCTGGAGGGGGACCCAACAACATGGAGGAAACAAAAAAGACACAAGAGAGAGCGAATCCGTTCGCTAAAGGCGGCCTAGCGAGGTCCCCACCGCGTAAAACGGTGGGATCGGGCGTGAGCGACACCTGCGGTAGTGCTACGGCATCGGAGGCAGGTGGCACCAAGCTAGGCGTGGCCATGGATGGGCCAGGACTCATCCGGGCCATGGATAGGATGCGGGAAACCCTTCCTAAGGTGATGGAGGTCTCGTAGCAGTTGGATGCGATCATCGACTTTACGTCGTCGCGCAACAACATTGCGAAAGACCTAAAATTGAGCCTTCTTAGGCTACGCATGACAGTGCAGGCTGCATGCAAGGAGAGGGAGGAGCTGGAGGCCAAACTGCTAGCCGAGCAAAGTGCCAAAGAGTTGGCACGGCTAGCGGCCACCGAAAGGGCGAGGGACATTGCCTCGAAGCAGACGCAGACGGAATCATCCGTCTCCGTCGGAGAGTCCACCCTATCCATGGGGGCGGGGACCTCCAAGCGGGCTAGGCAGTCCCCGGGCGAGACGGCACCCGGCGCTTCTAAGAAGCGCATCGTGTCGGAAGCCCCAAAGGGGAAACGAACCTATGCGAACGTGGTGGCGGGGTCAGAGGGTCCATCCTCGCGACCAGCTTCGGCTTCTCGCAAAGAGAAGCCGAAGCTGGTCGCGAGTTGTCTCAAGCGCCGAAAGGGGCCCGAGCGGCAGGGCTCCAACGACAACAACAGCCATAACCAGCACGGAGGCAGATGCCAGTGCTAGGAGGGGGACAAGCGACAGGTATAAGTGAGGAAAAAAAGAAATAAAACTAAAAAAGAAAAAGATAAGCGACAGGTGGCCCGCAAGCGTAACCGCGGAGAGGCCCTCATCGTTAAGACCGAGGCGTCAAAGTACTCCGAGGTCTTGAAAGCGATGCGCGGGGACGCTAAACTGGCAGGCCTAGGCGCCGACGTGCGGAGTATATGCCGTACCCGCACCGGCGAAATGCTCCTGGAGCTTAAAAAAGCTACAACGCTTAAGGGCCCGGCGTATAGAGACCTGGCAAAACAGGCCTTAGGTGAGGGTGTGGAGGTGCGCGCCCTCGTCTCGCAGGTGACGATCCAGTGTAAAAACCTGGATGAGATCACCGAGGCAGACGAGATCTCCACTGCACTGAAGGAACAGTGCAAGGTCGAGGTTGCCGCCGCAGACATACGTCTGAGGAAGGGTCCACTTGGGACCCAGGTGGCAACCCTGAGGGTAGCGGCAGTCAACGCAGACGCGGCGTTGAAAGTGGCGAAGGTGAAGGTGGGATGGTCAATATGCCCACTAAGCCTGCACCAGCCGCCGAAGGCATGTTTCAGATGCCTAGAGAGCGGGCACATGTCCTGGGAATGCAAAGGCCCCGATAGGAGCAACATTTGCAGAAGGTGTGGCCGCGAAGGCCGCACTAAAGAGGGAGATAAAGGCCAGCAAGCGAGCCTGCTTCGAGGGTCTGTGTCAGAAGGCCAATACGAATCCGTGGGGTGACGCCTACCGGGTTGTAATGGCCAAAACCAGAGGATCGGCGGCTCCAACCGAGCGTTCACCAGAGCTGCTGCAGGTGATCGTTGGGGGACTCTTTCCGAGCCACGACCCAAGTCCATGGCCCCCGCCGCCGTAGACGTGTCCCATGACCAGCGTTCCAGTATCCCAGACCTTAACGCTGTCATAGCGACGGAAGGGTGGACGGCTCAGCCGAACACCCGTGACCACGTGGGCACCGACAACGGCACAACGGGGGTCGGCGACGAGGCGACGGTGACGAATGATGAACTCATTGCGATAGCAAAGTCGCTAAAGGTGAACAAAGCGCCGGGACCGGATGGTATTCCGAACCTGGCCATCAAGACGGCTATCTTGCTGGATCCCGGAATGTTCAGGGTGGTGATGCAAAAGTGTCTGGACGAGGGCGTCTTCCCAGACGCCTGGAAAATTCAGACCCTTGTGTTGCTACCAAAGACAGGGAAGCCACCAGGAGATCCATCGGCATATAGACCAATATGTCTGTTGGATACAGCGGGTAAGGTGCTCGAGAGGGTAATCCTCAACAGACTGACAACATACACGGAGGGTATACGCGGTCTGTCAAGTAATCAGTTTGGCTTCCGTAAAGGGAAGTCGACGGTGGATGCCATCCTGTCCGTCACCAAGACGGCCGAGGTGGCAATCCAGCGCAAGAGGCGAGGAGTACGATACTGTGCGGTGGTCACCCTTGACGTGAGGAATGCGTTCAATAGCGCCAGTTGGGCGGCTATCGCCGACTCGCTCCAACGCCTTCAGGTTCCTGGGTACCTGTACAAGATTCTCGGAAGCTACTTCCAGAATCGCGTACTGGTATATAATACAGAGGCAGGCCAGAAACGTGTGCAGATCACCGCAGGCGTCCCGCAAGGTTCGATCCTGGGTCCGGTGTTATGGAACACGATGTACGACGAGGTACTGCGGCTTGAGTTCCCGAGCGGGGTAAAGATCGTCGGGTTCGCAGACGATATCACCCTGGAGATATGTGGTGAATCCATCGAGGAGGTCGAGTTAACGGCCTCACACTCCATTGGCATTGTGGAGAGATGGATGAGCTCCAGGCAATTGGAGCTAGCCCACCATAAGACCGAGGTCACGGTGGTGAACAATCGAAAATCGGAGCAACATGCGACGATTAGTGCAGGTAACTGCACAGTAGAATCGAAGAGGTTCTTGAGGTATCTTGGGGTTATGATCGACGACAAGCTGTCCTTTGTCAGTCACGTCGATTACGCTTGCAAGAAAGCCTCTATGGCTATATCGGCATTATCCCGCATGATGTCGAATAGCTCGGCGGTGCAAGGGAGTAAGCGTAAACTCCTGGCCAGTGTCGCCCTGTCCATACTTAGGTACGGCGGGCCGGCATGGATCACCGCCTTGAGTACCAAGAGCTACGCAAATAAGCTCGAGAGTACACACAGGCTTATGTGCCTAAGAGTGGTGAGTGCATACCGAACGGTATCACGCGACGCGGTCTGCGTCCTAGCGGGGATGATGCCAATAGGCATCGTCATAAAAGAGGACGTAGAGTGCTTCGAGCAACGTGGAACAAGAGGTATCCGAAAGACCACTAGAGCCGCATCCATGGTTAAGTGGCAGAGGGAATGGAACAACTCCACCAAAGGTCGGTGGACCCACCGACTAATCCCGGAACTAACCGGGTGGGTCGGTAGGCGACACGGTGAAGTGAACTTCCACTTAACGCAGATATTGTCTGGCCACGGCTGTTTTAGACAATACCTGCATAAATATGGGCATGCACAGTCCTCCGCATGCAGTGAGTGCGCGGGAGTCGAAGAAACTGCAGAACATGTGTTTTTCGCATGTCCTCGCTTCGACGGCGCGAGATCCGGCATGATGGCCGTATGCGGTCGCGACACGACTCCGGATAACTTGGTCCAGAGGATGTGTCAAGACCGGGACGTCTGGGACGCGGTATGCGTAGCAGCCTCCCAGATCGTCCTTGATCTCCAACAAAAATGGCGAAACGACCAAAGGCAGGTCGCAGGGACCACCTAACTACTAAAGCCCTAAGTAGTTAGACATAGTGGGTGCTTAACAAGCACAATAGCCCCCTCCCCGAAGTAATACCGAAAGGTGGTTCCGGGGAGGGACCAGGGCTAAAGGCACGGGTGGGTTTTTAGTGGGTCGAGGAGTTGGCACCCTCATCCCCCCACACCCTGAGTTCTTCAGGTGTCTGGTTGCAGATTTTCCATCCCGTCTAAAAAAAAAAAAAAAAAAAAAAAAAAAAAAAAAAAAAAAAAAAAAAAAAACACACACACACACACACACACACACACACACACACACACACACACACACACACACACACACACACACACACAACAACACACAGACAATACACAGGTACGGGGTTGGGGTGGTCGAGTCACGGACTGGGCCAGGGGAGGCGAATTTTCAAGCGATCTTAATACCCTTCTTTTGGTGTAAGAAGGGTAAAAAGCGGACTTTTTTTTTCTCTGAATGTTAATGAAGGTTGTTTGGGTGCCAAGCACTTTTGAGCAGATATTAAGATTGCCACAGGCTGAAAGTCTCGATAATAAAGCTAGTCAATCAGAATTCAAGATATTGAAAAACATGTCAAGCAGTTGTAAGGACGTGGCCAGGTGTGCTGAGAGAAGCGGGTCCACAACATTAAATGTTTTTGGCGAGACGTTTAATAAAAGTGGATAGGCTCATCTAGGTGACTACCCCCATGATATATCGAAGTGTTCTCTGTTTAGGAAAAATAGTTAGGAATTATCAAATAATCATAGTCATGGAATATTTCGAATGTTATTTATTAATTAATTCATTATTCATAACAATTACATTATATGCTACGCTCTCGTCTGGAATCTAGTAAAATATTATACATTTGAAAAAAGAAAACAATCAAAATACTACGCTAGGTGACAGGTGATTAATTATTTAATTTCGTTACCGACAATCCTCAATTGAAAAGAAATTGAGATTCAAAATTCACACATCCACAATTATATAAAATATAATATATAACCTTTGACCTTCATGAGTCTACGCCTAGTGCATAAAATTTATCTAACCATGGTGCATTGCTAATAAGATGTGTGACAATTCGTGCAGTGAATACCACATGGTTTGATGTGAATGGAATACAAGAGAAGCCGGATAATATATTGTACTACCGGGTCCGCGTGTGTTTCTGTGCTGTGCTCTGTCTATCTAGTTTTCTTTCTTCATTTCGCTTGACAGGCAAGTGAGGAGGCCTCGAAAAATCTGGTCAATGAAGCTATGTTTCTTTCAAAATCCAAGACAGTGATGTCTAGTCCAATAAAGCAATGATTTAGACACAGAGATCGGTCGTTGTGCATTGCTTATCATGTATGTTGGTAACAGGCATGCAACCCTGTGGTTGAGGCCGACCCCGGTGTTATGGTTAACACCTGACGCCCAAGCCACGAGTTCAAATTCCACCCCCCAAAAAAGACACAAAACTTACCCAATAAATGTTCAAGTGATTGGAGATGAACTACCCCAAGATTTTAAATCTCCATAACAAAGAAAGAAGAAAAAACCAGTAGTAGTCACGATAAGTTCCAAAATATTTATTATTTTTAACATACTTAATTGGTACCGTGATCTCCGGTGACATTGATCAGTCGGGTGAAAGTGATCAGGATTTAATGATGATATTTACTGTCAATTTGATGATATTTACAGCGTCAAGTAAGTCTCTTCATCCATTATGACAGGACGTCACACTTCGCCGGAAAGACCCAGTTGTTTTTTCCCCAGCACCTTCAGCAGCTCCTTCTGGGTTACTTGCTAGTGTTACTCAGACACGGCTGGCCTCGATTGACGCTTTCACATAAAAATGTTCATCTTACCTAGGTACTTCTTAACCGTTTCGCCAGTTCAACAACCAGAAGTATAAGAACATCATGCCATGCAATAAAACAGTGATTTGTTTTCTGCTTAAAACCCTGACATTATTTCTAGCTGGGTCTAATGATAACTATTTTAGGACGACATATATTTGTACTACTCGCTGGTTCGAAATTCATGATGCTTCAATCTGAAGTACGAAAATATTTTTTTAGAAGAAAATTCATAAATCTTCAGGAGCCAAACTCTAACAACATTTGAGACTCTGAATTTATCCTAGTTGAGCCCAGCAAGAACTGGTTTTAATGTACCCAGAAGTGATCAAATCGTTTGTTGGCCCAAGTAATGATGTCTTCGTTCTTTATTTTTATCGGTTAACATTAATTTAAAACCTACCAGAATCAGTTCCAGCGTATCTGAAAGTGGAAAAATGCCTTTGTTGGTCCACGGTATGACGTTTTGTTACTTCTGAACAAAAAAAAAACATTTGAGCCGTCGAGTGTTCCCAATGCACGAAAATCTAAAGTTGTCTTCGTTGATTCCAATCGGAATCTGCTCTAAAAAATTCAGATAAAGTCAAATTCCCTGCTTAGGCTATGAAATGATGCCTTCGTAGTTTTGGATGAAAAATCATGAATTGGAAACATCCATACGATACCGACAAAAGTATATTAGACTCCATATTAAGCAACGAATCATTTTTACCTTTTTCATCGATTTCTCGCAAATAACTAGCCGATCATAACATCAACAAAACAACACCAATAGATAGATGAGTATTGGTATGTATTGGCAACATTAATTTGTATAATAATGTTATAGTTAGTGAACAATCGACAAATAAAGTTGTTTTATACCCAGGCATTCCTAAATATTGTACTCGAAAAAAATGCAACAGACCAAAATTATCAACGAAAATTCATTTTAAGTCAGCTAGTTTTGGAACTCTTAAGGAATAAATAACCACATATAACCTACGGTCAAGCAAAGCTGGTTTATTCAACCTCCTCTCTTAGGCTAGATGCCAGCACCTTGGACTTAATGCTACCCATCAAACCTTGTGCAACACTTGCGCCATATTTCATCCACTCTTTCTTCAAATCCTTGTCGTTTTTGGAGACCTTTCCTGACTTTTCCGGCGCTTGCCTTTCATAGTCGCTTAGTATTTTTCTATTGGGTAAAATTCTGGCGTGTTTGGTGGATTTGCCTCCTTCGGCACAAAAACAACATCGTTGGCTTCGTACCACTCCATCACCGGTTTCGCGTAATGGCACGATGCCAGATCCAGCCAAAACAGAGTGTCACCTTCGTGGAACCGCAAGAAGGGCAAAAGGCGCTTCTGAAGGCATTCTTCTTTATATATTTGGCCGTTGATGGTACTTGTCGGTATGTACGGCTTGCTGAATTTGTAGCACCCACAGATCGCCTGCCACACCAAGTACTTCATGGCAAATATGTCGACCTTCTTCTTCCGAAACTTCTCCAGGCCGGGGATCTACTTGGCGTCCACTTGAATCTATGTCTCGTCGTCCATTACGATGCATTTCGGCTACACCAACCACTCAGCTTCCTGGTGCAGGATTTGGCCACCACATTCTGTTTATCGGTTCGGTTAGGCGCCTTCGTTACCTTGAAGACATGAAGTCCGGCCCGCTTCATTGCCTGCTGAATGAACCAGACGGAAGAATTGTACTTCTTGGTCACGCCCCAAATCAAGTGGTTCAGATTGCGCTTGAAATAATCCCTCACCTTCCTTGTGTTCACAAGGTCGGTCGGCTTCGCTTTTCTGCCACTGCCAGCTCGCCGCTGAGTCGTCTAGGTCTCCTTGAACGATTTTACCACACGAAATATGGTCGAATTGTCGATTCAAACGAGTTTCACCAACAATTTCATCGAGTTTTACCATGCAATAAAAAGTTATGCAGATTAGAAAGTGTTGCATCTTTTTTTTCGAGTACAATCTTAAGGACAAGAAACCCACGGCAATTAGCCTCAAGCACGGTGACCTCCTGCATAACAATTTCATTTAAACTTTGAGTTATTATCATTTAGTGTCTTTTTAGGGGTAAAAATATTGTAAACATATCTGTTATACTGGTTTTTTCATGTTGTATGCATAAAACACGTAATAAATAGCAGTTGTTTAAAAAGAGTATGGCTTCAAAAGTGCTCTACACATCTTACCTTGACACAAACTTTATGAAAACATGAGCACTAACTCTTTTCCTAGCCATAACACAAACAAATACGCGTTTGGGGCGCACATGACAGATGCTGCTTGGGTTAATGTTCTTTCAATCGTGTGGTATGTTCATGTGTATGTATGTTAACAGTTCACTTAGATACTTAGTCTTCTGATATCACGGATTAAATTTATATAAAATATGAAAAATCCAATCTTATATTTAGTGGAAACGAGCGAAAAAACCAATGACAAGGCTGCAAAATGATGAGTCGACAACTGGAAAGGAGCGTGCGTCCACGCAACATAGCTCTGCTTCTCACAAGTTCCTACCTCATGGTTCCACGGGTCAAAAGATGACTAAGACCATCAGCTAAGGGTTGCGTACTTAGCTGGTAGTGCAGCCTTGGCACTGTTGTCCTTCTGACTTCAGCTAGATTGAGAAGGTGCGTACCGAGCGTCTGTCCACCAAGGAGGTGCGGCTCAAACAGCGTCTGTCCTGACATCCAGCGGCTGAATAAGAAACGCTGTATCGCGTTAGCTAAACCTTAGGAGGCAGTCCCACGATGTAGGAAGCGATCCCGGTAAGGTAGCATGCTGAAATCTTACCCTACCACGAAAAGTTGCAGTATTCTTTATACGGTATATAATTTCAGATCATCCATGGAATTCCCAAGTAACGGGTGTCCACTAAAAAATGAGAATGAATTCAATACTTTTCCATCAGAACAAAAACGGCCGCATAGAAATGTCACTTTAGATGAATGAATCGTTGCACTCTCCAGAAAATTTTCATACACTCTTATTTCACTCTAACATGTTCAGTCGTGTTCAGCATGCCGTCGAAACAGGAAGAACTGCGCGCGCGCGTTGTACAATTCTTTCAAGCGAACGAAGATCGTGGAAAAAAATACACGGTGGACCATTTTTGTCGTGAAAAAGTTCCGGTATCCACCGTATACCGTATCCTGGCATGCATGAGAGTAACCCGGAAGAAAGGTTGCGGCCGTCCAGCAAAAATAATGAATGAGAAAACGCTCCGCTCGCTGCGCAGCATGTTCAACAACAAGGATTCGGTAAGTCAACGGGAAGCAGCCCGAAAGTTCCATTGTTCGAAGTCACTCATCTGCAAGACGCTAAAGAAAGAAGGAATAGTGTGTAGAAAGAAAACCAGATCCCCAGAGTACACAGATGAGCAGATTCAAACCGTGAAATCCCAATGCCGCTGGATGACTCGGAATTACGGCGGAAAATCTTTCGTTCTGGACGACGAAAGCTACTTTCCTCTTTCGAAGTCTCAGATACCGGGAAACGACCGATTCTACACTAAGGACAAATCTACTACTCCTCCAAAAGTAATGTATAAGTTCAAGCACAAATTTGAATCGAAGGTTATGTTATACATCGTAATATCCGATAAGGGTATTTCGAAGCCGTGGTTCAAACCAAGCGGTTTGGCCATCAACCAGGAGGTGTACCAAAGAGAGTGTTTGCAGAAAATACTCATCCCATTTCTTAAACAACATCACTCGGATGGCAAATACGTGTTTTGGCCGAACAAGGCATCATCGCACTACGCAAAAAAAAACGCTAACGTTTTTGGAGAGCCAAAATATACCATATGTCCCAAAAGACCGGAATCCGACAAATTTGCCACAGTGCCGTCCTATCGAGGATTTCTTCGGTCTTTTGAGCTCCATGGTATACAAGGATAATTGGAAGGCCAAGAACACCAAGCAACTTACCAACAGGATCAAAAGCTGCATCCGAAAAATCGATGTGGCTGCCGTCCAACGGTCATGTTCCAGCATAACGACTAAGCTGCCGCACGGCGGACCACGGACCATATGACAATATTCACTAAACTTAGTTTGAAGATTTAAGTTGACCCTTTTAATAAAATAAATCAGTTTGAACAAAACTTCACTGGTATTTTTTTCCTGACCCATTCTTTTCGTTCTCATTATTTAGTGGACACCCGTTACTGACATGGAGAACAGACGCTCGGATAGGCTGCACCCTTCGAAGAGGGCAGCCCCTCTTTCGTGTACGACCAAGATCCCACCGGGGTTGGTTACCCGATCTTTCCTATGGTAACTCATACCCCAGTAAGCACCACTAGGAGGTAGGAATAGGAGTTACAGGGCAATCGGCAAGGGATTGCAGTAGGATCAATTGTACACCTGCAAGGTACCAATGAAAATTGTCGAGTCACTAACCAACCATAATTTTTTATATTAAGGTGGCTTTTATTCTCAGGTATCTAATGTGTTTTAAAAAGGCTATCTTGAACTTCTTGAACTGTAAACACTTTTAGAACAATGTTCAAGGCATCATTTGACTTGTAGAACACCATACTCCTCGCTCCAAGATAGTTTGGAAAGCACCGATGCCGTTCAAGCCAATCGATGAGGTGCATATTGTCAGAAGGCTCTTTTGAACTTCACGACCTCATAAAAACTTTAAAAACATTATTCAAAACTTGATTGATTCCGTAGATCCTCAAAAGATGAACTCCATAATACTTTAATGAGTTTTAAATACGCCGTCGAATCAATTCAATGATGTGTATGATGCCATAAAACTCTTATAAGCTTCCTAAATTCATGAAAACTGTAAGGATATTACACGTGACAAAATCAAGGCAGTAGAACTACAAGGTCTTATTTTCAGAATACTTTGGAGAGCATTTAATATCTTATAGTCGTTGAGCTTCCCGAACTCATATTTACTTTAAAAATATCTCTCGTGACTCCACTGAGCCTGTAAGTCTTTAATATATTATCTTCAGAAAGCTTTGGAGATAATTGAATATCTTGTTAAGGTTGAAGACTTTGTAATTATTTTTCGAAATCAATGATTACATTGTCCTTGTATTGGTAAATCTATTTGAACATATGTGTGAGGAAATGACAATCAAAATCTAGTCTTAAGCTTACCACTACACGTGTATCCGTGTTTGAGACATGTGTTTTTGTGGGAAGTATTGACATTTCCTGCAATATCTATTTATTTTAATAACTCACGAGGTGGAATTGCTTGCGTATCACTTTTCAAAAATGGGTCATGTCACATATGCAGAAAAATTAATTCAGTAATAAAATTTAACATGGATTACAGTAGTTTATTATACAAACCATCGGGTATACAACAAAAGAAATTATGACATTGGTCAATCAAAATATTCGTTAAATTAAAATCGTATCCGGTTACATTTTTTACGTGCTGTAGAAGTGTTCCGACAATATGATTGTTCTGTTGGATGTGGTTACATGTTGTGGTCGTAAGTAAAATCAAATTACATTTTTTTTTCAACGTCTTGTCTGTAGAACCAATCACATCAGCTGTGAACCTAGAGTATGAGAGTATGCTCTTTTTGGCAAACTCTTCCATCTCTGCCGTTGTTAGCATAGTCTTAATTTTTCTCGTAGATTCTTCGGAAAGCTAGAATAAATAATTAAAGTATGGATCAAAGGGTTTGAACCTTCATGAATATTTTGAAATAATTCTTACAGAATTGCTTTGAATCTCTGCTGGTATGTCGTTATCAAAATCAAAAATCGTTTCGTTTATAGCCATTGCTACTTCTCAGTAGTCTCTTTCCTCAAACGTGGATTTGGCTGCCTTTCTGCAGCAGTCCGGTCGTAGCTTGCTAATTTGTGCTAATTTGATTTGTTCGCGATCAGCAGCAAACTTACTCAGTAAAGCTCCAGACCACACCCAGCATACGGGAGCATATATTTGTTTTGCCAGCTGTATCCTTCATTATGCTGAAGAGCGGAAATCCATACACAGTCCGGTTGAGAAAATCTTTCGGGTTGGAAATTTTCTCGACTTCCTTGGGCATAGAGTATTATTGTGCTTATCACACAATATACAAATTCATGAATTGTGTTGGTATCGAAAGCTCTCAATTAACAACTGTGAAAGTGCATCTAGAACTTTAAGTTGTAAGTAGGCAATAAGCTAATTTGGAAAGCAATAAGCTTGACAGGTCAGGGAAGAAGGAAAAGGTCTGGAAAAAGCATCGAAAATTTTCAAATTTTGTTGTACCCTTACTTGCATGAACAAACATCTTCCATAGTGCACTGAGGAAACAACCCTGCTGGGGATGTACTCTTCTATAAGGCGGAGGAGTCTCAAACCATAATAGAAACATTTCTTGCGTTCAAAAACCTCCACCTGCCAAATTTGGTTCCGTTTGCTTGTTTTGTTCTCGAATTACGCAGATATTTGTATTCCATTTGTATGGGAGCCCCCCCTCTCCCCCTTCAGAAAGAGGAGGGCCTCGAATCACCGTAGAAAGATTTATTGCCTTCAAAAACCTTCACATGCCAAATTTAGTACCATTTGCTAGATAAGATCTCGAGTTATGCTAAAATTTGTGTTTCATTTATATGGGATTCCCCCCTTTTTTAATTATTTTCTTGAGTTATGCAAAAAATTGTGTTTTTTTGTATGGGAGCCCCCCTTTCCAGAAGAGGAGGGTTCTCAAACCATCATAAGAACCTTCCCTAGTCCAAAAACTCAAGCCCCAATACATTTATTCCTGAGAAAATTTCCAACCTATTGATTTAAACATTTTGAAAATCTATTGAACATTAACTTAGTTATAAGCGTTTAATTTAAAATGATGTTTCGTGACGGACGCTTTTTTAGATTTTTATTTGACTATGTCGTAAGTCTATATAAAAACAATATTTTTCGAATAGACAGACATATAGATAAACGGAGAAAAAAAGAAATTAGTTGAAGAAAAAAAAGAAATTTTTAGATATATCATCACATTTAATGATATTGTTATCAAATAGTTTAATCTCCTTTTCACCATACAACCTCTACAATAGCACATATTATTAATGTTTGCCATATTGTCATAGAAAGGTTTTTAATTGTCTGCACTCGGTCTGGATTATATATCAACTTTTTGGCATAGAGTACAGCAAAAATTTTGTTCATGAAAATTGCAATTTTATCATGGTAACCTAACTTAACAGCATAATTTTATTTGGCTTTTTACTATCTGACATAATGTTAAAACTATATAGGAGATTGTTAGGTTATAGTTGTCAACTATTAGGGTATCCGTCGTAACAATAACGAAAACGGTCGTCAACAACAAGGGAAATGGTCCAGGAATAGTTTGTGATTATGCGGGTGTTTATCCATTAATCCATTAAAAGCATGTTAACCCATATAAAGCATGTGACAACCACACTAGTAAAACTCATTCATGAATGAATTCATTCTCTAGTTGCGTATCTCTAAAATAACACTTACCTGAAGCTAACAGCGGAATATTTGTGAGATCTGAAATCCACTCATCCTTTAAATACTGGATCGTTTCGATTCCATCACCGGTAGTCGATGATCGTATTCCGTTTCACTGGAAAGGTCTGACGAGATGAAATTTGCATTCAAATCACAACAATTTTTCCACTCATCAGATTCAAAAACATATGAAAATGTGTTCACTGAATGATTCCCCAGTTGATAATAGTGCACAATTCCATTAAACATTTTCATCTTCACGTTCTGAATAACAATCACGACTCACTGGATCTTCGACAAACAGAATGCTTTAATCCGTTGTTGAGTGTCGAATATCGATCCAGCGATAAATATTCTTCCTGATCACTTCCGCTCAACCATTCCTGCGCAAACCGCTTCGTTGCTTCGCGAATAAACGCCGCCCGTTGTGCTTTCCTTTTCTGCTGCATTACTACTCACCGGAATTAATTTTAATTGTTGACAAAGTTACGCTCGGTCTGTGCATAGATTGTTTACAAATTGATAGAAGGAAACTGGGCGGATCGAAAACATCAGCTGACGAGCATAGTTGCCAACCCAGAGAAGAATATTATTGCTTTCAAAATTGTTGCTCATAGCAAATTAGCAAATATTTTGCTTCCAACTCAATAAACAAAACATAAGACATCGAACAACATCTGGCACAACATGTTTTGTATAGATGTATCTCAGTTTTTGAACATGCCAAAACCCATCAGTTAAAAATATCAAGATGTAAATCTGGCAACTGTCGATGATCGATGATTCTCTGGCTCGCTTGAAGCGTAGTGTGTGTGTGTTGCCGGAAGTGTGGCTTATATTGTTGAGAATCTCGAAGTTGCAATGCGATCAAAAGGATCGTGAAGTTTTACTTGGGGCGCGAGTGATTTTACGAGCTGCGCTGTTCTGCTACATTGTCAATACAGTGGCCTGGCTTATTTCTCGTTTGAAAATTTCGGAAGCAGTTTTCTCATTTAAAAGTGCTTGATGGAACAAAAAGTGAATTTTCTTAGGAAGAAAAATCCAGCAAGAGAGCTGTGGATCCCTTTAAAAGCTGTGAAAATGTGGAAATCAACCAGAATGATTTATGGAAAATTTAAGTGATGGGTCCTTGTAATAGTGTTAGTTTGAGAAGCAAGGGGGTTGGTGGGGTGTTTGTGGTTTTAAGATGATTTGTTTTGTTTTAGAAAAAAGGTTATTAAAAAAAAATGAAAAAAAAAAACAAACAATCATTGCAATTTTTTAAAACGATTCGATGGTGGGCATGTTGTCAGAAGGCTGTCTTTAACGTCACGTACTTATCAACACTTTCAGGACATTATGTATCACTTTAGTAAGCTTCTAGATCGAAAGATTGGAACTCCAGAATACTTTGGAGATCTGAAACATCCTATTTACATCATTTCATGATATGTATGCTGTCAAAATCCTATCTTGAATTTCTTGAAGATGCACATATTTTCAGGAAATTTTTGAAGCTTTATTGAGCCTTCAGACGTCCAAAATCTTAGCTACAGGATAGTTTGAAGAGCATTGAATATCTTATGGTAACCATTAATAGACGCACAAGTCATCATATAGATATTTAAGGCACTGATGATGTATTGTTTACGTCCGGAACATGTGCATCAAACCATATTGAGTCAATAGACCATAAGATCTTAACTTCAGGGCATTTTGAAGAACTTAGAAGACATCAGGATTTCAAAAAGACGCTTGATCATCAATTTAGACACAGACTAATACAATCCATGCTAAATAATGCAGAATAACCCAGAACATATTTTCGACCGCCTCCTTGTGTGAAAACAATCCATAGTGCACTAGAACCACTCACAAAGTGTGATAATGGCTCAATACATAGGAAAAACAAGGCTCTTAGCTACGCTCAACAGCTTAATTGAATCAATTTAACCGATTCAATGCCTTATTTTTCCACATCGTATTTCAACACAATTTATGGTTTTGAACATGTGATAAAAACCATTAAAACAATAAAATTCACCAACAAACGTTATTTTTGAGTTGTTATAGATCTTTCAAACAACCCTTGAGCTCAGATCTTGATGTTCTACATGGTCAATAAGGAGATGTCTCGACCATACGTATTAGTAGAAAAACCTCCACGGATCATCATATCGCTGCAATAGATATAAAACAGAATTTTTAGAATACCTACGGTACTTCAAACTATCCTTGAATACATATCTTGGTGTTCTACATGATCAAAAAGGTTATTTATGATGTCTCCACCGTACTTATGAGTTGAAATAGCCCCACAGCACCTTGAACCTTTATACACTTATAACAGTATTCTCAGAATATCTACGGTACTCCAAAATATTCTTGAATTCAGATCTTGATATTTGGCATGATCAACAAGGCGATTTACAAGGTCTTCATCATACTTATGAGTTGCAAAAGCTCCACGGGACATCATTGCACAATTTTAGTCATATTACAGTATTTTTAGAATATCAACAGCACTTCACACTATTATTGAGTTCTGATCTTGATGTTTTGCATGATTCAAAAGGTGATTTAGAAGAATTCTATCGTAGTTACACACTTAGAAAATTTTACAGTATTCGGTAATTTATTACCGAACTTTCAACAGCTGCACGTTCGGTAATCCGATTTAACGGATTTCGGTTAAACTATTTTGACAAGTTCTTGGTAATTTTGCAATTCACCGGAATGCATGTAAAATTTCACCGAAATCCGGTAAATCGGATTACCGAACGTTCAGCTGTTGAAAGTTTGGTAAAAAAATACCGAATACTGTAAAATTTTCTAAGTGTGTATGAGTTGATAAAGCTCTATAAGTCATCATTGCACAGTTATAGTCTAAGAACAGTATTCTCAAAATATCGATTAACGGTGTCTTCACTGTACGCATGGGTTATACAAACTTCATGAAACATCATTGAACCTCTATACACTTATAACAGTATTCTCAAAATATCTACGGCACTCCAAACTTATCTTGAGTTAAGATCTTGATGTTTTGCTGGATCAACAACGCGTTGATCATGCAAAACACCACGACTTGAAATCAAGAATAGTTTGGACTACCATATTTATTCCGAGAATACTTTACTATGTCTGCAATGGTGTTAAGTTACAGCTAAGAAGTACAGTCAAAACACTCTAAAACTCCTTGTCGATCACGTAGAACATAAAGATCTGAACTCATGGACAGTTCTGATGATCTTTATCATAATTTTGTCCCGTTACCATACCTGTTCAATACTCTTCCTCAGTTCGAAATCTTCGTAGGGTAGTCGTCAGAAGAGAAGAGATGGTTTGAATTCAAGTTTGTCAGATACAAGAGTGGGTCCTTCATTCGTAACGGTCTGGAGATAAACATCGATTCCCATGCATTTGGGTGACGGTTTTAATTAATTTTCCATTTTTGGGTCATATGATGCACCGTCCATCCGTATTCATATCGGTTAAAGTCTGGAACCTACGACAAGGGTTGTAACCATTCACAGGAAGTCCTGGATGATGGATTTTCGTCCGGTGTACATTACCATACCTGTTCAATTTTATTGTGAAGATATGGTTATTCAAAAGACTCAACATGGCCCATCCGTATATCGTTAAACATACGAAGGGTGACGATCGAAGCATAGGCACTTTTTATTGTGAAGATATGGTTATACAAAAGACTCAACATGAGCCTCAACATGGGCCTCAACATTGGCCGATTGAAGCTAACAGTAAGATGTGTGACAAAGGGGAGGACATTCGATGACAAGGTTATTAAAAACGCCTGAGGGCCGATCGGTACTGATTTTAATCATGAAAGAAAGCTGCTGGCACCACTCACAATGTGTGTTGGTGGGTCTTTATAGAAAAGACAAGGCAATCGTACTATCGCTTGAGAATGGATTAGAACTGATTGATATCAACAGCGAGGATGCAGTTGTGGCCTCTCACAAAGTAGTAATTCAAAAGACAAAATACGTTAGTAACACCTAAGAGCCGATTTGAACTGATCCACACCAACAGCAAGGATGCTGCTGATGCCATATGGAAAGTGTTATGGTGGTTCTTATTGGGAAGACAAGATAATCAATAAACGACGGGGGCCGATTTGATCCATTTGAAACCAAGGCACATAAGGTGATGGGTGGAGTTCTGAAACAATTCAAAAATTTATCCGAAAAGACGACGAATAATTGTTCTTCTGTTTCCTTCCTGAGTTAAATTAAAAAACTACTATATGATAGCTTTAGATTTCCGTACGTTATTTCCTCTCGGAGAAATCACCCATTTTGCTTGGCCAAATATTTGATAGAATTCAAACCAATAAATACTCAGAATATTGTACAAAATTTTTAAAGTCAAAATAAGTATATTAAGAACGTCCTCACCAAGTTTGCTACAAGCGACTATGATAGTTTTCCAGGATCGGGGGAAGATTTTGCTGCAAAACAAAGAAAAAAATGATTCCTCAGAAACGTCGACAGAACGTAGTTTTAACAATTCTACTTTTAGCTTTTTATAGATGCAGTCAAACCCTGAACTAACATATAAACAGGTGAAATCTTTACCTAGATGGAACATCAACAAAATAAATCGTTACAAAACTATCACTAAAAAAGTTTTTACATTTCAAAACTTAAATTGCATGAGCATGAGCATGAACATGACTGACCGCCCACGGATGCTATTGACAAATTTCACGCCAACTCATCCAGTGTTTGGCAGCACCCTCTCAGAATCCATTGTTACTTTGTGGGTGTGTAGACTACGTGTTTTCA
Source organism: Aedes koreicus (assembly GCA_024533555.2). NCBI lineage: Eukaryota > Metazoa > Arthropoda > Insecta > Diptera > Culicidae > Aedes > Aedes koreicus. Next base: position 94,977 of record JAHHFK020001170.1, read on the forward strand.
AGCAACTTTGCATACTTTGTACTTTAAAAGAAAAAAGTACCCATCTTGCACTGTACGGAGAAGTTTTAGACAATGATATTGCCTTTATTAAGAAAAAGTTTCGTCCAATTCTAAGACAGCCAGTTTTTGCAAATTTACTTTAAATTTTAAAATATTTTTTTTTAGCGTGTACGAATTGATTTTACAATTTTTACAGTTTTATTTATAAAAGTTAAAACAATTTTCTAGAAGTCACTCATTGAACTCTTTTTTGTAAGTCTCTTCCTTTTTCAGTTATGTTGATTTAAAAAAAATCGATCAAAAAACTTAAGCCCTTTTCCAGTGGCAGTCTAGATAAGATTTGAGAAAACAAAGTACGCAAAGTTGCTTGAAAAGACATAGTCTACACACCCACAAAGTTTCATTGGATTCTGAGAGGGTGCTGCCAATCACGAAGACGAGTTGGCGTGAAATCCGTCTATTGCGTTATTGACAAATCAGCTGTATTTATACAAAGAACCAACAGATGATGTTTAGGACTAACATACATCTTCAATGTGTAAAAAATGGTGACCCATTATGAAGCAATACCGGCGCCGGCTGTGCCCGAATGCTGGTCAAGTAGGGAATGGAAAGGAACGTATTAATGTGATACTCGCTTTGAAAGAAGCCGGGAAATCCTCTGCACTTCCACGAGAAATCAGTGGGATGTTGGATAGTTGGGAAAAGGTTAGCAGCAGGGTTTGTTTTGGTTAACGATACGCTGAAAGTATGTAACTAGCACTATCCGCCACAAGCATGGGACCGCTTCAATAAGCAACAGAACATCGAACGCCAGTTGCAGCGCACCTCGAATAGTCCGGCATGACCTAATCACCGTAAACTAATTTTTCCGATATTCAACACTCCGATAGCGCTGAAGCACCTCGAAGCAACTCTACACTCCCGAGGGCAGTGTATCAGCATTTCTTCTTCAATATAACTTTCAGGATCATCTGTTTCGTCGGGATCCATTTCCATTGCTGATTCCATAGAAGCTATCGCACTTTCACTCTCGACAAATACATTTATTAAAAAAAATTGACAGCTAAGGAAAACACTTCCACTGGTTAGCAGAGTCTACTGAGATCCGTTCTCAAATAAACACGAAGTTACTTTTGAAGACTCAAATTCGTGAGAAACTGAAAATAATTGACAGCTCCTTGACAAAATCAGTATCAAAAACTCTTTGACAGGTTGGTGTGAAATCCCTGTGCTAGACTTTCATTGAATTAATTGAACTAATTCTTTTCATGCGTCGGAAAAAAGCGGATAACTAATTTGATTTCGATTTGTTGGTTTCTCAATTAACCTAATATAAATGGCATACTTTGCCGAATCTTTCCGACGATAAACAACATTTGTCTTCTGTCGAATTCCTGGGGAAAAAAAAACACCTCAACTATAAAACTTCCCTTTCAGCTCATCCGACCGGAGGAAACTGTGAAGTGCATAAAACATCCGGTCGTCTTCAGCGGCATCAACTTTCCCTGGCAAAAAATCGACCAACATGTGCTAGATAGGCAACGAGATAATAACATTATTTTCAAACGTTCATTGAAACGAAAACATGCTCGCCCGAACGGGGCATCGTCGAGTACCCATTAGACGCAGAGATATAGCCGCACCAAGCAGCCAGCATCCACAGCTGTAGTATGGTAGGCTTAACACTTGTGTAAGTCCAACCAGGCAATGGAGAGACCACCAGTTGGTCCACAAAGATTTATCACCTTCCGCCTCCTGGCGCGGTCCAAACACATGGCACATGGTTACAAACAGGGAAAAGCGGGAAATGGATATCTACAATAGACGCGAGAAAGAAAAAACAGACTCCCATTTCCTCCAATCCCCGACGAATGCAGGCATGTAATCTGTGGTTGCAAAGCTGTTATCCAGAAGAAGTTTCGTTTTCACTTGTCGCCTTGTTTGTATCATTCCTAGGCCGATGGTTTTGTGTGCAAGTCGTGATTTAATAGAACATTACAATGGCAGCCGAAGAGATATGTACTTTCAGTTTCAATGTGTCTTTTTTATTGTGCACATTTTCTCTCTATTCCGTCGTTTAATTCGCACTTCCATCCGCCCACAAGTCGTTACGGAGGGGGTGCCAAACAAGGCCCATTATATTATAATTACGTAGCATTTTTCCCATTTCACTTAAGCGTACCCACTGATTGAGAACTGTGGTTTGGCTAGTCTTTTAGCTAAGCAAGTGCCATCTCTTAAGACCAGACTGACGCTGAATTGGATCTAACCTTGAACTCAGGAGGGCTTGAGGGTGGTTGACATCACATCCGAGCACAGTTTTATCGCTCAATTTGAGCCTCAACGAGGGCAGTTATAATTTGACTGCAAATACTTTCACCCATGTACTGCACTTTGGACGCGGTGCATTCATGTCCCCACTGTCCATCCTGGCATGTTGTTTTACGACTTTTATCTTTAATTTATTTTATGCAATGAATTCGCATTCAGAGTGCACTATTTATGAGGCCATAAAAATGTAAAGTATCGTAAATCGGGTAGCGTTGGTGAAGCGTTAAAACACAGCGGATTGCGAAAAACGACACTTAACTGGCTGGCCATGTGAGATAATGACAGGGAGGATGTTTTTCCGCACAATTGACTGAGGAGAGTGGGTTAGAAGTGGATGCATTTTAGTAATGCTGGGTCTTTGGGGGATTATAATCTGTGCTGGCAGGATCAGTTTTATGAGATAATTAATGGTCATATAGAAAAAATTCAAACAATTTAATGATAACCACATGCAGATATGACAGAATTTCTAAAGTTATTAGTTTTTACCTGTGATTTGCAAATTCTTGAGGAAGATAAAGAATATACAAAAAATTAAACGGTGGTGAGCAAGCTTTATCTCTTTGTACGACAACGTTAACTAGGCTTGTAAAAAAATTTTGAAAGTGACATCTATGGAGCAGTAGAAAAACCAAAATTTCTACGTCATTTTAATATTTGACGCACTCAAAATTTCGTTTCGATCTGCCAATGCATTCTTTTTCTATAAGCTGTCAGTTTCTCGGAAATTGGAAAAAAATGCTGTCACCTGAAAAGCAACGTCGTGAATTGATTTTGCGCAAGCCCCTGGAAATACTTAACTCTCTCATCGGGACATTGGAAAAAAAAACTCGGAATCGTGCAGTCAACGGTGAGTCGTGTGATTAAACGTTACTATGAAACTCTCAGCATCGAACGGAAGGAGAAATGTGGTCAGAATGGATGTTCTATTAGTGATCAGGATGACAGCCCAAGTAACATTGCCAATACCATCCTGCTTTATTAAGTTTAATTAAGGTTTTATCAAAGTCACTAGAAATCAATTTGGTTTTATTATGACACCAAGAGGTGCCAATAGGTTTCATATTTCAGTCAGGTTTATGAGAACCTACACAGCTTGCTTAAAATGATCTTAAAACCTCGTTTTCTCAAATTCCTTTGACTCCTATCAAAGGTTTTATTTCGACTCTATGAACTCATAAAATGCTGTTTGGAAATGCCGCTTTAGGACTCATTCATATTATCTTGTTATGGTCAGTTGAAGAAGCATTTTAAAACCATTTTGCCTTCAGTAAATGCATTAAATGGCAAATTGGCATTGAGGGAAGCCACCAAATAACCAAATAGTTTTAAAGTAGTAGTTGCGAAGATAACTTGGCTTTATGGCAGAATTGTGATTTTTTTTCCAATCGCCGTATTGAAATATAAGAAATAATTGAAATGTGGTAAAATAGATGCACCAATTTTTGAATGTAATGCAGAAGAACTGTAGATCAGTGACCAATTTCCGCATTTTTTTAGATAACCTTATTGAATTTCATCAATTTTTAAGAAATTCATGATTACTTTATCGAATATATTTGCTTTAATTTTGTGTTTGTTTTCGTAAACTCGCATAATTTTCGAGGCGCATTAATTTTCGGCTCTTATCGTGAAAATATTCACCACAAAATTAAATGCGTACATGATTTGGAGCATGATACGCTGAAAAAAACTAAATTTGTTTTGGATATTTTGCTATCATACAAAATTTCCCGCAACACCAGACCTTTTTTTCAGATATTATTCACTGCTAAATGAATCAGAAGAGCAGAGAATCGAACAAAGCAGAACAACAAAACCCAACCACGATATTACAGTTAAGTTTGACAGCTGTGGCCATTTGGCCGTATGCTGGTGTTCATGGCAGCCAATAGGTTTTATGAGGGTTCTGAAGTGGTCAAAGCATCTATCACTAGAATATTTTCAAAATCTTTATGGTCTTATAAAGGTTTTATTAATTTTTTTTCATAGAGTGGGCCACTTTGTACAAATTTCGTTTCCATTGGGAAGTGTGTCGTGAAAGCGTTTAAGCGGAATCTCAATGTTTCAGTCAGGAATGTGGCTAAAAAGTTGAATCTGTCCAAGTCTTTCGTTCAGAGAGCCAAGGACCGGGAGGGACTGCATACGTACAAAGTGCAGAAGGCTCCAAATCGTGACGAACCGCAAAATACGGTAGGAAAGTCACGGGCCTGGAAACTGCACACCCAGATGCTGACGAAGCCTCATTGGATGATGAGACTTTCATCAAGGCGGACTCCCGGCAGCTTCCGGGGCTACTGTTCTTCACCGCCCAGCACAAGTTTGATGTTCCGGAGGAAGTAAGGAAGCAGAAACTTTCTAGTCAAGAAATACAAGATTTGGCAAGCCATCTGCTCTTGTGGCAAACGGAGTGCGCTGTTCGTGACTACCGGGACTGTGAATGGGGAGATTAACCTCAAGAAGTGTCTACAGAAGCGTCTTCTTCCTCTGTTTTGGCCCTACGATCTTCTGGCCAGATCTAGCTTTGTGCCACTATTCAAATGTTGTCCTGGAGTGGTACGAAGCCAACGGGGTCACTTTCATAGCCAAGGACATGAACCCCCCCAATGCACCCGTACTAAGGCCCATCGAAAATACTGGGCTAATATGAAGCAGGCACTACGGAAGCATTCCAAGGAGGTAAAATCTGAGGAAGACATTAAGAAAAGGTGAGTTTCCGTTCAGAAGAACTGCAGCAGATGTTATACAGAACCTAATGAGTGGAGTTAAGCGTTAGGTGCAAGCGTAGGGTAATGGTATTGATGTTCAATGAATTATATATATATATGCTAAAAGCTTACTTATGAGTTCTATTTCATTGTCTGAATGTTTGGTAAGAATCGATCAAATAGGTAATTTTCAACAGCGTTTTTCCCGTGATGCAATTTGATGTGGGACACCCCTCTAATGTTAACAGTATATTATCTATATACAGGGGATAGACATGTTAAGATCGTAATTGATCCTTACAATAGGCTCCCCCAAAAATGTTCCAGGAGTGGCCAATGTACCCAATGGCTTTCTCAAGTCTATCGAAATCATATTTATGAAAAATCATGACGATAGAGCTGCCGCACGGCATCTTTTGGGATAAATGCCTAACTGTTCCCTACTACAGGTTCCCCCGAACACGTTCCGGTGGTTCCGGGAGTGGCCAGTATGGTCGGGGATCCACTTAAAGTTTAAAATAAGGTTTGTGATGAAAAACCAACAAGAAAAAGATGTCACATGGCATGTTTTGAGTAAAATAAAGAGTTAACCGCATCCAGGACCTTTTATCAGAACCTGTTTAACGGAAATGGCCATATCTTAGTCAATTTAAGGCCTGTAATTTAATTCCTGTAATGAACATTTCATTCGCTTGGAAAATATTTGGTCTTTACGTGTGTTTACTGAAAAAAATAGTTTGACAACGGCATCTTGTACAAAATCTCATCACAAATTCAATATGTGAGATAGCCTCCCCGGAAACCAGGAACAACTCCGGTGTCCGGAAGTCATGGCCAATTGTGTAACCAAGATATAGAACTGCATTAATCCAGTCGAATGCTTCTTGGCGAAATAAAATCGGATAATATTTCATGAAGTTAGAGCATTACAAATTTGATCAAAAATTAGCCTGTCCCGATCATTTGGTCTATCCCCTGTATATATAAAAATGAATTTCTGTCTGTCTGTCTGCCTGTATGATCCGTATAGACTCGAAAACTACTGAACCGATCGGCGTGAAATTTTGAATGGAGAAGTTTTTGGGATTGGGAAAGGTTCTTAAGATAGTAAGAGACCGCTCTCTTCTCTGAAAGAGGGGACTCCCACAGGGCCAGCCATTTTAAATCAGTTTTAAGTCGTTTTTGACTCGCTTTCGTCAAAAGTGGAGTCTCACAAATTTGAGTAAATGTAACTGGGATTGACAAGTCGACAAATCAAAAACATCCATCTGATTTGAGTCGATGTTTTTGATTTGTTGACTTGTCAATACCAGTTACATTTACTCAAATTTGAGTGACTCCACGTTTGACGAAAGTGAGTCAAAAACTACTCAAAATTGAGTTGATAAGGCTGGCCGTGTATACAAATGAAACACATATTTCTGCATATCTCGAGAACTAATCAAGAAAAGGAAACCAAACTTAGCATGTGACAGTTTTAAGAAGCAAAAAGTTTTTCTGTGGTGGTTTGAGACCTCTCCCCTCTCTGCAAGGGGAAGTTTTCATACAAATGAAACAGAAGTTTCTGTATAACTCTAGAATTAATCAAGCAAATGGATCCAAATTTTGCAGGTGGGGTTTTCTGAAGGCAAGAAATATTTCTATGGGGGTTCAAGAACCCTCATCTCTCTCTAGGATTGCCCGGGGGGGGGGGGGGGGGTAGGTCGCAGACAAATGAAAAAAAAAAATCTGGGAAACTCGAGAAGGAATCAAGCAAATGCAACCACATTTGGTATACGAGGTTTTTGGAGATAGGATTTCTATGTACACCGTGTCCAATATATTATCATGCAAAATAAAACTCTATTTATTTCAAAGATTTTATTCATAACTTTACCCACTATATTGCAATATAATAGTGATCAACTACAGCATATGTTTTGGAATAACACCGCCTTTAACCGTCTTGACCAGCTCCAGACGTTTTTCGAAACCGTCACAGGTGGCACGCACGACTTCCATCGGCATTTCGTCCCAAATTCGTTTGATTACGGTTTTGAATTGGTTCATATTAGACGCCCTGTGGTCATTTACCTTCGCCAGCATGTATGACCATACGAAATAATCCGAGGGATTCAGATCTGGTGAACTGGGAGGCCATTCATTCCTGTCCAAAAAGTTGGTCACATTTTTTCGGCACCAGCCCTGAACGAGATTTGCAGTATGCGATGGCGCTCCGTCCTGCTGAAACACATAGTGATCATCTCCAAACACCTCTTGTACATATGGCTTGACAACTTTCTCCAAAACTTCCGTTTTATAATACACGGCATTCACTTTAACGCCTTTTTCAATGAAAACCAGTGGTAATTTGCCTCGCTTGCAAATTCCTCCCCAAACCATCACTGACGCAGCACTTTGGAACCGTGAAATATTCCTATCACTCTTTAGAACAGTTCTCGAAGAGAGAGCCCACAATCTGTCGTACTGGACATTGTGGGATTGTTGCAAGACGAATAACTTTTCGTCGGAAAAGATAAATTCCTCCCCACCGTGCCGCAACAAAAGCAGACTTGTTCTTTCGAGTCGTTTCTGCTTGGAAGGTTCAGAAACTCCGTGAACCTTACGTTTCTTGAAAGCTTGGAATCCGAGGTCAATTTGCAGTATATTGTGCATTGACGATCTCGAAACATTCAGATCTGCGGCCATTTTACGTACAATGCGCTGTGATTTTCGTATAATCCGTTCTCGGACTACTTTAACAACTCGTGCAGTCCGCACCGTACGAGTACGACTGGATCTCTTCCGGTCATCCAACGAGCAGGTGTCACGGTACCTTCGGATGGTTCGGTACACAAAATCCCGCCTTACTCCGAGGTTTTTCAAAAACTTTCACCTTTTAAAAACTTCAGCTCACCTTTCAAAAACTTTTTAATCACCACAGCACCAAACTCCTTCATCGCTAGTAAGAGATGAGCACCTAAGTGGACATAACCTAAAAGCGTTTGTATAAACATTGTACAAAACTACACCAACACATACGTGAAGCATGTTGAGTAGTTGCACGACACCAATGCAAGGAAAAAGTGTATGAGAATATATTGGACACGGTGTATATAATAATGAACGTCTGTCTGTTTGTCTGTCTGTCTGACCCTTAGAGACTCTAAAGTTCTGAACCGGTCAGCGTGAATATTTGTATACAGGGGTTTTTGGGGCTGGGGAAGGTTCTTATGATTGTTTAATGTTCCTTCTTTCTCTGGAAGGGGGGGGGGGGGGGGGGCTCTCATATAAATGAGTTACAAATTTCGGCATAACTCGAGAAGTAATCAAGCAAATCGAACCAAATTTGGCATGGGGGGTTTTTTGAAGGATAGAATGTTTCTATGGTGATTTGAAACCGCTCCTCCAACTGAAAAGGGGGGGGGGGGTTCTTTCATACACATGAAACACAAATTTCTGCCTAACTCGGGAACTAATCAAGCAAATGGCAGCAAATTTGGCATGTGGGGGGTATTTAAGGCAATGATTGTAAGGTGTTTTGAGAACTCTCCCTCCTTTGGAAGGGGGTCCTCCTATACAAATGAAACATACATTTCTACCAAACATGAGCCTGATCTAGGCTACTTAAATACAAAACGTGTATTTCTCGGGTAAGAAGCATGTTCTGATAGAAGTTTGAACCCGACTAAAATATATACTGGCACTAATTAATGAAAATTTAGCAATGAAAATTCACAAAATTGCCACTAAATTATTAAACACAGTGCCAACGAAAAAATAACAATTCGCACTAGAAAAACATAAAATAGCAATAAGAAATTGATAATTCATTTTCAATAATTCAAAAATGACCGGTAAAACTTTCAAAAATAGCAATGGCAATTAGTATAAACGCAATAATAAACTGATAGTTTTCCGTCATAATAATAAGTTTTAGCGCTATACATGTGACAAAAGTCTTTAAATTTTTCAAAGCTTTCCAATCAAAACCAAACAAATTATTTTAATTTTTATTTTTTTATTTTGGATTTTTTATTGCGATTTGTTTGGTTTCAATTGGAAGATTTGAAAGATTTGAAGACTTTTGTCACATGTATAGCGCTAGAACTTATTATTATGACGGAAAACTATCAGTTTATTATTGCGTTTATACTAATTGCCATTGCTTTTTTTGAAAGTTTTACCGGTCACTTTTGAATTATTGAAAATGAATTATCAATTTTTTATTGCTATTTTATATTTTTCTAGTGCGAATTGTTATTTTTTCGTTGGCACAGTGTTCAATAATGTAGTGGCGATTTCACATATTTTTATTGCTATTTTTTCCATTTTTATTGATGTTTTATTACCCTGCCGTTTGAACCCCTGCTTAGTCAAGAAAAAAATTTTTTAAAAAAAAAAAATAAAAAAGTTCCATTTTTTTTTTTTTTTTTTTTTTTTTTTTGGCGGGGGAGCGGTCTTTCTGGGGGGGGCTAGTTTTTTTTTAAAAATATTTTTTTTTCAATTGTTGTGTTTTTTTTTTTTTTTAAAGTGGGGTGTTTTTTTTTTTTTAACGAAGGGAGGCGGATCTTTTTTTATTTGTTGGTTTTTTTTTTAAAATTAAAATTTATTTAATTAATTTATTTTTTATTTGGAAGATCAAATTAGAGCTAAATAACTCAAATTCAAATTAGAGCTAAATAACCAATAAAAATGAAGTGTTTTGAAAGAAGAATATATAGAATTGAAGGAAAATGCGTTGCCGAGAATAGTCAACATTTCCCGTATTACTGATTCTTAACTCTTTAAAATTGATAGACTATTAATGTTTTTGAGTCGATCGTTTTGCCTGCACTCTGTATTCAGTAGTAATCTAAGGTTTTGAGGGGACTTTCAAATGTCTATCCCGAAGGATCTGCCCGACCGGACCGGGAATCAAGCCCATCGCCTTCAGTTGGGTAGCACCGGGCCTCCAGTGACTAGCTCGTCTGTGAAATTAATTGGTTGAATATTGCATTTATCCTAAATTGAGAGCACACGTACGCACAGCTGCTCAGCTTACCAACACACGCGCGCGCGTAATCGTAATTAGATTCGCCTGATTAAATGGGGCACACTTTCCCGCACGTAGTTATCGTCGCCGTCGCCATCCGTTTACTCTGGTGGCAGATAAATGATGGCCCTGCTATGCCGTATGTACATTGGGTATTGGAAGCCACATGCAATTGGCTGAAACGAGGCTCCTCCGCTGAATGGTTGATTGAAATGGGCTCCATTTAGCACATTGTTGTCGCTGCTCCGCACATGGTTGCGGTGAAGCGAAGCTGGTGCTCCATTGTTTGTACGCATTAATTGTACTGCGGTTTGGGTAGACATTAGTAATGGATGGATGTGATTTCTCGAAATGGAAAATGATGTTGCTTTGGAATGGCATATGTGCGTGTGAAAATTACTGTCCAAGATTATCTGCGAAAATTTAGATGTGAGAATTGACACATTATGAGCACACGTCTCTGAATGACGGCTCTAAAGTCAAATGATTTTGCAGAGACCGCCGCCAGATCACGGTTATCTGAGTGTGATAATCGTGCCAATTTTGAATCATGTATCATAGTGGCGCGAATGATGATGACGCTGGTTGGCAGATCTTAAACGTTTACCTTTGCTAAGCTACTCAATTGGCAATATCACTTCGCAGCGTGAAACCTGGTTCCGAATCCAGTGAAAATAACCTGTGTGTGATTGCGCGTTCGCGGTTCGAGTGTGCTATGCGGAGCGATGAGCACGGAACATATATGGGCCACTGGTACACATTATAGCGGTAATATCGTCATCATCATCATCATCGCCAGTCGTCATTGCGATCCATCGTCATAATCGTTGGCTGTAGCCTGATAGCGATGGGACTGATTTCTTTTGCTTTGCTGCACAGTGATGGTTACTGGCGGTAGCTAAATTGTGGACACAAATTTCAATCTACTTGCAAATCGATATCGATCTGGGTGACAACTTTCAACTGGTTTCACTGGTTACTATGAGAACATTCTTAGTGAAAACATTTGTGATTTCCGGATGCACATTCTTAGTGAAAATATTTGATGCTCGAAGTTAGTGAGTAAAATTAAGAAAGCATATAAAGGAAATCCCACCAACGATGCGACTCCCCTTTTATAGGCAGTGAATAATCACCATCAGCAACGAAAAGTGATGCCTCCCGGCGTGTGTGACGATGCCTTTTGTGCACGGACAGATTACCATACTAATTATGGCAGTTGCTATAGCCAGCAGCGACTCCGGTGTTTAATCCATGTCATTTGGCTTAGCGGAGCAGAGCAGGCAGCAGTACGTCAAGTCGAAAATCAGTTGCATGCTGCATGTTCGTAAGTTGAAATTCATGGATGCTGCCCGGATTCGCACGTCAAATGAAAACGAAAGGAAAATTATATCGAACCGCCATCATAATAATAATGCTCGATTGCCATAATGACGGAAAGTGTGATATTATTGCGATATTGTTTGGCGCAGCAGATTCAAAATCGGCAGAAGTGCTGTGACCTCCGGGGGAACTGTTGGGGGGCATTCGCATTGAATTCAGGGGTCTGATGGTTGGGGCGTATGGCAAATGAGAGGATGTGTTCGATAAAAGTGGCTGCCTTTAGCGGATTTCGATGGTGATGCGATGTTATGAGCGATAGACCACACAGCGTAGTTCCGGAAAGGGGCGTCAGTGGATTTTAAGGAAACTACAAATGTATATGTGCTTCTTATAAATGGAACCGCTCATGGTCAACCCTCCCTAGTTTTGTAGTTTTTTTTTTCATTTGTTTTTTGGCGGCCCTATACTCTCCTCCACTCCAAAGAATTTCATGACGAACAGATCATTTGAGAAAACCTTATGAGCAGCTTGAAACTTCTACATAAGACGAACAGTTTAAAAAGACATGCAAAACACACACAAAAAATGAGTGGTTCCGAAAAGGGGGTTCTTTGGAATCCGCAAACAATGCGAGTAAATGATAAATTTGATAAGATTATAAAATAATATCACTTGGAAAATGCCTCAGCATATTAAAAACCACCTTAATGGTGGGACTGACTATCGAATGAGGCATGATGATGTTTTTTTAAAGAGATATTCGATCCGGAGTAACCGTAAAAGTAAGATAAGGTCTGAAAGTAATTTATCAGATAATCAGTTATTTATCAATCGGTTGTTCGAACTATCCACAAGGACACTTAGCTTTGGGGCCAATTAAATAAACTGGCTATTATCCGATTGTTTCAGGTTGTAGTTCAATGAAGATCTTAGAAGTTTTGAACCCTTTAAACAAACTAAAATAAAGTCGTATTTTAAGGTCATGTACGAGTAGAAATTCCTCTTCTTTGCCTTATATGCTATACGAAACGTCCCCTTCGGCTCAGATTAGTGTTTTTTGAATCATTTCAACAGTTCTTCATTGCATTTTGGGGATTTAGGTGGCTAATAAGAATAAGACCGACTTTCTTCTATTCGTGATTAGTGTTCATCTATCAGGACAACAATCCTCTAGAGTTGGAAAAGCGTTTGCGCACATCTGTAATAATTTCCGGTGGATGAAAACAAAATAACGCAACTTAGTTAGAAATTGAAAATTTGGATTTACGATTAAATAAACTGAACGGTTCCGCCCCATTGCTTTCGATAGCTTCGTGGGCGGGTTACCGTACATCAACTGGGATTTCGTTGAAAAGGGTGAAACGGGGCATGTATTTAACAAGCATTCATTGGTAGTTGCAATCACTTCTAAGCGCTCTCTTGTTCCTCCAAGCACATAAAAACACACGAAAACACTGGAAAAACGCTTTTATTTCGCGGACAAACTACATTTATTTAAACTAACTCTACTTTTCATCTTACTCTATTGACTCTACTTAAGGCTAACACATTAAAATACCGACGAGCGCAGGGACTCGCTTACCAGACCTGATCGTGACCCTTCCCAAGCACATGTTTTATAACCGTTGAAAATACTTTTATATGACTAGATTTGGTTATATAGAAGCTTACTCAACAAAAAATCATGAAGATGTGTTACTCGGGTTTGGTATCTGCATTTCTTCTCCCAACTTGGATGATCTTGGCGATGATCCTTATCATGACACTGATAACGGCAAGGCGATTGATTGTGGCGACGATCGATGATGTGGTCAATCTCTCCTTCCTTGCATTGGTGAGGTTGGTGATAGTGTTGTGGTGGTGGATGGTAAGTTTCTTAGCCTCTACCAGGGTTGTAGCTTAGTGAGGATCACACTATCGTGATCATAAACTATGGTAGCAAGCTTACAGGATGAAAAATCAATTTGAGCATGTTAATGAGGATTTTCTAGATGCTCAATTTGAGATAGAAGAGTTTCTTGAAGTCAAACTTATAGCTTCAACTTCATCTGGACGTCGTGGATGTCCATCAACACAATTCCAGGAGTTGAGCAACCGCAGCAAACGTCAGACGATAAGCAACGAGTTGATCAATCTAAAAGTGGATACGATAGAGAAGGCGCTTTTGGCAGCAAGGAGAACGGCGTACAACCGCTGTGACACCGTGGTTGGGAAAATAGACTCTCACTTCCTGAAATCATGAAAACTTTAAGGATATTGCTAGCGACTTAATCGAGGCAGTAGACCTTCAGAGTCTGATCTACAGAATAGCTTGGAGAGTATTAAATACCGTATTGTAAATATTTTATACATTAAATTTCACAAACTCAACTTTGATTGTTCCGCTTGTGCGGTAGTCCCAGTCGAAACACAATACTTTGGAAAGCTTAAATGTCCTATTAAATAGATTTAGTTAAGTGTAACTTGTCAAGAAACCTTGTGAGCTTTCTTAACTCATAAAACCTTTAAAAATATTCATCGTGACCTAATTGTGCCTGTAAGCCTTTTAATATTTTGTATTCGGAATACTTTGTAGATAATTTTATATTTATTGAAACGACTCGATAATCAAGCAACACACAAGTTTTATAACGGTTGAAAATACTTTTATATGACTATATTTGATTATAAAGAAGCTTCCTCAACATAAAATCCTGAAGATGTATTACTCGCGTGATGAGCGTGTTGTCAGAAAGCTGTCTTGAACTTCAGGACATTATTCATGACTTTAATAAGCTTGTAGTTTGACAAGATCGGAACTCCAGAATATTTTGGAGATTTACAAATATCCTATTGACAGCATTTCATGATATGTATGCTGTCATGAACTCTTTGAAGATGTACATATTTTCAGGACATTTTTGAAGCTTTATTGAGTCTTCAGAACTCCAGGATCTTAGCCCCAGGATAGTTTGGAGAGCATTGAATGCCTTATCGTAACCATTTTTAGACGCAAAAATCATCAATATAAAACTGATGATGTATCTTACTCGTCGAAGCTTGCGTTTGAAACCACATTGAGTCAATAGACCATTAAGATCTTAACTTCAGGGTATTCAGAGAACTTAGAATCTAGAGAAAACTAGAGAATCCATGTCAAATAATGCAGAATTATCCCTAAAATATGTTTGACCACCTTCTTTGTCAAAAAGATACTACTTATTGAAAATTCGACAACACTTTTCATAAATTTACAAAGCTTTAATGCTTTAAAAGTACCTTGGAAAATAAAATGGCAGAGTTCTTAGATTAATTCAATAAATTGACCACCTATAACACTATTTCGGGTAATTAGGATTTACCACTTTCACTACATACCACTAAATAGGTGTCCCAAAGTTCCAGCTGGTGTCTTACCGGAAGTCTGACCGGATCAAACAGGTAGATGGCCAACTATTGTCTGCACAATTTTGCTTAGATAACCCCAAGAATTTGTCCCAAATTAGCCAAAATTCCCTATTTTACGTGTATTCGCTAATTGCGATTCCCATAGCACGTTCCCACTTGCATGCTATAGTAATCCATACTGTATTTTGAATACGAGAAACACTTATCAGGACAACAAGAACCCCTCTCCAAAGGACGCACGTTACATTAAAGGGCGATACGGTCAAAATTTGGTCAATATCAACTTGACGTATTTCTTTCAATTTTGCATTTAAAAAACCTGAACACCCCTCATTTTGAAGGTGTGTGTGTGTAGAATGTTGCTCCTATTTTGATTTTGGAATTCACTCTTCAGTTGTCAAAATGCCGTCAAAGCAAGAAGAGCAGCGTATCAAAATTTTGCTCGCGCATCGCGAAAATCCGAGCTACTCGCACGCAAAGTTGGCAAAATCGCTAAAAGTTGCCAAATCAACCGTTACAAATGTAATTAAAGTGTTTGGGGAACGTTTGTCGACAGCCAGGAAGTCTGGATCGGGGGGAAATTGAAAACCGGAAGCCGCTGAGACGACAAAGAAAGTTGCCGGTAGTTTCAAGCGAAACCCTAACCTATCTCTCCGAGATGCCGCAAATAAGCTGGGTGTATCGTCTACAACCGTGCATCGAGCCAAAAAACGAGCCGGACTATCGACTTACAAGAAGGTAGTGACTCCAAATCGCGATGATAAACAAAATACGACGGCCAAAGCGCGATCCCGGAGGCTGTACACGACGATGCTGACGAAGTTTGACTGCGTGGTAATGGACGACGAAACCTACGTCAAAGCCGACTACAAGCAGCTTCCGGGACAGGAGTTTTATACGGCAAAAGGAAGGGGAAAGGTAGCAGATATTTTCAAGCACACGAAACTGTCAAAGTTCGCAAAGAAATATCTGGTTTGGCAAGCCATCTGTACCTGTGGCTTGAAAAGCAGCATTTTTATAGCTTCCGGGACTGTCAACCAAGAAATTTACGTGAAAGAGTGTTAGAATAAACGTCTGCTGCCTTTCCTGAAGAAACACGGTTGTTCCGTACTGTTTTGGCCGGATTTGGCATCTTGCCATTACGGTAAAAAGGCCATGGAGTGGTACGCCGCCAACAACGTGCAGGTGGTTCCCAAGGACAAGAACCCTCCCAACACGCCAGAGCTCCGCCCAATTGAGAAATACTGGGCTATTGTCAAGCGGAACCTAAAGAAGACCAAAAAAACTGCTAAGGACGAGCAGCAGTTCAAGGCAAACTGGCTTTCTGCGGCGAAGAAGGTGGACAAGGTGGCTGTACAAAATCTGATGGCAGGGGTCAAGCGTAAGGCCCGGCAATTCGGATTTGGAAAAGCGGAAGCCTAACTGAATATTTTTCCTGAATTTTATACTAATTGAACTTGAAAAAGAAATTTAATTTGATTTTTTTAAATAAACGATTTCACCGATTTACACGCGTCTTCCCTTGACCAAATTTTGACCGTATCACCCTTTAAGCACTTATTTAAAATGGTGCACATAGTACGTACCGTTTCGATTGCTTTGCAGCGGTCACTTCGCTTCGCATCATGAATCAAAGTGTTATCAAATACATCGAAATAATATTTAGGCGAATATGGAATCATAGAAGAGAACAAAACACAAAAAGATCGAATAGTTCTCTGTGAACCAATGCTCACGCATAACGGTGCTCGAGCAGGAACGAATAACTTGATAACTGGCCTTGGTATTTAACCCTTATGTGTTCGACAAAAAAAAAACACCTTTAAGTGTTTGACAGGGTACCCGGGTACCCACCAAATTCAAATGACTGTAACTCTGGCAATTATTTACCGATTTGGGCTTTTTTGAAACCTTTGGATTCAAAAGCTCATTCGCTTCATTGACATTATCGGAAATGAATATTAAAATTCATCTGGTTCCCGTATAACTGGGTTTCCAGGGCTGTGGTCCGGTACGGAGACTTTTAATTTCCAAGAATGGATGTCAAAATCTTTGGAATATTTCCTTGAAACTATTTCTATTTCATTGTAAGCCATATGCCGACATGTCCCTGGAATGGCCATTCTGTAACACGTTCCCATGGGGCCTCGAGTAGCCATGAACATTTTCAGTATAAACCCCTGGCAATATGGGTATTAAAATTTCATGAAATTTCGCCAGCAGTATATTTCTCAATATTGGCCATTTCGGAACAATCTGAGGGCCGGGGGAACCCTTAAGGAAGAAACAATTACCTATGTCCGCTGAAATGAGGTTAATTTGGTAATCGAAATGGATATGGCGTTGCTTCCATATCCATTTCGAGTACACGACACTGAAGAAGTCTGCACATTGTAGACGAAATACGCGTATCTGTCAAGATAAGCAATAAAAGTAGTTGGAATAAAATGGAAATAACTTATCTCTATTCTCATTTTCTAGTTGCTTACAAATTCAAAGAGAAACGGATTCAATTGACATAACTTTCTTTGTTTAACATTTTTACTCATTTGTGAGCAGTAAAGTAGCGTGGTCGAGTGAGGGGGTGGTCCACCCCGGGTATCACCCCCCCGAGCGCGCACGTGTGTGTGTGTGTGTGTGTGTGTGTGTGTGTGTGTGTGTGTGTCTGAGGAGGTGGGCCTCATTTTAAAGGAAAATATAGTCTTAATTGTGCCCCCTCCTCCCTCCAACACAACAACTTTTTTGGCAGATTTTCTTTGAATACATGATTTATTAGGGATGATACTCATAGCATCCGCCCGGTTGTCATCCAGTCACGCCACTATTCATGAACACATTTGAAGATCCAAGCATTTTTCGTTTTTGAAAACAAGAAATTTAAAAGTATAAAATTTACCCTTGTAGCATCCCAGATAGCACATTCACTACTGATAATACAAATTATCGCCAAATCTGACTCTTTGTGTTCTACCGGTCAGTTATGATTGAACCCTATATGAGTAAAGACTGACTAAAAGTAAATTGGTACGCCCCTCGCGCGCCGCTAGCACGCCTTCAGTGTTGGGAATCAAAAATCTTTGACAGTGGTTTGCTTAAACTTCTAAATAGAACAACTGGTGAAAGTTTGATCGAAGTAGACGATCGCGTTCAGAAATAATGTCAAATAACGTCCAGAGTGGTCCGGTTCCAGCTACCTAAAGTGCTGAAGATGCCGAAAACAACAGTTTGTCAAGTGCTCAAAACCAACAAGGATACTCTGAGCGTGGAAAGGTATCAGTGGACCTACGGAAAAACTGGAGCCAGGGATCGCAAATACGAATTTTTGAAATTGGTATGTCAAAAAACATATGTAATGAAAACTTCAAATTTATAAACCTTGTCTACATGAATTTGGATCACATAAGGTCTATTCATTAGTGTTATACCCAAGAAACATGTTTAGTTTTATTCCAGCCGTATAGCACTTCTACCGGCTTTTTTGATTAAACTACAACCAAAACTTATTTGTCTACCAACACCTCCTCTATGCTTCCTTAGAGCCGAAATTTGTACAAAATGGCTCACTCTATAGACGGTTGTGAAAACAAGTTAATAAAACCTTTATAAGAACATAAAGATTTTGGCAACGTTCTAGTGAAAGATATTATGACCACTTGAGAATCTTCATAAAACCTATTGGCTGCCATTAAAACCAGAATGTGGCCAAATGGCCACAGCTGCCAAACTTCATTGTGAAATCGAGGTAGATTTTTGTTGTTCTGCTTTGTTCGATTCTCTGCTCTTCTGATTCCTTTAGCTGTAAAAAAAGGTCTAGTGTTGCGGGAAATTTTGTTTAATAGCAAAATATTCAAACCAAATTGTGTTTTCTACAGCGTATTATGCTCCAAATAATATGCGCAATTATTTTTATGGTGAATATTGGCACGATAAAAGCCGAAAATTAATGCGCCTCGGAAATTATGCGAATTTATAACAACATAAATCAAATTAAAACAAATATATGCGATAAATATATCATAAATTTCCTGAAAAGTGCTTGAAATCGGATGAGATTATCTAAAAGAATGCCAAAATTTGTCTCCGATCTACAGTTTATTTGCACACCTTTGAAAATTTGATGCATTTCTTTTTCCACATTTCAATTATTTCCTATATTTCAAGATAGCGATTGAAAAAAAATCACAGTTTTGCCATAAAGCCAATTTTTCTTCGCAATGACTATTATAAAACTATTTGGTCTTATGGTGACTTCCTTTAATGCCAATTTTCCGTTTAATGCATTTAATGTAGGTAGAATGGTTTTTAAATGCTTTTTCAACTGACCATAAGAAGATAAAATCAATGAGTCCTAAAACGGCATTTCAATAAAGCATTTTTCGAGTTCATAAAGTCGAAATAAAACTTTTGATCGGAGTTAAAGGAATTTGAGAAACAAGGTTTTAAGATTGTTGTGAGCAAGCTTTGTGGGTTCTCATAAACCTGGCTAAAATATGAAACCTATTGGCACCTCTTGGTGCCATAATAAAACCAAATTGGTTTCAAGTGGCTTTCATAAAACTTTAATTAAACTTAATAAAACAGGATGGTGTTAGCAATGTTACTTGGGTAGTGCTGTCAAATTTTGAGTCAAAAATATTGATAATTTACAAAGTTACAGAAGGTTGAACATGGCGTTTTTTGAAGCAAAATTTTGCTCGGTGTACCGTAAATCAACCATTAGTGGACTTTTATAAATTTATGATATCACGAATTACAGGTCTTTTTGAGCGTACCAATTTACTTTAAGTCAGCCTTTAATCACTGATTGAAACCGAGCAATGATAATTTAAATATCATTCTGAGTAATTGCTTGCCTAGGAACGGCCAATATGGTCATTGATCCATTTCAAGGCTATAAGTAGACTACCCAGGTAACCAATAAGCATTAGCATATGCAGTAAATCAACCCTAAATCTGCATATCAAATGCTACAATATTATCATTATATCAGCTTCTTGAATGCTACCTGTTGTAAGGTTGGCTTTCAAATGCTATTTTAATGCTTGTGGCATGTAATAAGCATTTCAAATGCAAAATAGCATTGATGAAGCATTATCATAGCATTGCAGTAAAGCAGCCGTATATTGGGCCAAAAGCGGCATTTATGTTGTATTTAAGGTGACTTAATTGCTTGATAGGCTGCCGTAAAGACGGTTTGGAACTGCTTATTGGTTACCTGGGTATTCATGAAAAATTATGAAGTTTGAGCCGTCGAAAGGCATGCTCCGATGAAAATTTGTATCTATTGCCGCTTTACGGATCGTGACAAACAATCCGTCACAGATTACTTGTAGCCAATCCGGTTAATAAGGGTACTTACCGAAAACTGAAAATTGGGACTCCAGCTAGTATTTTGAACGCAAAGACTTCAAAATTTGGTCATATAAATCTTCCGCAATGTGAATTTGAAATCCAAATTATGATCAGTATGATCCGACACACCTTATTCAAAACTCTTTTTCAACAGCCCTTCGGAAATCTTGAACACAAAATTGGATTCGATGCACAAACATTACTTTTTAAGATTTTTAAACAGTCTATAAAATTTAAACATCTACTAGGTGGGATGAAAAGTTACCTCCTTCCTCGACCGCCTAAATGTGATGCTACTGCAAAAAAAAGGTTGTAGTCCTTTCATATTTAGGCATACACACCAAATTTCAGTGTGGGCTGCAAAATGGTGAGTCGACAACTAGGAGGGAGCGTGCGTCCCCGCAACATAGCTATGATGAGAAGGACCATCAGGGCACCCGATTGAAGCACTCTGGATGGGGAGAGTGAGAATGCCAGCTCCCCATTGATAGCAGTTTGTGAATAGAGGGTGGGCTCTTCTCTTCGCCCATTGGGGCATTCTCATGTTAGATAGCTTGCTCTTTTGACCAATTGTTCAATCTTGTTGTTGGAAGGAGATTCTTTATATCCCTGTAGATACGTATAAGTGATGTTGCATATCGAACCACCTAACCCTAACCCCGATCGAACAGTTTTCCAATATGCTCGATCGGATGACAACGGAGCTAACTGGCCTGAACCCGTTGGTAATAGCGGGGGACTTCGACGCTTGGGCGCTCGAGTGGGGGAGCCGCCTTACCAACCCTAGGGGCCAGATTCTTCTGGAGGCCTTGGCTAGGCTCAATGTAGACCTAGCCAACGTGGGTACCAAGAGTATCTACCATAGAAACGGAGCGGAATCGATTATCGATATAACATTTAGCAGTCCTGGGCTAATTAGCAATTGGAGGGTGGATAATGGCTACACCCATAGCGACCACTTGGCGGTACGTTATTGTATCGTCCACAATACAAGGCAGCGTGCGGAAGGAGGAGAATCCACTCCATTCGCCCGCAGATGGAGGACGTCCTACTTTGATGTAGAGGTTTTTAAAGAGGCGCTTGAGAGGGAACGAAACTTACGCGAAACCCAGGAACCTTGCGGCGAAAGACTCGTTATGACACTTACACGAGCGTGCGATGCGACCATGCCGAGGGAAGTCAAACCGAGGAATGGAAGATCGCCGGTGTATTGGTGGACGGAGTCGATCGCCGACCTCCGAAGAACATGCCTCCACGCAAGACGGAGGGTTCAAAGAGCGCGGTCAGACGCCGATAGAATCGAGCGTAGAGGGGCGCTAGTCACCGCGAAGGCCGCACTAAAGAGGTAGATAAAGGCCAGCAAGCGAGCCTGCTTCAAGGGTCTGTGTCAGAAGGCCAATACGAATCCGTGGGGTGAAGCCTACCGGGTTGTAATGGCCAAAACCAGAGGATCGGCGGCTCCAACCGAGCGTTCACCAGAGCTGCTGCAGGTGATCGTTGGGGGACTCTTTCCGAGCCACGACCCAAGTCCATGGCCCCCCGCCGCCGTAGACGTGTCCCATGACCAGCGTTCCAGTATCCCAGACCTTAACGCTGTCATAGCGACGGAAGAGTGGACGGCTCAGCCGAACATCCGTGACCACGTGGGCACCGACAACGGCACAACGGGGGTCGGCGACGAGGCGACGGTGACGAATGATGAACTCATTGCGATAGCAAAGTCGCTAAAGGTGAACAAAGCGCCGGGTCCGGATGGTATTCCGAAACTGGCCATCAAGACGGCTATCTTGCTGGATCCCGAAATGTTCAGGGTGATGATGCAAAAGTGTCTGGACGAGGGCGTCTTCCCGGACGCCTGGAAAATTCAGACCCTTGTGTTGCTACCAAAGACAGGGAAGCCACCAGGAGATCCATCGGCATGTAGACCAATATGTCTGTTGGATACAGCGGGTAAGGTGCTCGAGAGGGTAATCCTCAACAGACTGACAACATACACGGAGGGTATACGCGGTCTGTCAAGTAATCAGTTTGGCTTCCGTAAAGGGAAGTCGACGGTGGATGCCATCCTGTCCGTCACTAAGACGGCCGAGGTGGCAATCCAGCGCAAGAGGTGAGGAGTACGATACTGTGCGGTGGTCACCCTTGACGTGAGGAATGCGTTCAATAGCGCCAGTTGGGCGGCTATCGCCGACTCGCTCCAACGCCTTCAGGTTCCTGGGTACCTGTACAAGATTCTCGGAAGCTACTTCCAGAATCGCGTACTGGTATATAATACAGAGGCAGGCCAGAAACGTGTGCAGATCACCGCAGGCGTCCCGCAAGGTTCGATCCTGGGTCCGGTGTTATGGAACACGATGTACGACGAGGTACTGCGGCTTGAGTTCCCGAGCGGGGTAAAGATCGTCGGGTTCGCAGACGATATCACCCTGGAGATATGTGGTGAATCCATCGAGGAGGTTGAGTTAACGGCCTCACACTCCATTGGCATTGTGGAGAGATGGATGAGCTCCAGGCAATTGGAGTTAGCCCACCATAAGACCGAGGTCACGGTGGTGAACAATCGGAAATCGGAGCAACATGCGACGATTAGTGCAGGTAACTGCACAGTAGAATCGAAGAGGTTCTTGAGGTATCTTGGGGTTATGATCGACGACAAGCTGTCCTTTGTAAGTCACGTCGATTACGCTTGCAAGAAAGCCTCTATGGCTATATCGGCATTATCCCGGAATTAACCGGGTGGGTCGGTAGGCGACACGGTGAAGTGAACTTCCACTTAACGCAGATATTGTCTGGCCACGGCTGTTTTAGACAATACCTGCATAAATATGGGCATGCACAGTCCTTCGCATGCAGTGAGTGCGCGGGAGTCAAAGAAACTGCAGAACATGTGGTTTTCACATGTCCTCGCTTCGACGGCGCGAGATCGTCCTTGATCTCAAACAAAAATGGCGAAACGACCAAAGGCAGGTCGCAGGGGCCACCTAACTACTAAAGCCCTAAGTAGTTAGACATAGTGGGTGCTTAACAAGCACAATAGCCCCCTCCCCGAAGTAATACCGAAAGGTGGTTCCGGGGAGGGACCAGGGCTAAAGGCACGGGTGGGTTTTTAGTGGGTCGAGGAGTTGGCACCCTCATCCCCACACCCTGAGTTCTTCAGGTGTCTGGTTGCAGATTTTCCATCCCGTCTAAAAAAAAAAAAAAAAAAAATAGGCCTTTCAAATCTTATGTTGGACAGTGATTTCGAGGTTGCAAAAAACCTTCAGGAAGCTCTTCAGCCAATCAGATTCGCTTCGGAAGCATTGAGAAGATGAGATGCTACATTGCTGTCTGCGGAAGACAGCTTGAGTTTCTTGTATTCGAAGCTTAAGAAAAATAACTCCAAAATTGGAAACGACCTCTTCGATGTAATCACGAAAAGAATCAACAAACGGCGCCAAAAGGAAATAATAACATCGTTAAAGTTCCTTCATGGTCTTCCGTTGTCAACGCAAGTGCCAGCAGATCTGGAAAGCTCATCGAAAACGCAAATGATTAAGTTCATCAAGGAACTGGGAGTTCGATTGTTGCAAGACTGCCAAAGACAGACCGATGATGATGCTGCCGAGTGGAATGCTGGATTGTCCTGTATGCATGACGATTCAGGATCGACACCATCGAGCATGCGTGAAGATGTGGAATCGGCTATAAAGGAATATGCCAACCCGTCCCAGACTGATTCGGCAATGATTGATTTTTCAAAAGTAATTGCGAAAGAGCTATCACTTTTTGAGCTACATGGTAAGTTGAGCCCGAATCTTGAAATCATTTTCGGCGGCTTAAAATCAATCAAACCGACGTCAACCGATAGCGAGCGCATCTTTTCGAACTCCGGAAATATCTGTTCTAAAAAGCGAACCTCACTGTCCGATGAAAGCATTAAGAACATTTGCTTCTTGAAGTCGTATTTTCAGAGAACGAATTCAAATTGATAAGACCAGTTACTCGATTTGAACCATTGATTTTTTTATTGATCAATAAAACATATTCCTAACCACAAAATTGCGTTTTCAAGCACATTGAAAAATCCCGGGACAAGATGCTCATCCCGAATCCCGGGACAAGTAAATTGGTCAGGAAATGGAACCTCTAGTCGGAAAGATTTTGGCGTCGGTTTTCTGGGATTGTCATGGCAATATTTGTATTAAAAATTTACGAGGCCTGCGAACGCAAAAACAATCAGATTTTCCATATATTTCTTTCTTAGCGGATGAAAACAGTAGATATCCCGCGTTTAAAGACAAGCCATCACCTAAACTGTGTAGTAATCGAGAGATGACATTAAACACACAAAACTGGAAAACAAAAGTTTTGCGTAAATGAGCCCATTTTTAAAGAATTGCACATTTTCGGTTGTCCTTATATATATTTCGTATTATATATGTTATGCAGGTTTGTGTGTCCTAGTTTGGATTTCGTAAAATACATTTTATTTTATTTTCTATGCAACGACTCTGACGCAGTTTTATTTTGATTTCACTTGTGACTTCAAACAACTCCCTGGACAGGAGTGTTATAAAGGCTGCAGCAGGAAAAATTGCGAAAATATTTGTACCTTAATATTGGGTAATTTTTTTTTTTAACTAATTACTGATATCTGTTTACAGTGTATTTGTTTATGGTTGCTTTCAAGTGCTGCTTCAGAACATTGGAATTTCTTTATTGAAAATTTGTGAAAATGTGACTACGAGTTTGCTGCTCGCCCTGAAGACGCCCGAAAGAGATGGACAAGTTGGTAGGATGTCATTTGGCCACAGTTTAATGCATCAAAAAATCTTTATAGAATGGTCCTAAGCAACAAAAGCTGGGAAGTGGAGGTGTGTGGTTTGACCTACACCAAACGTGATCGAATCGGCCTATGCTAAAAATTGCTCGCAACCTGGCACGTTCCATTAGGTCCATTAACTGGACAAGTTCAACTTGTTCGTCCTTGAGTTTAACCACTCACCGCAGACGCTCGAGGAATTCATCGTACATTGTCGTAGGTACTCTTGTGGTATTTTATCCCAGACTGCCGCCAGATGTCGCTTCAGGACTTCCACACCTTTATGTTTTTTCCAACAGATTTCGGCCTCCAACATAATCCAGCAAAGTCCAGAGGGTTCAGGTCTCGTTGGCCACTCCGAGCTCGAAATAAACCCTGGAAAATGATCCGCAATCCAGAGTTGGGTTTCCTTCGCTTTGTGAGCCGGCGCCGAGTTCTGTTGGAAAACCCAATCCCTGGAACCAAAATGACTACGTGTTCACGGTTCGACGACGTTCTGTAGAATTAGTTCCCGATATGTCAGTGTCGAATATATTCTCATACAAAATAAAACTCTATTTATTTCAAATCGATAATCCAGATTTTATTGATAACTTTACCCATTATATTGCAATATAATACTGATCAACTACAGCATATGTTTTGGAATAACACCGCCTTTAACCTTCTTGACCAGCTTCGGGCGTTTTTCGAAACCGTCACAGGCGGCACGCACGACTTCCATCGGCATTTCGTCCCAAATTCGTTTGATTACGGTTTTGAATTGGTTCATATTAGACGCCCTGTGGTCATTTACCTTCGCCAGCATGTATGACCATAAGAAATAATCCAAGGGATTCAGATCTGGTGAACTGGGAGGCCATTCATTCTTGTCCAAAAAGTCGGTCAAATTTTCTCGACACCAGCCCTGAACGAGATTTGCAGTATGTGGTGGCGCTCCGTCCTGCTGAATCACATAGTGATCATCTCCAAACACCTCTTGTACATGTGGCTTGACAACTTTCTCCAAAACTTCCGTTTTATAATATACGGCATTCACTTTAACGCCTTTTTCGATGAAAACCAGTGGTAATTTGCCTCGCTTGCAAATTCCTCCCCAAACCATCACTGACGCAGCATTTTGGAACCGTGGAACATTCCTATCAGTCTCTGGAACAGTTCTCGAAGAGAGAGCCCACAATCTGTCGTTCTGGACATTGCGGGATTGTTGCAAGACGAATAACTCTTTTCGTCGGAAAAGATAAATTCTTCCCCACCGTGCCGCGAAAAAAGCAGACTTGCTCTTTCCAGTCGTTTCTGCTTGGAAGGATTCGAAACTCCGTGAACCTTACGTTTCTTGAAAACTTGGAATCCGAGGTCATTTTGCAGTATATTGTGCATTGACGATCTCGAAACATTCAGATCTGCGGCCATTTTACGTGCAGAGCGCTGGGATTTTCGTCTAATCCGTTCCCTGACCACTATAACGACTCGTGCAGTCCGCACCGTACGAGTACAACCGGATCTCTTCCGGTCATCCAACGAGCCGGTGTCACGGTACCTTCGGATGGTTCGGTACACAAAATCCCGCTTTACTCCGAGGTATTTCAAATTTCTGAAAATAGCGCCCGGGCGCTCACCTTTCAAAAACTTTTCTATCACCACAGCACGAAACTCCTTCATCGCTGGTGAAAGGTAAACACCGA
This sequence comes from Aedes koreicus, assembly GCA_024533555.2. Classification (NCBI taxonomy): domain Eukaryota; kingdom Metazoa; phylum Arthropoda; class Insecta; order Diptera; family Culicidae; genus Aedes; species Aedes koreicus. The sequence continues at coordinate 121,581 of JAHHFK020001170.1, forward strand.
ATGAAAACAATCGGTCATAACCTAAAAGCGTTTGTTTAAACATAGTGCAAAACTACACCAACACATACGTGAAGCATGTTGAGTAGTTGCACGACACCAATGCAAGGAAAAAGTGTATGAGAATATATTGGACTCGCTGTATTTTGGTTGATCTTCACTTCTTCAGGGACAAAAACCAGCGGAGTCCAGCCATCACGGGCAATTCCGGACCAAACAATCACTGATGCTGGTTTCTGTCGCCTAGTGGCCGTCAGCACGTCGACATGGGTTCGTGATCTTTCTGGCAGCAAAACTCTACCACACAGTAGGAACTCCTCTTCCCCTACACACTACACGACACAACAACAATTGACAATCTACCGATCAAGTAGGAATTTATAGTTTTTAAGATACCTAAACACAAAACAAGTTTACTGAACAGACACATCTCTTAGGTATAACGAACGAAAACACCACACGCATTTTAGGTACACAAAAATCTACTATAAATACTAGACCTACTGCGATGTTCTCTTCCATCATTATTCAGTTCGAACAAGCGACACGTACGGTCGTGTTTTTCGCTCTTTCGTAAAAAAGTTTTTCCCGTTTCCCCCCCTCGACCGATTTCTCGCGATTGCGCGTCCGGTTCGTGATCTATCGCCAGCGCTTGCTAATTTATTAGCGGTAGCAAGCCAGAAGGAAGCGTTGCAAAGTTGTGCATATTTTTTCTCTCGACCTATTGCCGTGGCAATGGGTCGAAAAAATCAACACGTGGTGACATCCACGCCAGCGACATTAGCTCCTGAAGCCATTCCGAATCCAAGCAGCTGCAAGCGGCAACGGAATGACGATGCCGATTCATCGGATCCCAACGCCCGATTACTAGCGAGCAATCGGTTTGCTGCGCTCCCGGTACAGGAGGTACCGAAGAAAGTGAAAATCCCGCCGCTTTTCACCACGTCAAGAGACATCGCTGCCCTTAGGACGGAGCTTGCAGCGATTAAAGTGAATCCGCTGTACAAGCTTTGCAGTACGGGCACCAACATTATGTGCTCAACGGAGGTTGACTACCGTGCTGTTGGCACTAACCTAGTCGCCAAGCAGCACGAATTCTACACGCACGACGCGCCCGGAAGCAAGCCAATGAAGGTGATTCTGCGTGGCCTTCCAGAACTCACTCCGGAGTCAATCTTCGCAGAGCTGCAAGCGGCGGCACTAAAGCCTCAGAAGGTGTTTCCCATCAGGCGCCAGCAACATGGAAACTACCGGGACCAACTCTATCTGGTCCACCTTGAGAAGGGATCCGTTACGATGGCGGAACTGATAAAAACACGGGCCCTTTTCAACATTATCGTAGAGTGGGACCGGTATCTTCCGAGACAGCACGACGTGACGCAGTGTGGCAACTGCCTTGCGTTCGGCCACGGAACGCGTAACTGCCACATGAAACCGCGATGTGACAAGTGTGCCGGAGCCCACAGTACCAACGATTGTGCCCCGATGGAAGAAGGTGCGCTACTGAAGTGCGCAAATTGTGGCGCAAACCACGAGAGCAGCAATCGAGCCTGCCCAAAACGTGCTGAATTTTTGGCGATCCGCAAGAAGTCATCCACCAAATCCCGGCCTGGCCAACGCCGTCTGCCACCTCCGATGAACGAGGAGAATTTCCCGTCACTTCGGTATCAGGTGCCAAACCTACCGCCGATCCCATTAAATCACCGCCAAGCAAACCGCCCGTCAGCTTCCGTTCATCATCGTTTCGCGGCAGCCGCCGCCGCCCCCAACCCGACTCCTCCTCCAGGCTGGGGCAATCCGAGTCGCAGTACCTCCACGCAACCACCCGTCGATGGACAGCTCTACGACTCGGAGCAAATGGTGGAGTTCGTGCAAGAACTCTATCGCCAACTACGTTCCTGCCGCTCCAAGGAGGAACAGCTCAAAGCCGCCACATCCGTGACGATGACATTTATTTTCAAGTATGGACCGTAAACGCACCATAAACATTCTTAATTGGAATGCTTGTTCCATCCGGAACAAAATAATTGAGCTCGGTGACTTCCTTAACGGGAAAGACATCGACATTTCATCGTCACGGAAACGCACCTCAAGCCCGAACTTAGCGTCTCCATTCCTGGTTATCGGATTGTGCGACTTGATCTATCAAAGCCATCGGAGTCGAGGTCGAAACTACCGTCGGCCTTATCACCATCATCGCGGCCTACTGTCCCAAGCAAGCCAGTACCACCAACGGAACAACAACGGCCCTACGAAACGACATCCGTAAGCTAACTCGGATGCAGGGGCAGTTCATCATCGCCGGCGACATGAATGCGAAACACGAAACCTGGGGGAACACCTGGCGGAATCGGAACGGAATAATTTTGCAGGAAGACCTGGAAGAGGGACATTACACCGTCCTGGGCCCGGATACTCCCACCCGGTTGAGCAGATCCGGGGTCCATTCGACAATCGACATCTTCCTCACCAACATGGGGAACAACATCGCCCAGCCGATCGTACACCAGGAGCTCAGCTCGGACCACTATCCGGTGGTGGCCGAAGTTGGCTCCTCGGTCAACCGGCATCGAATCACCAGACGAAACTACCATCGTGCCAGTTGGGAAAGGTTCCGACAACACGTTGACGACAACATCGATTTCGACATGCACCTTGATTCGGTTGATGACATCGAACGCCAGCTGCAGAGCATCGAGCAAGCAATCTCCCAGGCCCGGGAGCAACATGTACCGGTGATTGATCAGGTGAGCAACTCTGTACCCATTGATAGACCCACTAAAGATTTAATACAATTGCGAAACGCCATCCAAAGGCAATACCAGCGAACTGGTTTGCCAACGCTAAAAAGTCACTGCAATCGAGTGACAAAAATTATTAAGGCCAGAATGGTGGACATCAAGAATAACAATTTTGCCGACAAGATCCGCTCTCTACCAGATTGTGCAAAGCCGTTCTGGAAGTTGACAAAAATTTTAAAAACCAAGCCAAGGCCCATTCCACCATTGATCCCACTAGACAGCAATGGCTCTAAGGATCGCTTGATAACTCCTGCAGAGAAGGCTGCTGAGATAAGTCAACACTTCGTCAGCTCCCACAATCTCGGACATAACATCGTCAGTCCACACGAAGCTGCCGTTAGCGCGCTTATTACTAACGACTTCACAGAGGAGTTGGAGATCTCAGCTGATGAATTGTTGACTTATATCAAATGCTCAAAGAACATGAAGGCCCCAGGTTTCGATAACATCTTGAACTTGGAGCTCAAGCAATTGAGCCCCCAGTTCTATAACCATCTGGCGATGATTTTCAACCAATGCCTCCGACTTGGCTACTTCCCCACGTGTTGGAAGTCAGCCAAAGTCATCCCCATCCAGAAACCTGGGAAAGATCCTTCGTGTTCCAAGAGCTATAGGCCCATCAGCTTTCTCTCGGAATTATCCAAGCTGTTTGAAAAAACGATCTACCGTCGGCTTCATTCATCTGCCGACGAGCTGAACATCCTGATCGACGAACAATTTGGCTTCCGACGTGGTAGGTCGACAATTCAACAACTTAATCGAGTAACCAACATTCTCAGACGGAACAAGTCTGTTTCGAAATCATCTGCCATGGCACTTCTCGACATCGAAAAGGCCTTTGATAACGTGTGGCATGATGGCTTGGTGTACAAGCTGCATCGATACAATCTTCCCATCTTTCTGGTGAAAATTATTAAAAATTATCTGACTGACAGGACATTCCGTGTTTCGCTGCAAGGTGCAGTTTCCGATGCACAGGAGATCTCCGCCGGTGTTCCGCAGGGAAGTATACTAGGTCCACTTCTGTTCAACCTATTCACCTCGGACATACCCCCGCTCCCTGAAAATGGATCTCTGTCGTTGTTCGCCGATGATAGCGCAGTCGTCCACAATGGTAGGGTAACAAGAGCGCTTACAGCAAAACTGCAGCGAAGCCTGAATGTTCTGTCAGAATATTTCACCGAATGGAAGATCTGTATCAACGCGGCAAAGACCCAGGTCATCCTATTTCCACACTCCAACTCTCCCAAACTTGTTCCGCCTGAGGATTGTAAAATAAGCCTAAACAACTCAACGGTGGAACGGGCGAAATCAGCTGTCTATCTTGGCATTACCATAGACAGCAAGCTTATTTTCAGGGAGCAGGTTAACAAAACTGTCACAAAGTGTAACGTTCTGTTGAAGCTACTGTACCCATTGATCAACAGAAGGTCTACATTATCCCTGAAAAACAAGCTTGCTGTCTACAAGCAAATCATACTTCCAGTCATCGAGTACGGCATGCCAATCTGGGAGAGTTGCGCAAAAACACATCACCTGAAGCTTCAGCGTGTTCAAAATAAGTTCGTCAGGATGATCCTGAACACCCCTCCGAGGACAAGAACATCTGAGGTCCACCGTCTGGCCGAGTTAAAAATGCTCGACGATCGCTTTAGTGAGTCTATCAATCGGTACAGGGCACGCTGCCTGACATCGGATCACCAGATCATCCGGAATCTGGTTCCCCACCCCTAGGATTTTCAAATTGTAGTTTTTAGTTGTAGATTAGGTAGGTTATCAAATTATAACAAACAATGCCCCAAGGGCTGAACTAAAAAATTAATTAAAACACAAAACTCACTTAACACATAAAACACATAAAACATTAAACATAGCTGAACGACCATTGGGCTAAAACTCTTAAAATTATAAAATAGTATGTAACACGAAGAATTGAAATAAAAAGCAAATTAAGTAAGATGTTCTCTTCCAGTCGAGCACTCGACACTGAAGAAGTCTGTAAGTCGCAAACGAAAAAGGCCTATCTGTCAAAAGATAAGCTATCTGTAGTGGAATTTGACGGAATTTGCTCACGTTTACTAGTGATAATTTAAAAAAGTGTTTCAATTTTTTGTTTTTCAGAAAAAGTGATCAAGTGAAGTGTTAATTTAAATTTTCCTAGTTTTTCAATTTAAAACATTCTACTAATACGCTCGCACAAGTGTTTTCAAAAAAAAAAAAAAAAAAAAAAATCTTTTTTTTTTTTTTTTTTCGAGGTGTTGTGGGGGGGGGTGTTTTTTGTGGGGGTGTTGTTGTGGGGGAAAAAGTTTAAGTTCCAAACCAAACGTCCGGCTGCATGACACAGGTTTGGCTTGGTGACGTCCAGCGGTTTCAAAACGCGACCTGTTTTCATTGATGCTGGTGTTAAAATCAGTACCCAAGTGTATATCGGTATTTTGAAGTACCAAGTCAACTTCTCTGAGGATTGTTTCATGCATATGAAACTGTTGACATTCGTTTAGCAATATTTTATTTGGCCAGCTAGCTGTACCTGTGGATTGAAAAGCTGATACTGTTTAATAATATCCGATACTGTCGATTTAGACATTTACGTTAACAAATGCTTTATCTCCGGAATCAAAACGGTTGTTCCGTGCTGTATTTAGCATGTTGCCATTACAGAAATAGGACGTGGAGTGGAATGCCACCAACAAAGTGCAGGTGGTACTGAGGGACAAGACGCTAGCACGCCCATACATGCGTTCTTCTTTGACCAGATATTGATCACAACACCCTTCGCTGCTCGAAACAACGTCAAAATGAGAGAACACTTTTACTCATAGTTGGAGTTGATCAAAGCTAGTCGTCTGTCGATACATGGCAGTCTAAAATACGGTAAACAATAATTCAGCATTCCTAAATTGCACTTAAATCTGGTTTTCCAGAAACGAAAAAAAAAAAATGTCTTAATCAGATACCTTCCTATTGTTCCATTGTTTTTCTCAACTTAGCGAAGAGAAAAATCAATCGCATTTCCGCCCAGCTGATCAAAGAAAGCGAAAACACGACTCTCCACGCTGCGAATCGTTTCATCAATCCTAGCTAGCAGCCATGCTTACATTGAGCGATGGCATTTGCATTTCCTTTTCCATGTAACCGTGACCGTGTGCACTTGGTTATACCCACATCACGGGCCGATCCGCGGTGATTGTTACAAAACCATTCAAGCGCCCAACAACAACAACAACAACGACAGCAACATCCCCAGCAGTGCAGCGAGATTTCTCTCGATATCTCGACGTGCCTTGGTCGATACACTTTTGCGAGCGATTCCTCCGCTTCTTGTTCTTCTCCTCCTTTGTGGGTATGTAGGTATGCTAAAACGGGGGAAAAATCGTGTCAAACGTTTTCGCAGGAAATTGTTCACAGTTAATTGAAAACAGGCTCTCCGGCAATCTATTGTTGCAAACCAAACTACTTTTCCCCTCAATCACGACCTGATGTTGATGCTGGTTGATGGCAATATGGTGCACTTTAGGATCACGCATCATCCATTCGCGACAAAATAGCTGAATGATGAAGTCATTTTTTCATGCTGGATGAAAGGTTACGCTACTTTCTTCGCTGAATGGCTTCAGGAAGCGACGATGGTACTTGGTGGCCGCAGAGAGCAGATTTCTCAACAATTTAGTGCATCCATTGAATCCAAGAGCTTTGTGAGTTGAAATGGATTGATATGCTGTGCCTCTGCTACATACGACCCGTCCGGTGGAAAGAAGCTCTTATCACACCATAAAAACCACCAACCGCACGTATGCTAATATCGGTTTTCCTCTCCTGCTCCGTTCTCCTCCGGATAGGCCGACGACCCTCGCTCACAACCGCAGACGGCAAAGTGGTGTGGTGAGCTGTTTAAAATTTCCATCGTCTTGAAAATGCAAATATTCGGTTAAATGAACTTGAGCAAATATTAACAGGCTGTGGTTAATCGAAAGTGAGAAACGCGTACGAGAGACCGACGGAACTGAAATTTTTGACATTCTTTACCTGCACTTCGGTCGTAAGTGAATTGTCTCACAAAAAAAAAAAAAAAAAAAATATAAACCGCGCAAACATTGTGCACTTACGCGCCGAAGATGGGCCGAGAAAGTTATTGTTGTTGAATCAAGTGTCATATGCCGAACCGCTCTTGATGATAGTTGTTTGCGCTTCAAGGGCTTGAAAGCGAAGTTGGTTCCTGGGTTGGGCATAAATTAGAAATGTTACTTTTTTCGATGGGATGTTGTTGAGGTTTCACTTTCCGAAATCAATATTGATCAATTGCAACTAAGAAACCCATTATTTTCAAGTCGTTTAAAAAAAAAAGAGAGAGGAGGGGAAAGCTCTATATCTTTGATTTTGTTATCTCTGACAAGCCGAATGAGTCAAATTACCGGTTAAAAGTGACTTACAGATTGGAAAATTGCAACATAATCAATTAGAGGATTGGAAATGGATTTCTGTCACATGTAGCCTTTAGGAAGTGTAAACAGAAATTTCACATCGCTAGAACTGCCCCGTGCCGTTGGCAGTATATGAGCACGATCAAGCACACACTCTTTTGCCTGTCAAGGGGGACCCCTTCCCCTTGCCTATCCCGCACTGGGGTAGCTAGGCAAGAGATTGTGTGCTCGATCGGATGCCGCCTTTCAAACATGCCCTACGCTCAATTTCAACTACTTCTATTCAATTTCACAACCTCTCACAATTTCACAAACTTTCTCTTTTTGGTTCTAGAAATTGCTGTCCACTCGTAGAGTTGCATGTTGATAACAAGGATATTTCCATTTCAACCTATTTTTTTAACTAATTCATTTATTTGGGAGGCTCAATTGCGTTAGCTTTACGGAGCCGATTATTCATTGTTTTTGGAAAAAGTAATGACCTAATACTAGGATTAGTAGGACTTGAGCCATTTACTCGTGATTTACCTGAGGTTAAAATAAGTGACATATTTTGGGGATGGGTTGGACAGAGGAACATAGAAATAGGAGTCTGTACTCTCATAGATAGTTGTCGCTAGCACAACAACTTGGTATGGAATGGTCAGGGCTTCCTTTTTGTGTTCGGCCGGATGTGATTACTACTGGGCGACGATGTGACTCCTCAAGATGTCGGAACGAAACAAACACAAACTAAAACACAAGCAGATTAAAGTCTTATACTAGACACATGAAGAAACACATAAATCGATTGCATATTGCACAGATCGCGAGATTCCAACACATCTTTTATAGTAACATAAGGTCTTTTTTATGCGATAAACTGTTGCCAAATGGCACCCTACCACCTTGGCAATCTCTTTCGGCTTCTTCTGGGCGAGCAACAAACTTGTGATCACTTCTTTCGCGAACATTTTAACGAATTTGCAATAAAACAAATATAATGTTTGGATGCAGCACTTGAAAGTAAACATAAACAACTACACTTTCAACAGAAATTAGTCACTAGCTAGGTCGAATCAACCCAATACTCAAGTTTGAACATTTTCGCATTATTTTCTGCCGCACCCTGTAGTTTGGCTGTCTTAACAGAAATGCATATTAATCATTCCAGACTCATTGTAGAGAATAAGCGTCTTTATCAAAATTTCTCAGTACGTAACGAATCGTCTTTTAATATTCTATATTGATTCCAAATCGTGCTGCAGAGATCTTGCGCTGCAGTTTATCTTTGCCAAATGAAGCTCTAGAGAGTTGCCGTTTTCTGCAAAGTTGTTGGGAATTTAAAATATAGTCATGTGACATTATCAGATTAGTTCCATATTTTCCGCAGAGATGGCGCTGCAGTCTATCTTTGCCACATGAAGCTCTAGAGAGTTGCCGTCTTCGGCAAAGTTGTTTGGAATATAAAATGTAGGCATATGACAGTATCAGATTAGTTGCATATTTTCCGCGCACTGCAGTCTATCTTTGTCAAATGAAGCTATAGAGAGTTGTCATCTTTGGTACGTACACTGCGAGGACGACCTGGTTTTTTCTTTGGATCGATGGTTCCCCTCGTCCTCCATCTTCTCAACGTCCGGTCGATTAATGTGCGACGTATTCCTTCCTAACGGGTCTCGGCCAGTATCTGGTTGCAACTGCAAAATCCGTTGTTTTTTTAAATCCATATTTTTCTTAGGCACTTCCTGGCGACGGAATCTAGCGAAATCTAGCTTGTTTACATATTAATCAGTCCCTCTTTAATATGCTGGTAACCAGATGGCTCTTGCGATGGCTAGGAGAATTCCACACTGAAACAAAATACAGCGTCACTTATTTCGGCCAACCCTGTAAACGGAAAATTTTGGGTCAAATCTAATCTAATGGATCTTTTTTATTAACGTACGCTAAAAACAACTTTATTTTACTTTTCACACAAAGTTGGCTAAAATGAATGTGTTTATTCAACATTTTACACTAAATCTAATGTTTCATTCAAAGATGTAATAAGGAGTGTATCGAATATAAGCTATCCACATACATTTGCGTTGTACGCATGTATTTGTGATGGTTTGTTATGCTCTGAACACTGCATGCTGTGCGTTTTGACTGTCAGCTTTCTTTTGTTTACTTGTTTGTGCGGTTCAAATTCTGCGTTTTCAAAATGTCGCGTATTGAAAAGGAAGTGAAAATTAAGGTTCTGGACACATGGCTAAGTGAGAAGGGTATTACTATGCGAAAATTGGCGAAGCGGTTTGGAATTCATCATGCGAGTGTTAAAACCATCATTAATAAGTTTGGAGAACACTATTCTTTGGATGAACTACTAGGAAGAGGCAGAAAACCCGGTTCCTCCAACCCGAAACTGGAGCAGAAAGTGGTATCTCTAATCATGAAGAACAAATCAATGTCAATACGTGATTTGGCCAAAAAAGCAGGAACGAGTGTCGGAATGATCCAGCGTATCAAGAGGCGAAACCACCTGAAGACCTACAAGAAGCAGAAAATCTCGAAACAAAGTGCAGAACAGAAGAAGCGAGCAGCAACAAGGGCCCGGAAATTGTATTCGCGTCTTTTGCAGCGTCCGGATGCATGCGTTTTGATGGACGATGAGACCTATGTAAAGGAGGACTCAAAAACCCTTCCATGTCCACAATACTTTACTGCCGTCGTTGGGGAGGATGTGAGCGATGCGGACAGGTCGATTCAAGTGGAGAAATTCGATCGAAAGGTACTGGTATGGCAAGCAATATGTTCCTGTGGTTTGAATTCAACCATTTTTAACACTACCGGAACTATAACTGCGGAAATCTATCGAGCTGAGTGTCTCCAGAAGAGATTGTTGCCTTTATATAAGAAGCATAGTACACCTCCACTGTTTTGGCTTGCGGAAAAGGGTATAGATTTCGTTGAGAAAAATATCAATCCACCAAATTGCCCTCAGCATCGACCCATCGAACGTTACTGGGCAGTCGTGAAGAGGGTCTTCAAGAAGACTGGTAAGGCAGCTGGGAACATGCAGGAGTTCAAACAAATTTGGGCTCAAGCGTCCAAAAAATGCGATGCAACACTTGTCCGGAACTTGATGAAACGCATTCGATCCAAAGTTCGAAAATTCGTGAAGGAATAACTTAAATTTCATCCGGTCTTCATTATGTTCAAGTTTAACCTCGTACAATAAAGGATCAATTTTTTGTATGAATAATATATCGGTTTTCAAAAAAATTTGAAAGAAAGTATTTGGATAGCTTATTTTCGATACACTCCGTAAAGTTGGTATTGATACGGATTTGTAAACATATTGAGGCCTTCTTAGTATACACATTTAGATGTCTTTACAGAAATGGGTAAAATTTTACCGAATTCTCAACAGCTGAACGTTTGGTAATCAGATTTAACGGATTTTGGTGAAATTTTACAGTTATCTGTAAAAAATTTACTGGAATTTGTAAAATTTTACCGAAATCCGTTAAATTGAATAACCGAACGTTCAGCTGTTGACAATTTGGTACAATTTTACAATTTCCTGTAAAAAAAAATCTTAGTATGTAAGCCGATGGATCTTTTTTTTTGCCGATCACTGTATCAATGCAAATCAAATTTTCATTGTTTCCTGTATTTATTCACGTACAGTTGGCTAGAACTTTGGATATAGACGTCAAAAAGAAATATTTTGGCATATTCTTCAAATCTTTGGTCACCTTATTGATCAATTTCTTTCGGTTTTCGCCACGAAATTGTTCGAATGGATCGTCCACTTCAAGTTTGCCCAGACATTTTCAATTGGGTACAGCTAGGGCACTTGGGAAGGGTTGGCGTTAATGGGGAAGACTGAGATCTTCAAACGCTGCATCTCCTACAGCGGCCAGAACATACTATTCTCTCTTATAAAAACTACTTTAATACCGTGATCAATAAATTCGGATAATCTTTTTCATACCCGTGTGAAGGACATGCTATGCGTATATGTTGTATATGTGTGTGTAATAATGTTCCCGAGTAACACATCTTCACGATTGTATGTTGAGTAAGCTTCTATATAACCGAATCTAGTCAAATAAAAGTATTTTCAACCGTTATAAAACTTTTGTGTTGCTTGGGTTCCATCCTTTTATATACAGTAGGGTGCCAGCCAAAACCGACTTTTCAAATTTCAAAAAAGAGTACACCGTGTCCAATATATTCTCATACAAAATAAAACTCTATTTATTTCAAGTCGATAATCCAGATTTTATTAATAACTTTACCCATTATATTGCAAAATAATACTGATCAACTACAGCATATGTTTTGGAATAACACTGCCTTTAACCTTCTTGACCAGCTCCAGACGTTTTTCGAAACCGTCACAGGCGGCACGCACGACTTCCATCGGCATTTCGTCCCAAATTCGTTTGATTACGGTTTTTAATTGGTTCATATTAGATGCCCTGTGGTCATTTACCTTCGTCAGCATGTATGATCATACGAAATAATCCAAGGGATTCAGATCTGGTGAACTAGGAGGCCATTCATTCTTGTACTTCTTGTGCCTCTAGGGTACACACTTAGAATTATATGCCGAGTATCGGCTTTCTAAAACCGAGATCCGCACAGCCGACCTCTCGGTTTCGATCTCGGCTTTTTTATGTTAACCGATAATCTCGGTTTGGGTTAAACTGAAAACTCATATAGTTAGCTGGGAATCTCGGCATGAGAAAACTGACAGATCGGTTAAAATTCAAAACAAACATAAATTAATTGTTGAATTGTGTGTAAATATTTTGAATAAGATTTTCATCGTAATATTGAATATTTCATGCCTATAGGCAATACCCTGCAAAGATGGTGTTTGCGTCAAATCTGGCTGGAGGATGGAGAGTAGCAGCCATGAGCCGAGTTAATCGACGTAGAATTGTTGACGAGATTTTATCAATGTAATTGATGTAGTGCCGATAAGTGAATGTTTTTTCACCATTCCACAAACAACATACAACTTACTCCACTTGCGAATGAAAACAATATGGCGCATGGTGGTTGACAGATAAAAAGCCAAACCTCGGCTAATAACACTGCTAAACCGATATTTTGGCATGATAGGCAGCTGAGGTCAGTTGAAGTTTGGTTAATGTTTGTGCTCGGCTCCTAGTGTGGCCGAGAATCGGTTTAATAATGAAGTTACCTGATATTTCAGTTTCAAGTGATGCTGAGACTCGGCATCGTTCGATTTTTTGCCGAGTTTTCAGTGAAATATGATAATGCCGAGTGAATTCAGCTATATGTTTAACCGAGCCCGTGAATAATTTTTAAGTCTGTATTCAAGAGTCGCGTTCTGGCGGCGTCATTATCCGTGCATTGCCAGACTGCGTGATCGATGTCATCATAACCGTTTCCACACCGGCAAAGATTGTTGCCCACGAGGTTAATTCAATAGAGGTGTACATCTAACTGGTAATGGTTGGACATAAGTATACTGATCACACGGATGAAATCACGGCTAACGTACAGGTCCTTAAACCTTGCCCTCGATGAAACAATAGGAATGATGGAATGTTGCAGTCGTCTTAGATTTCCGGTGTCCCAATCGGTTTGCCAACTCGAAAGGGTACTCTGACGTACTAAATGGTAAAATTCATCGTGTGAAATTTGTCTATCGCCTTTATGGGCGCCCAACTTTGCGAGCGAGTCCGCTTTATCATTGCCTGGGATTGAGCAATGTGAAGGGACCCATAAAGCTCGATTCAAAGTAAATCTGGACGCACGATTTAATGCACCACCGCGTCCCTGGTGGTTGGAACAAAAAACGTTTGACAGGCATTTGTTGATGTTTCATTGACGAAGAAATTGGTGAAAAGTTTTTTCTCGATTGATCGACGCATCTTGAAATTACGGATCGTGGAACTTGACAAAAGAAAATTAATATACACAAACATCTAGAGAATCCTTCGTGGTATGTCTCAAAAATAGCAAAAGTGTTAAAATTCCCAAAGCAAAGTAAACGTGTGTCTTGTAATCAAACGTTACAAGGATACTCTGAGTGTGGATAGAGCCAGCGCATCTATCATAAAAATAGCAACACGGGGACAAAGAGCTCAGGAGAAAGGTGTTGAGGTACTTGAAAAGCAACCCAGGTGTCTCCATACGTGATTTGGCAAAGAAAAACGATTCCAACTTTTCCACCGTGCGTAACATCTTTTCAAAAGAAGGATATAAGTCTTTTTGTGCCAGTAAACATCCGAATCACTCTATGAAACAAAATTAGTGGTCAAAAAAAGCGGCACGATTTTCTATGCAACAAGTTTTGAGAAATTTTGGCGGTGTTTTTTTAAGTAAGGAAAAATATATCGTAAAATTGCTTAAAAAAAAATCCCCGGACAAAAATTTTACCTGACAACTGGTCCTGGGAATGTCGCTTCCAGGTATAAATTGGTTTTTCCTGATAAGTTTGCTCGGAAACTAATGATTTGGCAAGGAATCAGCAGTTGTGGCCTTAAAACCAAGGTTTTCATCACATCTCACACAATGATGTTGAAGGTTTACATTAAAGAGTGTCTGAAAAAGCGGATTATACACTCAGTAGCAAAAACTGTAGCCGGGCAAAATTTTGCTTCCATAACCTTTCAACCTTCTGTAACTTTGTCAATTATCAATATTTTTGGCTGAATTTTTGACAGAACTATAATTATTGTTCTGACCTCATGTGACCAAAATTTTACGTTGATAAGATTTATAAATTCGAAGTTTTGAGGCTTTTTTTGCACCGATATTTCAGCAAGTTCAATACCGTGTGAAAAAGAGAAACACTCATGTTTGTGCTTTGACGCCAGCTGTGGTCCAAACCACTTGATGGAAACAGCTCAAATTTTGTGCACATTATTTTTTATACTTTTTCAGGCTGCGCTGAAATTTTTATTATGCCGCCTAATTTTTTGACAAAAGTACGTATTTTTGAAATTGGTACGTCCAAAAACGACTCTTTTTACCTATGTTATCAAAACTTCAAATTTATTAATCTTATCAACGTAACATTTTGGTCACATGAGGTAAATACATTATTTATAGTTCTGTCAAAAATTCAGTCAAAAATATTGATATTTGACAAAGTTACAGAAGGTTGAAAATGACGGTTTATGGAAGCAAAATTTTGCTCGGCTTTTTTTTTTGCTACTGAGTGTACCCTTCATTCAGTAACACGAAACCAACGTTATGTTTTGGCCGGATCTAGCCAGCTGCCACTTTTCTAAGGAGGTACTAGAATGGTATGCTGCAAACAATGTCAATTTCGTCGCCAAAGAGATTAATCCTCCGAATTGCCCTGAGTTCAGACCGATCAAAAAATATCGGGCAATTGTCAAGTGAAAACTTTGAGGATGCGGTAAAGAAATAACAAATGCACAACAAATGCGTTTAAAGTGGAATAAGTTCGCCGGTATAGTGTCAACAGCGACTGTGCAGATCATGATGGCATCGATCACAAGTAAAGTGCGACAGTTCGTTCGAAACGGTGAAATGTAATAACTTGTTATATATCGTTTGAAAGCTGACTAAATACCCTTTTGTTTGACGTTTGATCAACCGTGTATGTTGTTTAATTCTCGAGCTATGATCACTAGAGTGCGTCCAAATTTACTTTGAATCGGGCTTTACAACAATGTTCTCAATCTTTCATACAACAGACGAGATACAGGCGTTATCGGTCTTAAATTTACAAGAAATATCCTATTTGTTTCTGCCAAATCTATGTGCATTAGATAACACAGAAAATTGAATGATTCTTTCTATCTGTGAGTCTTCCATATGCCAGATCTGATCCCAGTGACCTGGGGCTTAAATTCACATAAAATATCCCAATAATTTCTGCCAAATCTTCCCGCATCTCCCGTAATGTGCATTAAATAACGCATAAAATAAAATGTTTCCTTTAAACTTTGTAAGTAAGAGAAACAAAACATTATCATGTTCATAAATGGAGCGTCACAAAGTAATAAATGGAGCATCGTGTAAAGTTCTGGAATATTTCATTCATTGCGGATAATGTTGTATTCAAAAGCTCATCTTTATTACAATTATGTCATGCAAGTTGCTGCTTCGTGTGGAAGGAAATACATTTTTTACATGATATTTACATCACAATGAAAGTTCAAATTTTTTCTGTTCAGTTTCATAGAAACATTTAATTTATTGCGATATCTTATGCACATAAATGGAACGCTCGATTTGGCGTACAGTTGTGGGATTTTTTATGTCAATTTAAGCCAGGTGTCGCCTAGATCGCCTTGGCTTGCAATTTAAGTGTTTTTTTTTTTCAATATTTATGAATGCTCTGGTAATGTGAGTGGTTTTCTATAAAAAAGTAATGAAGTATCAGCATGCAAATGTTTCATCTAGCATGTTATTTTGAATATTTTTTGCTAGGTGATATTATATTTACAAAGCAAAAGTTGTAGAATTTGAAAATACGCCTAAAATTTCCCCCCGTTCACTTGTAAGCCAAAGCAAGCGTAAAAAAAATAGCTTGCAATCTTTCATACAACAGACTAGATTCAGGCATTATGTGGCTCAAATTTAGAAGTAATATCCCTTGAACTTATGCCAAATCTAGCATTACATTAATGTACATTAGATACCGTAGAAAATTAAATGTTTCTTTCAAACTGCACAGCTTGAATTACATTTACTGTGAACAGTGTAACAAACGCATCAGCTAAGATGAAACTAAGAAAACAGTTTAAAGAAGTGTAATATCGTTTGCGTGGGAACAGCTACTAAATTTTGTTAAATATTATAATAAACCGACGGCTGGCTTTTAATATTTAGGTGACTGTAGTCCCGTGTAGAGTCTGAGATAAAATACAAAACCAAATATGTTGTTGTGATGTTGCTGATAATGATCAATGTGTAAAAGCTGTGTCAATGTGTAAAAGCTGGTGATCTCAAACTAAGGCAATACCGGCGCCGGCCTCGGCCGAATGCAGGTCAAGTAGGGAATGGGTAGGAATATGTTGACGTGATACTCGCTTTATTGGAAGCCGAGAACACCTCTGAACTTCCACGAGAAATCACTGCGATGTTGGATAAAATGGTTGGGTTGGCAGCGGGATTCATTTTGGTAAACGGTGTGCTGAATTCAACTTACTTTGGCAGCGAATAATACATTTAACACATGTTCATATGTGGAACATTTACATATGTTCTAGATTTATTTTTTGTACAGAGATGCACATTCAAGCTATTCAAATTTTGGCACAGATATATACCAACGGTAAGGATGCTGTTGGGGCCACTCACAAGTGTGGGTGGTTTATTTCAGCAGAATACAAAAATATGTTAAAACACCGAGTTTGAGGACCGATTTAAACCAACAGTAGGGATGCCGTTGGGGCCACTCACAAGTATGGGTGGTTAATAGAAAAAGACTTTATGCTACACAGCAGTAACACATCTACCCTACCTGGAATCTCCTGTGATTGTGGTTTTTCATTGGAAAGACAAAGTGATTTTTAATAATGCTGAAAAGCCGATTTTGACCAGTTTAAACCAACAGTAAGGATGCTATTGGGGCCTCTCACAAAATGTGATAATGGTTATTTATTGGAAAACAAGGAGATGTTTTATAATGCTGCAAAGCCGATTTGGACCAATTTAAACCAACAGTAAGGATGCTATTGGGGCCATTCACGGAGTGTGATAGTGTTATTTCATTAGGAAAACAAGGTAATTCGTCTCAACGCTTGAGAGCCAACTTGAACCGATCCACACCAAAAGGGACAGTGGTTTATTTATTCCAAGATAGGGTGGTCCGACGAGACTGGCGAACGAATAATTTGGATCACAATTAATTATGTACCTCACCACCGACCCATCTTACCCGGCGAACCACGACTTCTCATGATCACTCGATCACTCGCGCAACGAACAATAGGCAACCGAAACAATATACAAAACGCTACGCCCGATAACAAAATATTGCGGAACAAAATATCGACACAACCGATTCAACCGATGATCAACGCAAACCTATTAAAAATAAATTTTATTAATATACACACATAGTAATTATGAATTTTACACGAGACGTAATTTATATTTGTAAAAATTTGGGGAACGTAAAAAAAGATGTAAAATTATGTCCCCTGAAACTGACACATAAGCAATTCGACGAAAGATGTGTTTGATTGAATTTATTTTCTCATCTCTTTCAACTCATTTTTATGTACTAAAGGACGCTTGCATGTGTCGGTCTCAGGGGACAGACATTTACATTACATTTTGGTAGTGCGTAGGTACAATGGGCTACAATTACCTGTTTTGCTCCACATGGCTTCAGCGACGAACTTTTCCTTGTACTGCCGCCGAAAGTTTTCCGCAAATAACAGGACTAATTTTTCCTTCGTGCCCAGGCGTTTGTACGGTTGCGGAATGGACAAAATTTTTTTGGGGGGGGGGAAAAGGCTTTGCGGAGGGGTGGTTATAAACAACCCGGGTTGGCATTCACCCGGGCGGGGTGTCCCTCGGGACGGGGAAAGCGCCTCTGGGTGTTGTCGGTTGCCGGGGGGTCGGGCGGAAAGAAAAAATGAAATTTTGTGTTTTTTGTGTTCTTTATTGAAGATTTTTGGAATGGTTGATTGGGGATAAAATATTGGTTATATTGTAAGTCCGTGAACGCGTGAACGTCGCCTGTTGTATGATGGATTACAAATTATTATTGATTTTTTTGTTTTTTTTTCGTGTGTAGATTTTATAGATTCTTTGTGTGGTCTTTCTTTGCTTTCTTTTTTATCGGTTCCATATCATTTCAGCAACGAGTAATTTTCATATTTTTTGATTTGCATGAAACCTTGCATACACGTTTTTGGGGAAGAAAAACGCCGTTTTGCATACTTGGTTCGCCATTTTGAATCTAGCCTTACTTATGAGAAGGACCTATGAAAAATGCACATGATATCTTCAAAAAATTGTATCTCGGAAACGGTTTGTCCGATTGGTTTGGTGTCTTGGGCGAAGTTTTAGACAATTGTTGATGCTATATGAAAAAAATATGCACGGTAAAAAAAAGTTTGGTTTTTGTGTTTTGAACTAAAATATAGATTTTTCCTTAAAAGTTACAAGTCAATAATTTTTTAATCATCCTTATGTTATAGCTGACTGAAAATGCTATCTAGTGCACAGTGAGTTGTTCTGGAGAAAAATAGGTTATAATGAAAAAAAAATTTTTTTAATATTATAATTTTCAAAAAAGCTATTAAGAAAAGTCAAAAAAGTTTGTCACCCTAATTTTATGAAAGTACATCAAATTTGCAAGCAAAAAGTACTTCGGTAACATTTTTCTAAGATGCACCGTTTAGAAGATATTACTGATTTAATATTGATTTTTTTGATAACTTAATAAGTTTTGGCTCTTTTCGGATGTACTCCGTGTTTTTTCAGTTTCAAAAGTATTTTTTTCGGAAAGATTGGAAGATTTTGAGTTAAAATGACACTAACAGCTTAAAGATTCGAGTGAAATTCTCTGCCTTAAAAGTATTTTGAAAAACAAGTTACAAAATCCCACTATCAGGAACAATGATTTCTTCAAGTGATTTTTGGTGCGTTGTGCTGAAAACGTGCTAACAAGTATTAGATACAGGTAATTAGATACCAGTTAGCTGTACTACGTACAGCTGGTGATTGTAAACATGGTCTTTGTTGGAACTAGTCCACCATGGCCACGCTGGCCATAACGAAGCTAGCTCCGTCGATGACCGTTTCTTAATAATAAGTAAAAAGAACGCAGTCTTAGTCACCTTCCATCAAACTAGACGGCTGCCGACTGATACCTCAATCAACAACAACCGCACTCTTTATTCATTCCAGGTATATACAATTTACAATCTTCTTCAATAACAATATACCTACGCCAGCAAATCTACCTCGCTCTAACTCTCCAAACTCGTACCTGAAGGTTCGACGATACCTGAGCGTTCAACTCTACCTATCTTCCAACAGTCTTTACCCAGCATTCTATGATTTCTACCCGTGAGCTGTATAATAATGTGCACTAGATAGCATTTTCAGTCAGCTATAACATAAGGATGATTAAAAAATTATTGACATGTAACTTTTAAAGGAAAATCTATATTTTAGTTCAAAACACAAAAACCAAACTTTTTTTTACCGTGCATATTTTCTCCATATAGCACCAACAATTGTCTAAAACTTCGCCCAAGACACCAAACCAATCGGACAAACCGTTTCCGAGATACAATTTTTTGAAGATATCATGTGCATTTTTCATAGGCCCTTCTCATAAGTAAGGCTAGATTCAAAATGGCGAACCAAGTATGTAAAACGGCGTTTTTCTTTCCCAAAAACTTGTATGCAAGGTTTCATGCAAATCAAAAAATACAAAAAATAAAAACTGGAAAAATTTCCCACTTGTTCGTGGAATCGCTCTACAGCGCCATTATAAAACTTTCGAGGGATTTTTGAGTAAGAAGAAAAAAAAGGTGTTTTTAAAAAAGAGAAAGAAAAGGAAAGGTGATTGATGTATGAAAGAAAGAGAGCGAGCCGGGAGAGAGTCTGTAGTTAGTAATAAAAAAAAAAAAAAGTATATTTTGTGGTGCGTGTGGGGGTGGAAGTAAAAGGAAAAAATTTTAAATTTTTTATGTTAATTATTTTTTTTTTTGGGGGGGGGGGGGGGGGGGAGGGGGGGGAGGGAGGGGGGGGCGGGGGGGGGGGGGCGGGGTTCGCGAGGTGTGTTGCGGGTTTGTGGGGGGTTGGGGAAAATTTATATGTGAAAAAAAAAAAACCACAAAAATAAAAAAAAAAAAGATGTTTTGTGTGGGGGGGGGGGGGGATAGGAACCAAAATCAACCCCCAAAATTATAATGATCTGTATGTTTTTTCCCTTAAGGTGCGGAAGATTTGCCGGCCAGATATCCTTTAAACGTAATAGTCACCAATGATTTATTGATGGGCACCGTTAAACTATCATCCTTTATGCTACGATCCGCAAAATGATCAATCAAACCGGGGTCCAGTATTTTATAATGGTCTCTTACTGATGATGCACAAAGTCTCCGAAGAAGAGTGTATTCGTCTGTCAACAGCAGCAGCAACAACACAACGATGCCTGTTTGTCACACGACCACAATCTCGCCTTTGCTGTGCATCTTTTCCTTTTGATAGCAAAATGAGTATTCCACTTAATGTTCTTTAAAGGCAATAGAAACAAACACATTATTTTTGTTCTAAGAAAAGTTAACTCAAAATTACAGCAATTATAAAACTAAATTTAATATCAAATTTTGCGATCGTTCGGTAAAAACAAATATTGATTTGATGTTGATATCAAAATTCGTTTTTGAATTGCTATCTTTATGATGTTACACTTTACTCGGGGTACTTGCCACACAGTCATTCTAATGCAAAAATAGTACTGGCATCGAAAGATCTCAATTAATAACTGATAAGCAAGTGATAAGCTACTTGAGAAAGCACTACGCTTGAAATGCTTGGAAGGAAGAAGAATTTTTGTGCTCGAGTTCTATTTTAAATTTCAACTGAACCAACGATCTGTCAATAGAATGAGGTTTTGGCCTTTTAGAACTCCAGGCTGTTAATTAATCAATGGAAATTAATCAATGTATCAACAATTCACTATGCATGATTCCAACGATTGTATATGGAAAATTAAATAATATAAAACATGTTTTCATAGCTACATGATCTCTTCAAATGCGATAGAGAGATGAAAGTATAGTGCGTGCTGTGTAATTTGGGTTGTTCCCTAATGAGCAAAGCAAATTTAACGTGCCGTTGAAAAACGAACACACTCGTTGCGTGTGATACATCTTTGAGCCTTGCCTCTTGCAACACAAACGGGTTACTTACCTGTGGTGGATACACGATTGAAAGATGTGCTTCCCACTTTGCATACCTGTTAGGCGCATGTTTGGTGAAAAGGTTGCTTCTTTTGCATTGGCTGTATCCATTGATCCCGTAGGCTCTGATATGAAATTTCGCGGATTTCATTAAAAAACCGAACCCCAAACTAGAAGCACTTGAGTAAGCCACAACGCGGACCACTTTCATTGATTGTTCTTTTTGTTAGGAAGAACAAAAAAACCTGGTAATTAATACTTGCTGGAAATTGGCAACCAAAAATACACCCATCAACGACAGCATGATGTAACTACATACAGCGACGGGAGGAATACTAGGAAAAATTAGCAGGAGTAAGAAAAAAATGAAAAAAAGGGACATTCAAAAACGACGTCCACGCATTAGGAGGGGGAGGGGAGTTTAAAAATTGTGACAATATGTGACAGGGGGAGGGAGGGGGTTATAAAAATGTGACATCCAACAATTTTGCATAAGGTAATCAAATTTTACCAGCATTGCTACGAAAACAAACGTAGGTGATCAACGTAGGTTTACGAAGAAGTGATCTTTTGCCTCTTTATAATATTCTAATATCTTTACTTAAAGATGGATGGTTCAAACGCTGTTCGATGCATTTTGTCGGGCATACCCGCTGCGCAGTTGACAAGCGAACCAGGAGGTGGCGCATAAATACTGGCGAGATATAAAAACCGAATCCAATTGTGAATAATTTTTCAAATCGAATATCAGCACTTTGAAAACGGAAGCTTCGAAACTGAAAGGTACACTGATGGGTCCAGCAGACAAGGGAATGCTGTGAATGGAGAGAGTATCGAAAATGTTCCACAAGTACCACCGGATGAGAGAACTCCGGCATCGCAGGCTTCCAGTTCTTCACAAGCTCCTCCGGATTCGGACAAAAGGGTATTTCTCTAATTTTGCGTACCCCAAACATGCGATTTCCAAAGAATTGAAAATTATTAATTCCGAGATTTCTAGCCTGCTGATTAGAGAGCGAAATGACATGCTTTATGCTATACAGAAAGTTACGCTGTCTGACCTGATCAACCGTAGGAAATCGCTGAATAAGGACCTAGAGAAGAAGAAATCAGATCAGCAACGCCAAAAGACAAGCAGATTGAACAGAAAGAAGATTCTTGAGAAAGAATTTGAAACAAACTCTCATTTTGCCAAGCTTTCCAAATTACGGCCTGATAAAGGACGATCTACGATAGAGATTAACCAATCAGAGTTGCTGAAGACGTTGGTCGATCTGGCCCAGCATAGACAAATAAATTCCTCATTTAAGGATGGAATTGCCTTGATTTCAGAGACTTGCAGCTCTTGGTTGGCTCATCTCGCGACTATTCAAAGTTATAAATGAAATGTTTTGAAAATTTTGTCGGCTTAGGAAATTTTTCAGTTTGTATATTCCATTTTTTGAAGTAACTAAAATGTCTTAAACCTTGATTTCATAGAATATGAGACAATGCTTTGTGATAGGGGGTAGTGCGCTCGGGAGGAAGGGCGGGGGGCTGAGAAAAGGAAAAATGCTGGGTATGAGGCAAAAGATAAGTAAAACCTAGCCATTTCAATTTTCTAAACGACCCCCTGTCTAATCAACCCCCCGCACCGCCCCCCAATAGTCCTACCCTGCCCTCGGGTTTAATCTTTAAACTTATTTTCACAAATTCGTAGCTGAAAATGGGAACATTGGTTGTCAGTTTGTATTATTGCTAATTCGTTACAAAATTTAAGATTTGATGAAAATTGTGTTCTGAGTTGTGGTGACCCTCTCTTCAAATACCCAAAGCTTTCAGAGTTTATCTTAAACATTTGATTGCAAAGTCAGTACCATTCATATCTCCAGAACTGTTCTTTGTTCAGCTTTTGTTGTTGACTGAAAGCATAGGTTTGTGCCTTATCTTTTATGAACGTTTATGTCGATTAAGTTTCGGAATAAAATGGCATACGTTTCCTGACAAGTTGTGATGAAATAAAAAGATACAATGTAATTATTGATTGAATAGGCGTTTCTAAATGAGAAACAGTCAAGTTTTTTTTTCTACTTTTCAATTAAGATGATTTAAAATTCAAAACTAACATTTTACTTGACTTATTGAAGTTTTTAAACCATTTTTTATTTAAAGATCTGAAAACCTACGCTCTATCCGGACACTCGATGACTGGCAGACGGGATGCGGTCAGCTGGATTGGATTTTCAAAAACATCGGTTTATTACCGTCTTTTTTCTCGGAACAGAAATACCATTGAGGGTAAGGGGCTTTTCATAAAGCACGTAGACTTTTCAGGGAGACGGGGGGGGGGGGGGGGGGGGGGTCTGATTAAAGTCAACGCTCCATACAAAATTTCAAAAAATGTATGGAGAAACGTGAACGGGGGGGGGGGTTGTTCTGAGATTTTCAAAATATGAGTCCACGTGGTTTATCAACAGGCCCTATGCGACACGTACGGACGTTCCTGTGAAGCTCGTCAAACCAGGTAAAAACCTTCACAAGTTCCACGTTGACACAAAATTTTGTATGGCATCTACCTTGATGAATTGACCAGTTTCTTGGGCCTCACTAAAGTAGCAAAACTGAGTCAAGACAACAAGGCGAGAGTGCCTCTGAGCATTACAGTCGCAACTTTGCAAGCACCACTCATCATGCATATGGATTATACTGTTCGGTTGCCATATCGTGATTGGGCTGTTGCGGATCGTCACAAACTCATTCCCTCAGTGTATGCTGGTTTGGTGATCAAGGAACACGAGTTTGGAGACAAAGCAACTGTAACGTACTCAGGTTCAATTTATGTTTCTGTACGTATTTCGACGAATGCCTAAACGCCGAAGCCTGTTCTCATTGTGAGTATGGATGGAGGGCCAGATAAGAATTCACGATTCAAAAAAAAAAAAAAACAATTGAAATCACTGTGCTTCATTTTCAACGGTTGAATCTAGATGCTTTGTTCATCTGCACTAATGCACCAGGTTGTAAAGCATACAACCCTGTGGAGCGCAAATTGGTTCCATTGTCTAAGCACCTTTCAGGAACCGTTCTCCTTCACGCTAAGTTTGGAACCCATTTGGATGGACAAAGCAAGAGGGTGGATGCAGAACTTGCAGGGGAGACGCTTACAGAGCTTTTCAGTTCGGTGGTCTTAGATGACTACAATGTCATCTCTGAGTTTGTCGACAGCGACGAGTCCGAAATCAATAAGTCAGAGCTGTTACCCAACCCGGTGCGGGGATGGCAAAGCATGTTTGTTTATCCCAGTTTTGGTGGAGATGAGAATGTACTGACGAGAAATGTTCCGTTCCGTTCCACTGTTCTTATGTGCGTACATCACAGGACGTTCTTGCCAGCGCCATTCCTTTGTGTTGTAAAAAAAAATCCGATTTGGGATACGAAAAATTTTTTTTTTGATTTGTGTGTTTTGGGGGGGGAAAAACAAAATGTGTTGTGTAAAAACTACAAGGTTCAGCCCAATGGGGTTGTACGCAAAGGTAACGTAGGACTATGTAGCAATGTGCAATCGAATTCGCCTCCAGTCGCCTAATTGTTTAAAGGGTTTTCGAAATTGGTTTCGCTCAAAAATTAACTGCAATACACTAAACAGGTTACCCTAATAAACATTTAATATACAAGAACGATATTACAGATGGTTTAACCAACAATCAATATGCAGTTAGCGATTTGAAATTGATTCACTGTTGTAGAACCCCTTGGTCCGAAGTACACCTTGTAGCCAGCACCTTGCTATACATATTTGCGCCTTTGTTTCGATTTGCTGTGTTATTTTGACAGAATATTTGAGCGTGTGTTCGTGTGAGTTCATTATTAGGGGCGTATTATTAAGCTTGGGACCGATGTGCCAGTACTGACTGAGCCAAGAAAAAATCGTATTTGGTCGGGACCTACTGGTCTTAGAGTTAGTCTATGGTTTAACCGTACCGGTTACAGTTGGGATGATAACCCGAATTGGTGGTTAGGTGCTTCTTATGGTAATTGTTTATGCGGGTAGACATTTAGGACATTTTTACCCAAGAGACTGGCTTCATCCACCACCAATTGCATACGATTTCTTCTAGGCCTATGTGTGTACAACACTGCAAAATGTGCAAATGTCGAAAACACTATGGCTTCGACGTACGATAGTTTTCGCAACCGCACATTTTGAACAACCCTCTTTTCCAGTTATTTTGGAAGCCTTGAAAGGGGCCGTTTTGGGGTCAGGGGAACAGCTAGTGCAGCCACCCCATTTCGTCATGAAGCTGAAGCTTAAAGCTTGAGCAACTCACGTGTATAGTTTGCAGCTATATGCTGCGAAATTTTACTTACACTTCCTCAAAATAATTTGTTTCTTATCGAATGGTATGGACTCTATCCATCGCACTAGAATGCAAGAAACACTTTTAAACACTGATTGGAACTCGAAGATAATATTACCAACGAACTTTACACTTCACATGCCATCAAACAGAAATTATCGCATGCCATCAAACAGTGGACTGTGATTGCAAATAAGCACACATCAAACGACCCTTAGTGATTTGCAAATCTGAATCATAGTATGTAATATATATAATGTATCGAATAATAAATATGATATACTCTCATGGTTGGTTGAATTTTGAGTTTCGTTTGTGTGAAAGCAAAGGGGTCTCGAACCACAGTAGAAACATTTTTTGCCTTCAAAAACTTCGGCATACCAAATTTGGTTCCATTTGCTTAGTTAGTTCTCGAGTTATGCAAAAAATCCAGTTTCATTTGTATGGGAGCCCCCATTCGGGAAGTGGGAGGGGTCTCGAACTACCAAATAATCATTTCTTGTCTTCAAAAACTTCCACATGTCAAACTTTATTCCATTTACTTGATTAGTTCTCGAGTTATCAGAAGTTCCTGTTTCATTTGTATGGGAGCCCACTCCCCCTTCTAGAGGTGGGAGGGGTCTCAATCTATCATCAGAAGCTTGCCCGGTCCCAAAAGCCCCTGCATACAAATTTTCACGCCAGTCGGTTAAGTAGTTTCTATGTCTATAAGGGTCAGTTCGATAAAAATTCATTTTTATATTTATAAGAATTTCAATAGTTTTCTATTTAAAACTAATAGTTTTCAATAATGAAATTGATGAGTAGAAAGATTTGCAATCGGTTGGTGCAAAAATTGTGAAAATTGGTCATTAAATGACTTAGTTATTAACTTTCAAAACCTAAGCATATTTCGTGACGCTCCAAATTTTCGTACTCGCAACGTGTACCCCTATATTGAAAACAAAGACGTAGTCCTACGTCAAAATTAGCAAAGAGGTCATGCGATGAGTGTGGAGTTTACTTTGCATCTAGCGTTCCTTTGAAAAAGCAAGCTGTGGTCCACGAAAAAAAAAACCGCGTCAAGGAAAACTACAGCCAAAAAAGGTCATTGCCAAGAGACACAACGAACTCCTGGTTTCCCTTGACGACGAGGGTGACGCGGTTCACTAGACGGCTAGACGAAAACGAGGTCGAACTTACAGGAAAGCAAATACCAGTGTACGAAAACCTTGACTCATCTCTGCCACTTATTTCCATCAAAACACACTGCAACAATATTTGGACAAAAGAGCTTTAAACATGCAAACATGTAAGAGATCAAATTTGAACTGAAATACGCGAAATACCCTAATATGCATATATTTTTTTTTTCAAAAATGTGACATCCAACAGGAGGGGGGGTGTAGCCGCATTTGTGACAAAGTGTGACAGGGGGGGGGGGGGGCAAAATACCTGAAATTTGATGGACGTCATTAATGAATCGCCCCTAAATATATTGTTCCCTTGCTCAAATCACTAATAAGAACTTACCGTTTAGGATAATTTGAACATGTAAATTATTCTTAATTTATCCGTGTGTATATAAGCGGAGCTAATTATCAACTCTTATCTGCACAGGCTAGTGGACAGGATCTACACACTACCAGAATGTCAATGTAAATTTCAGTCCCCTGAGACCGACACATGCAAGCGTCCTTTAGCACATAAGAATGAGTTGAAAGATATGAGAAAATAAATCACATCATGAGACATACTTTTACACGAAATCTTTGCTTACTTTTCCCGAATATTTACAAAGATGAATTACGTCTCGTGTAAAATTCATAATTTCTAAGTGTGTATGACAAACGATAACACATGTTGTCAACTGTCTTGGAAATTAAGAAGCTCTTTGATTCAGGTGTAACAGGGCCTATTGCATCAATTCTATGTAAAGAGAACACATTGATTCGACAGAAAATGCAGTGGATTGCGATGAGAAAAATGTGGATAATTTTAAAGAGAAGGAGAAGGAGGAGGAGGAAGAGCGCGAGGATATTCTTTTACAAGACCAGGATATATTACCGGAAAACGATGATTTTGCAGCTTCATAGCAAGATCGATTTGAACTACCGGTCTGAAATCACAGTAACGTTGTTTAAAGGCCTGAAAACGGTGGAACGGATCCGTAAGCAGAGACACTGACGTGAAACTCGCAGGAACAAAACAAATCTCCGTCCAACGATACGATCCAACAAATCGAATGACCTAATTCGCAATACTAATTAAGGGTAGTACGAAATCAAATTGCACCACATTTAATTGGCTGTAACTTTTTATCCGTTGGGTATTTTCTATTGAAATTTTGGGTGGAATTAGTTTAATGTGTATTTGTTTGCGCTGTGTAAGTTTCACTAGCAGATATGCAATCGTTGCGAAGATGGAGTCGGCAGAACAACAGCGGCGCAAAGAAATTTTGTACACGTACCTCGAAAATCCGGATCTTTCTCATCGTGCCATCAGCAGGATGTTGAGAATGGTACATTCTACGGTGTCTTGTGTTTTAAATCGGTACCATGAACGTTTGACCATCGATCGGAAAAAAAAGTGGCAGAAATGGCTAAGAATCACAAGCGGGTAGTTCAATCTTGGCGCATCTTGATGTCATAATAAAACCAAATTGATTTCTAGAGGCTTTGATAAAACCTTAAGAAAACAGGATGGTTTTGGCAATGTTACTTGGGTATGTTTCCATGAGGTTCTCGGTCGCTTTTCTCAAGTATCATTTGAGACTTAGTAAGGACGAGGTTATAAAAGGCTCATCTCTGCCCCCTACTGTTGGTTATAATCCGTCAAAGCAGCAATTATACCTTGTTTAATATAAGATGTTTAGTGACCCAATTAAAATTTACAACTACCACATTTGTGAGTGGCCCCAACAGCATTCTTATTGTTGGTATCAATAGATCCAAATCCGATCCCAAACGTTATTTAACATTACCTGATTTTGCTTCTATTCTATTCTAACGTTATTTAACAAAACCTGTTTTTGCTTTCAATGAAAACCACCCCGTCACTTTGGGAGTAACAGCATTCTTGCTGTTGGTATAAATCGGTTCAAATTGGAAACCGGTTGCAATATATATTTAAATTTCCAAGACGTTGCACGAAATAAACCTATCGTGAACTTGAACGAGGCTTGCTGCCAACACACCCCTTTTATCCACATACCTGTGATTTTTCGTGGAATTGCACAGACTTTCTCGGCTTCCAATAAAGCCTGCCTTCGGGTGGGACCGTCGGCAGTGTTACCTTGGATTGAGAACACAAGCTTTTACACATTTAGGATATTTGTTTATCCCAATAATCTTTTCTTGGTCCTCTGAGTAATAATAGTTGAACTGGCAATAACGGTTTAACAAAAGACAAATTATCGTTGCCTTATGTTGAAGGATTGCAAATCTAATGATTTCATTTTCAAATGGTGCATATTTCTTATTAGACTAGCTAATCAATTTCTTATATAAGTACTCAATCTGATCAACTACTGATAAGTCTCGCAGATTTTTTGCCTCTCTATAATATCATCGTCTCATCGTATCTTTACCGAAATAAGGACTCAGGATAAGTTGTTTGATAATAACGAGTACTTAAGCGCGAATTTGTCGTCTTTGAAAACTCGTATATTCAATCCACCATGGTCATTTCGAAGAGGAAGCGTTCACCTGTCCGATAGAATTCGAGGCTTACATGGGTGGCCTTTGTGCTACGAGAAATTTACGGAAGAAGCCATTGTTTACGTTTGTCAGTTAGGTCCTAATGAAAAATCTTTGTCGAAATGCAAGAGAACATTATTTACCTGCACCATAGGTAGGAACAAACAAGAAACGCTGAGGCGTGCCTTATTTTGCGGTACATACAGTTGGGTATAAACAAATTTCATTACATGACTATAAAATCTTGCCTGACCGTGGTGATAGTATCATTTAGTTCAGAAAACTCCAACAGTGATTACCTTCCAGTGACAGCGACAGTGGCAACACATCATCCTTCCAACACAATGTTTCTTTCTTCCTGCAATGGTGGTCAACCAATGGTCAACCGGAACATCCTTACCAAGATGGATACAGTGCTTGAGAACCTGGAAACGCTACGCACCAAACATCAGACGATGCAATTCGACATTGCCGCTGGAATTGCACACGATTCGGAAAAGCAAAACATCGTAAACAAAAACTGCAAAAATATCGATCTCGGTATAGGCGAAGCGCGCATGACAATCGCCCTGATGGCTCATCTGCAGACCATTGATGACGAGCGGCAAAAACTACGATTGCAGGTCAAGTGGCTCTCCCAGGACAACAGCTGGCTGCGGAACGAGCTGCAAATCAGCCAAAAATACCTGCTGAAATCGGAGTTGAACGTGGTGCAGCTTGAAGAGGAGAAAAAGGAGCTGGAGTTTGCAATTTCGGTGAAAAAGTACGACGATTTTATGGAAACCGGAGAGCTCCATGATAATTTGAATGATCCCACCTTGGATCTGTTTCCCGAAGATGAAGCCGAACACCACCTCACTAAGCGATCACCAATACCATCCAATACGTTCATGGACTCGACACGGCTCAGGAACTTATACAACCTGGCGATCTATTATGCTACACACGGTCAATATGAAGTTGCTATGCCGCTCTGTAGGCAAGCACTGGAGGATTTGGAACGAGAGAATGGGCATGAGCATCTGGACGTCGCAACAATGTTGAATACTTTGGCGATGGTCTACAAGGACCAGGGTAATTACAAAGAAGCAACCAAACTTTTTCATGAGGCATTGGAAATACGGGTGCGCTTGGGTGATAACCATGAATCGATCACTTTGACTATGAACAATATAGCCTTACTGTATGGTTTACGTGGTCGCTGCAAGGATGCCGAGCCGCTGTGCAGACGAGCTTTGCAAATTATGGAGACTGCTCGGGGGGGAGACCATCCAAGTGTGGCAATGCAGCTGAATAATCTTGCCTTACTTTGCAAGATCCAGGGTAAGGACAGCGAGGTGGAGATTTACTGTAGGAAAGCGTTGGAAATTTACGAAAAGCAGCTGGGCACAGATAATCCGAACGTGACACAAACGAAGTGCAATTTGGCCGCTTGCTGTTTGACGCTTCGGAAGTACAAGGAAGCGGAAGATCTATTGAAGGAGGTGCTGCTGAAGGCGCAAGATAGAGATTTTGGTGAAGTGGTCGACGAGGACCAAAACGGTGAGAAGGTCAATAATACTTCGTACCAGAAGAGCGGCACCTGGCACGAAGCTTATTCTCCCACGATTAAGACTATCCTGAAGCATCTTGCAAGACTGTGTCAGAAGCAGGGGAATTTCGAAGCTGCTAATCGGTTGAAGAATGATAAATTTCATAGCAAACTCGAGATTTTGGATGTGTTAGGATGGTTGTGAAATAAATTTGTATTTTTTTAAATACCTACGACGATTGTTTGAACTTTTTTTATATTACTTAAGAAATAACCCTTTTAAACACCATTGTTCATCTTTTTGCATCATCAGACCCAAGTGATATCGTTGGATTGAAAATATTTTATGCATATAAAAATAACCAATCAACAATTATAGGTTCAGAATCAGTGGAATATTACAGTATTGGACAAAATAAAGTACTCAAAATGGACAAAATAGAATTAGCACTGTAGATGTACTTTCGGTTTATATATTGTTCGGAGACTTGTGAGTGATAAACAATTTGAGCATAGTATTTTTTAAGAAACTGTTCATTATTTTGATGGACAAAATACAGTACGCATGACAGAAATACAACGTTTTCATTGCTTATTCTTAACTTGAGTATGTAATGTATATAATGTATGGCCACTTTTCGTGGATTGCAAGCGTCGTGGCATACTTTCACTAGGTTGCTGATATTTGCTTCGTGCGACTTCAATTCCCCCATCCACTTCAAACGCAATCAAGAAAACAGAACAGAGCCAACATTCTCGAATAAACCAATCGACGTTTTGAAGAGAGTATCTGTGAGTCAATGACGTTTATACAAGGTCCAGGCCACCAGGCTTAACACGTCGGCGCTCGCTTGCCCAAAGCATACTATTTTTCTAGGGTTTTTATTCATTAGGGCGAATCTACAATTGAGAGACTCTCTCTTGCCTCGTTCTCTTCCGTTAATTACAGTGTCATTATAAAACTACACGGCCAGCCATTTAAACTCAGTTTTGAGTCGTTTTTGACTCACTTTCGTCAAAAGTGGAGTCACTCAAATTTGAGTAAATGTAACTGGGATTGACAAGTCGACAAATCAAAAACATCCATCTGATTTGAGTCGATGTTTTTGATTTGTCGGCTTGTCAATACCAGTTACATTTACTCAAATTTGAGTGACTCCACTTTTGACGAAAGTGAGTCAAAAACGACTCAAAATTGAGTTGATATGGCTGGCCGTGCATGGATTGATTGTTTTTACACAGAGATAAGAGTGCTGGCTAGCATATTGGGCAAACAACCAAACGAAAAATGTGAAAAAGATTTAGCGATTGGTGAAAGAGAAAGTAAACAGAGAGAGTCTCTCAATTGTAGATTCGCCCGAATGAAAAAAAAAACCTAGATTTTTGCTTCCTACACAAGTAAACTGCCTGGTGGCCCGGATCTTGTATAAACGTCATTGTCTGTGAGTGACTATTGAGCGACGATGCTTTATACTATTCTTGCTTTACATTTTTCACTCTCGATTCATCATCAACGTTCGTTGCAAGCAAACGAATCGAGTACGATGTGGATCTGAGGTGACGCGATTCGAACGAATCGTAGCGATCGAAACGACGCGATCGTAGTGAAGCGATAGAAGCGATGAGAACGGAACAATGCGATCAAGTCTGGTATTGGAAATACTTCTACGGTTTTTTTTTTCATTAGGGCAAATTTAACATGGAGAGATTCTCTCCGGTCTCGTTCTCTTTCATTTATTAAAGCGCCATTATAAAACCTCCGAAGGATTCTTTAGTACAGATCCAAACACAACAGTGCTGGCTAGCATACCCTACAAATAAAAGAATGAAAAACGTAAAGGTGATTAGAATAGGAATGAAAGAGTCTCTCAATGTTTTATTCACCCCAATGAAAAAAAAAAAACCATAGACTTATCTCACGATGGCATTTGACGGGAGGTTTATGATCAGCTGATTTGTCGTTCATGACTTTGTTCATGTGTGTACTCTCTACAGCTGTCAGAAGCAATATCGACAACATCAGAACAACATTACGAGTGAAAATTGTTTCAACCTCACAGTTAAAACCTGCAATGAGTGACTAGCTGTAATTAATATAACATTTATGTTGTAAGTTATTTGAACTAAGTGTTGGAAGAATATGCGACAACAGCTCGCCTGCTTTACGGGCTGCCTTTGCCGTTAGGTATAACGCCTGAAGACTTTTTTTTTTCAGTTTGATTTAACTGAAGCAAGAAAACATATATTACCGAAAAGTTTCGCAATCGCCAATCAGAAGTTAAATCGATAAGGATATTATTGCACACCACGAAGATGTTGTTCAACGACTGGACTTGATAGTGACCAGTGCTGAGATCGAGCAAAGTCCTGAAAAGCGGATTAGGTCGTCACTGCCGTCGAAAATATCCGTGGAAAGTGACAGAAAACAACCCAAGTAACACACAATACTTCTTTTTGTTAAATGACTTTACATAGTTTGTTCAATAAGTGTATTGTATTATACACGTCTTGCTAAACATGTTACGTTCTGAGCGGGTTGGATCTCTTGTATTCTATATGGTTGATGGGCCAAACCAGTTCACTCTGACTAACGATTGAGCTGAAAATAGCTGAAAATCCACCGGTGTAGAACGATTATATGCTTCAGTTTCAGCAATCACTTCCTCATCTGAGTCAAATCTCTTTCCACGGAGCATCTTTTTGAGTTCTGCGAAGGGCCAGTGGTCGCTGGGGGCCAGATCTGGAGAATACGGTGGGTGCGGTAGCAATTCGAAACCCAATTCGACCATTTTTGCGGTTGTTTTTATTGACTTGTGACACGGTGCATTGTCTTGGTGAAAGAGCACCTTTTTCTTCTTCAAATGAGGCCTTTTCTGGGTGATTTCGGCCTTCAAACGATCCAAAAAAAAAAAAGGATATAATAGTCACTGTAGATTATTTTTCCATATTCCAAGTAGTGAATGAATAAAATTCCATGCGCATCCCAAAATACAGACGCCATTACCTTCCCCGCCGATGTTTGATCTTTGGACGCTTTGGACGGCTTTCTCCGTCTGCACGCCACTCAGCAGACTGACTGATTCCGGAGTGAAGTGGTGAATCCATGTTTCATCCCATGTGTGATGTATCGACGCAAAAACTCCTCCTTATTTCGCGTGAACATCTCCAAACAGCTCTTTGAATCATCGACTCGTTGTTGTTTTTGCTCTGGTGTGAGCAAAAGCGGCCCCCCTTTTGGAAAACAGCTTTTTTATACCCAAATGTTCGTGTATGATGGTGTAAGCACTACACACTTAGAAATTCTGAATGTTACACGAGACCTTATTCATGTTTGTAAAAAGTCGGGGAACTTAAAAAAAGATTTCGTGTAAAATTAACTCTTCCGAAACTGACAAACACGCAATTCGACAAAAGATGGCTTTGATTGAATTTATTTTCTCATCTCTTTCAACTCATTCTTATGGGCTAAAGGACGCTTGCATGTGTCGGTCTCAGGAGACAGAAATTTACATGACATTTTGGTAGCGTGTACCTTTCGATACCTTAAGAGTGTCAGCTTTATCTTGCAACTTCACTTTGTAATTGCCAATGATGATTTTCAGGGTTTTTTTTTTCATTATTTTCCGGAATAACTGCCTCATTTGGCCGACCAGTTCAGCATCATCGGTGTCCGTACGACCACGTTTGAAATTGGCGAACCATCGTTTGATGGTCGTATTCGATGGAGCAGAGTTCGGACAACATTTTTGAGCTTGAACGGTGTTTTTTTCCATCAAAAAGCAATGATTTATTAACACCCGAAATTGCTTTGAATCCATCATTTTTAAGAATCACAAAAGTAGCGTTTCTTAAACCACTGTAACTCTATAAATAATAAATCAAACGTCATGAAATGTTGACAGTAATCTTTTGAAAGTTGGTACATTAGAAAAATCATATGGATATTTTATTAGTGGCACCATCTGGTAGTTAGGCTCGGGACTTATTCACGGAAGCCCTAAGTTTGCACCTTTAAAACTGAAGAAATGATCCATGAAAAATTCAAATACGTTCCATAAAAATCGTATTTATGACCCATAAAACTCTGATGAAAATCCACAAAAAAATGATTCTGGTGAAAATCCACAAAAAAAATAGAAATGATCCCTAAAATTCATTAATTTGAGCCATACTTTTAGCAAAATTTTGCAATAAAATGTGAAAAATCAACCGTTATATATCAAGGGTGTGATATATTTATCTTTCTTCTTGGTTTTTCATCACAAACCTTATTGTAAGCTTAAAGTGGATCCTTGACCATATTGGCCACTCCCAGAACCACCGGAACGTCCGTAAAATCGTAATTGTTCCTTACTACAGGTTCCCCCAAAAAGGTTCCGTGAGTGGCCAATGTAGCCAATGGCTTTTTCAAGTCTATCAAAATCCTTATTATGAAAAATCATGAAGATAGAGCTGCCGCACGGCATGTTTTGGAGTAAATGGCCTCTACTACATGTTCCCCCGGGGACGTTCAGGTGGTTCCGCGAGTAGCCAATATGGTCAAGGACCCACTTTGAGTTTATAGTAAGGTTTGTGATGAAAAACCAAGAAAAAGGGGCGGTCACATGACATGTTTTGAGTAAAATAAAGAGTTAACCGCATCCAGGACCCTTCATCAGAACCTGTTTCACGGAAATGACCATATCTCAGTCAATTTAAAGGCGATTTCTGTAATCAAGATTTCATTCACTTGAAAAATATTTTTTCTTTGCGTGTGTTTACTGAAAAAAATTGTTTGACAACTGTCTCTTGTACAAAATCTCATCACAAATTCAACATGTGAGATAGCCTCTCCAGAAACCCGGAACAACTCCGGTGTCCAGGGGCCGTGGCCAATTATGTTATCGAGATATAAAATTACATTAATTTTACAGTCGAATGCTTCTTGGCGAAACGATACAGAACAGCTACACACTTAGAAATTATGAATTTTACACGAGACGTAAAAGTCGGGAAACGTTAACAAAGATTTCGTGTGAAATTATTTCACCTGAAACTGACACATACGCAATTCGACGAAAGATGTGTTTGATTGAATTTATATTCTCATCTCTTTTAAGTCATTCTTATGTACTAAAGGACGCTTGCATGTGTCGGTCTCAGGAGACAGAAATTTACATGATATTTTGGTAGTGTAAACCAATAAGGTCTGTATCCGCAATAATCCGGACACCTCAAAACATGAATAAAACATAAATTTCGCATTATATTTCCGTCGTAGTTGTTTATTTCAGATTCATGGGATGTGTTTTAACAATTCGTGAAGACAAAACATAGTTATTCGGTATTTGCATAAAATTTTCGAACTTTGCGTTTAACTCCGTCCATTAGGGTTTGTACAGACTCTTCAGAAATCGTAGAAGCCATCTTTGTCCAAATTTGCTGGAAGTGTTTGATGTCTTTGATTCCTTGCTTCTTTCCAGAAAGCTTCCGCTTCATCAGAGCCCAATAACTCTCGATTGGTCGTAGCTCTGGGCGATTTGGCGGGTTTGAGGTTTTTGGTACAATGTTCACTTGATTTGCTTGGTACCACTCCATCACAGTTTAAGCATAGTAGCATGATGCCAAATCGGGCCAGAACAAGGTTTTTCTTTGTGACTTTTGATGAAGGGTAGCAATCGCTTCTGCAGACACTCTTTCTGATAGATCTCCTTTGTTGATTGTGCCTGTAGTGACGAAAGATTTACTCTTTTTGCCACACGTGCAAATTGCTTGCCACACAAGGTATTTTTTTGGGAAATTTCGATGCCTTCTTCGTTCTGAAATGCTCAGCTGTAGCATTTCTGGCCATAGCAAAATAAAAGGCCAGCCCTGGAAGCTGCTTGAAATCCTCCAGGATATAAGTTTCAGCGTTCATAACAACGCATGAAAACATCGTCAAATATTCGCAGTAAAAACGTTGAGCCCGTGATTTTGCTGCCAAGTTCTGTTTGTCGTTGCGATTTGGAACTGTTTTTACTTTATACGACTTAAGTCCCAAATTTTGTTTTGATTTTTGGACAAAACCAGGCGACATCCCTATTTTACGAGCCATCGTTCGAATGGAGAGATTTGGGTTTTTCGTTAATATCCTTTTCACCTTTCGGTCCATGACAGGATCAGCGCGTCCAATGTTTTTGTCACTTCTCGGTTTCCTCTCCACCGTCAAACGTTCCGAAAATGATTTGAGCACATCGTGAACAGTGGATTTAGGCAAATACAATGTTTTTGCAAGGTCCCGTATTGACAAGTCAGGATTTGCCGTACGCCCGTACAAAATTCGCTCGCGCACTTGTTTTTCTTTCGTCGCCATCTTGAATACTAAACATAAAATGTAAACATCAATCATAGTCTTTTTCATCATAGAATCTCAGCTATACCACAGTGAAATTTTTTTTTTCATTCCTACGTGCAATATTTCAAAAGTTACAATGATTTGAAGGTGTCCGGATTAATGTGGATACAGACCATAGCACCAGTTGGGAAGCTATCGCCTCCGGTTCCTGGGTACCTGTACAGTATTCTGGGAAATTACATCTACAATCGAGCACTTGTTTACAACAAAGAAGCGGGTCAGGAAAGTGTCCAGGTCACCGCAGGTGTTCCGCAAGGTTTCATCCTAAACCCGGTGCTCTAGAACACGATGTATGGCGAAGTGTTGTAGGTTACGTTCCCTAACGGGGTAAAGATTGTCGTTTTTGCGGACGATATCACCCTAAAGGGCTATGGTATTAGGTGCGCAACTAAGTTTCCGCTGTTTAGCAATAGATGGCGCCAGTAGTAAGTGCTGGTCGAATGTTGTACATCTCAAGCGTCATAAACCAAGCTCAGACATATGGTAAACAAACCGTTTTGCCAAATCAGTGATTTTGGTTTAGTGTTATATATTTTGGTTGTTTGAAGATGTCTGATTTCGTGCCAAATAATCGTCATTTGCGGGAAGTGTTGATTTTCTTCTTTCATTCGAAGAAAACGGCGGCTGAAGCACATCGAGAGCTCCAAAAAGTTTACGGTGATGCTGCTCTGAGTGAAACAACGTGTCGTGATTGGTTTCGTCGCTTCAAAAACGGTGATTTCAGTGTTGATGATCGTCCGCGTGAAGGAAGGCCAAAAAACTTCGAAGACTCTGAATTGGAGGCATTGCTCGATGAGGATCCGTGTCAAACGCAAGAAGAGCTTGGTTCAGGATTAGGAGTTTCCCGCCAAGCCGTTTCTAAGCGATTGCATGCGTTGGGAATGATTCAAAAGCAAGGAACTTGGGTTCCTTACGATTTGAAGCCAAGAGATGTTGAGCGTCGTTTTTTCGTCTGTGAACAACTGCTCCAGCGGCAAAAAAGGAAGAGTTTTCTACATCGCATTGTGACGGGTGACGAAAAATGGATTCATTACAGTAACCCAAAACGGAAACATTCATGGGGACTGCCCGGGCATGCTTCAACATCGTCGCCTAGGCCGAATATTCACGCTGCGAAGGTTATGCTGTCTATTTGGTGGGACCAAGTTGGTGTTATTTATTATGAGCTGTTGAAACCAAACGAAACCATTACCGGGGAACGGTATCGAACTCAATTGATGCGATTGAGCCGAGCACTGCACGAAAAACGGCCACAATACGAGCACAGACACGAAAAAGTGATTCTTCAGCAGGACAATGCTCGACCTCACGTTGCGAAACCCGTGAAAACCTACTTGGAAACGCTCAAATGGGAAGTCCTACCCCACCCGCCATATTCTCCTGATATTGCACCGTCCGATTATTACTTGTTCCGTTCGATGGCACATGCTCTCACTGGTCAGCAATTCCACTCATATGATGACATCTCAAAGTGGCTTGATTCTTGGATAGCATCAAAAGACGAACAGTTCTATCGAAAATGGTATTCACGTTCTACCAGAAAGATGGGAAAAAGTCGTAGCTAGTGATGGGCAATACTTTGAATAATTCGTTTGTAACCTTTGTTTTCAGAATAAAGTTCCTTTTTCACCAAAAAACAGCGAGAACTTAGTTGCGCACCTTATAGATCCATAGAAGAAGTGGTGTTAACGGCCACACACTCCATCGGCCAGCGCCAAATTTACTATTATGGGGGACCGGTGTCAGTAGTGGGTAAACAAAAAATAAAATAAAATCCTTCTTTAAGTCAACTTAATTATTTTTAAGACGTTGGATGTTAAGATATTTACATTAATAGATCAAACATCTTCAGAACAACTTTTTGCGAGACTTCTTGATTAGTAAACTTATGAATAATAAAATCAATTCTTAAACTCATTATAAAATCAAACTCACAATTCAGCAATGCCAAGTTTGAATGTCGTTCATTGTTCATGCTCTTACGCAACCTGTTCTTAAAAAGCTTCATCTTCCAAAATGACCTTTCCTCAGTTGCATTTGTAATCATTAAGCTCAAATAAGTAATGTATCAAAAATAAGCTATCCACGTACATTTGTGGGTTTGACTGTCTTTCGTTTGTTTACTTGTTTGCACGGTTTAAATTCTTCGTTTTCAAAATCTCAAGCACTCGACATTGAAGAAGTCTGTAAGTCGCAGACGAAATAAATCTGTCAAAAGATAAGCTATCTGTTGTGGAATTTAACGGAATTTGCTCGTGTTTACTAGTGACAGTTTAAAAAAGGGCAGCCCTAAGTTTGCACCTTTAAACTGAAGGAATGGTCCATGAAAAATTGAAATTCGTTCCATAAAAAACGTATTTCTGACCCATAAAGCTCTGATGAAAATCCATAACAAAATTAAAATGATCCATAAACTACAGCAATGTGATCCATACTTTATGTAAGTTTTGACAATTAAATGTCAAAAATGTACCGTTATATATCTAGGCTATGATCCATAAAATTGAACCGATTACCCATAAACATATTGCAAATTATCCATAAAAGGTTCAATAACTTTCCTTAAACTTGTAAAATTGATCCTTAGAATTTAACGTTTGTGAACTAAAATATGTGTACATGATCAATATATTATTGAAAATATTCCATAAATAAATCGCCAATGATCCATAATAAGTTTGAAAATGAACCATAAACTTCTAAATATGGTCCATAGCAAATCAATTTTGTGCATTTATAATAATATGTGTGATCCATAAATTATGCCGGAGTTATTCCAATTTTGGGTTAACATTTTTTTTTTAATTTTAATTACAGGAAAAACGATCGTAGACTGCGCTACTACTCAAATTTATTAACATGTCCGTTCCTTTATATATGCGGCTTAAATATTGCTGTTAAAGAAGGATCACTTTGGAGAAGATTTTAAATTTTCAGAGAGCTGACATACTTTTGCGATCTCACGTTCTTTTACGACCGCAACTGCGATACATCTTTCCAATAAATTTGGCAAATAACACTCGTGCACGTAAAGAACAATGGCAGCCCTATGTTTGCACCTTTAAAACTGAAGGAATGATCCATGAAAAATTGAAATTCGTTCTATAAAAAACGCATTCTTAACCCTTAAGACACTAGTGAACACCCACAAAAAAAAATAGTAATGATCCCTAAAATTCATCCATTTTATCCATACTTTTAACAAGCATTAGCAATAAAATATCAAAAATAAACCGGTAACATTTCTGCACTAACATATGTGCATATCACTCATAAATTATTGTAAATGTTCCATGAATAAATCGCCAATGATCCATAATAAGTTTGAAAATGAACCATAAACTTCTAAATATGGTCCATAGCAAATCAATTTTGTGCACCTAAAATAATATGTATGATCCATAAATTATGCCGGAATTATTCCCATTTCGGGTTTAATTATTTTTTATTTGAACAACGGGAAAACCGATCCTTGACTGCGCTACTACTCAAATTATTAACAAGTCTGTTCCTTTATATATGAGGCTTAAATATTGCTGTAAAAGAAGGATCACTTTGGAGAAGATTTTTAATTTTCAGAACGCTGACTTACTTTTGGGATCTCACGTTCTTTTACGACCGCAACTGTGACATTTGTTTCCCAATAAATTTGGTAAAGAGCACTCGTGCACGTAAAGAACTACGGCAGCCCTATGTTTGCACCTTTAAAACTGAAGAAATGATCCATGAAAAATTGAAAATCGTTCTATAAAAAACGCATTCTTGACCCATAAGACTCTGGTGAAAACTTACAAAAAAATTAAATAGAAATTATCCGTAAAATTCATCAATTTGATCCATACTTTTAGTAAAATTTAGCAATAAAATATCAAAAATTAACCGTTTTATATCAAGGGAAGAATATATAATTTTTTTCGGATTTCCCATTAATACATACAATGAAACTTAAAAGGTTCAATACTTTTCCTTAAACTTGCAAAATTGATCTACAGAATGTAACATATGTGCGTATCATCTATTAATTATTGTAAATGTTCCATAAATAAATTGCCAGGGACCCCTGATAGTTTGTATGACAAATCATAGTCTTCAAAAAATGATTCATAACAAACCAACTTTGTGAACTTAACATTATTTGATCTCCCCGCAACTGCGACACATGCTTGTCAAGAAATTTGGTAAAGAGCTCTCCTGCACATAAAGAACTTCAGGTCAAATTTATGACTTGATTAAACTGTTGTTTCAGAAAATTTGATTTAAATTATGCCGGGCAGACGCTTGCTGTCCAACTCGCTGTCGCTCGTCGGACCAAACTAAAAAAAAACATCCTCTGTTTGCATTATAGCGGGCAAATGCTTGAATCAGCCGTTTGCCTGGAATCTAATCTACGCTATGTTAACACTTCGGATGTCGGAAACATCGACCATTTAGTTCTTCAATCCTCAACACGGCTACGCAAAAACTCCGCAATCCTTCTTTAGTAGTAATACTATATCCGGATACCTGAAAGAACGGACATGTAACTAAATTTGAAAAGTAACGCAGTTGGAGATCAATTTTACAATCTCTAAGGATCAAAATTAAAAAAAAAGTGCCCCAACCTGGAAAAATGCAGGCATAATTTATGGATCATACCATATGGTTTAGCGAACAAAACTGATTTACTATGTATCATTATTATAAGCTTATGGTTCATTATTCACCATTCTATGGATCTTTGGCAATTTATCTATGGAAAATTTCAAATAATTTATGGAACATGCGAATATATTTTATTGCGCAAAGGTTACATTCTATGGATCAATTTTACAAATTTAAGGAAAGTTATTGAACCTTTTATGGATAATTTGCAATATGTTTATGGGTAATCCGTACACTTTTAACGACCATGCCCTAGATATAAAACGGTACATTTTTGATATTTCATTGCTAAATTTGTTATAAAGTATGGATCACATTGCTGTATTTTATGGATCATTTCAATTTTTTTATTGATATTCACCAGAGTCTTATGGGTAAAAAATGCGTTTTTCGTGGCACGATCTTCAATTTTTTATGGATCGTTTATTACTTTTTATATGCAAAAGTACGTTTGCCTTAAAAAAGTGTCTCAGTTTTTTTATTTTTTCAGAAAAAGTGATGTGTTAATTTAAGTTTTCCTAGTTTTTCAATTATGATTTTAATGTTTTTCAGTTTTTTTTACAAAAGGCATCAAAGGCTGAGCGCATAATATCTCTGGTAACATAAAGTGATTGTGAGATAATCTTATGAATAAATCTTAAATACACTTTATTGAAAGCAAAATGCAGCATAACTTTCTCGTACAATGCGCGTGAGTGCTGTTCAGCATCTTTGTCGAACAACTCGATGATGTTGGATGTGACGGTTGTGGAATTGACACCTTTTCTGCACATGATATTGGCGCGATCCAGGAGGCACATCGCTTCTCCGCTTAGAAACCGGAATTTATCTGGGTTTCCTGCGTAACCCACCACAAACTTAAAACGTCAATTTTCCAGGACTGCCAGGTTATATCTACGTTAAGTCAAAAGTGTGCCCCAAAAGTGCCACACATGTTCCGTTATGGTGTAAGATTTTCGACTAAGGCGTGCCTGGCACACTGTTCTATGCGACTCACCCCTTGGCTATTATGGTTTTTACTTCACTATCATTTTCACCTCTCGGAGTTAATTTTTATCACGGTGATACCGGCATTAAAAAAAGTGAGGTGATGTATAAGTGAAGTGAAAGTGAAAGTGAAGGTGACAACCGTAGTAACCCCTATATTTCAATGTGATAACTGTGCACAACAGCCAGGCAACTATTCCTACAAAATAAATACACCGAGATATTATCACTTGAATTGCCCACGTCAACCCAAAATGTACCATGCCAAAATATGTTTGTTAACATCCAATGAAATGTGATATTCTCGGAATTGCAGTGTTCATTCCAACCAAGAAACTCCTCCTGGCAAACGTCACTCTTGTTTCGCCTGCTCTTGTCCCTTCCTTTACTTTTCTTGTTTTAGTTCATAAAAAATATTTCTTTATATTCTCATATGTATTGTATTGTACAAAATTTAAATATATTTTCTCATCGTTTCCAATCCTTAACAAATACGTATTTACAAACAATATTCGTCGTTAAAATTAACATCTACGCGTTTCGACTTGCCCGGTTTTTGGATTTCCCTGTCCATAAACGGCATCCGCATTCTGCCAGTCACTTCCGTTGCCTGTCATTGTAAATCCTCCTAGTTTGGAAATAGCTCTGTAGTTACAATGGACTGCTTGATGATTTGCGTTTAACTTATAGTTTTTGTTATGAATATAAATAAATAAATAATTTC
Source organism: Aedes koreicus (assembly GCA_024533555.2). Lineage (NCBI taxonomy): Eukaryota > Metazoa > Arthropoda > Insecta > Diptera > Culicidae > Aedes > Aedes koreicus. The sequence goes on from JAHHFK020001170.1 coordinate 164,932, forward strand.
GTTATTCTAAAATCGTGGCATTCTGCCAAACACTCAATCACTCTTCGATGTCTTTTAAAAATACTCGCACTCACCATCCATTCACAACCAATTATCACAACTTAGATAAGATTGTCTAAAAGTACAACTCGTCACTCACACACAATGCATTTTTCACCCATGCAGTCAAATCGAGAATTCGATTCATTTCACGCCACAGTAGTTACGATTGGTTTTCCCGTAGTTTAAAACTCCAGCTCAGTAAGTTTAGTTTTGCTTTCCAATAAAAAAAAAAAATAATAACGAGTACAGTTTCTTGATACTTAAGAGGTGTTTTCGTTCACTGGTTGTTGCTTTGAGCGATTTGTGTTCATTTAAAGTGTTTCCCTTGTTTCAAAGATTTTCGTATTTTTCCTCCTAGTTACCGTTATCGATCTATCGATGAAATGCAGCTGTCCTCACTGATAGGTTTATTGAATGATTCGAAACCCTAGCACCATTCAACGATCGATTACATCGACAGATCAATGCATTTACCTCCCCCTTCTGGGTGACACCAATAAGCCAACTAAAAACAAATCAACAAATAAAGGAACAAATTCCTGAACTTTGTTCCGATCTTCTTCCTCTTCTGCTTGTTTAAATGTCTCTCGCGAATACTGCTGAACACTGCTTTCCCCAGCTCCAGTTGACCGTTTCGCCCTTTCAACTAACTGGGCTTGGGAATGCAGATGATTTTGCCAACTGCTTGTACGTAGGTTCGTTGTTTTTCACTTCTTCAATGCCATTGGTTCTCGTCTAGAATTGCAGAATCTGGTTGATCCAATCTCGGAACTCCGATATCCTCGTGTAAACGCCCGGTTGGTTCGGTTCCGCACAGCCAATTCCCCACGAGATGACACCGGCCAGCAGGAAGCGCTTGTCCGGCCGTTGAATCACCATGGGGCCACCAGAGTCACCTAAAACATTCAAGCGATGATTGGTGAGATGTGAACGAAAGAGAAGATCGCTATTTGAATACCTTCACAAGAATCGTAGCCACCCTTCTTCCAACCAGCACAGATGAAGATGTGCGGAATGTGTTCGATGTAGCCCGCACTTCGGTACATCGTTTCGCAGATCTTGTTCTCAATCACTGGAACCGTTACCTCCTGCAGGACACTGGGAAGTGGACCGTCTGAAATGGAATGGGGAATAGAGGTGAATATTAGGTTTCATGAAAACGTTGCTAATCGATTGAGTTGTAATGAATCTATTTCAAGAAATTTTATATTATACGCATTCATAGTAAATATGAGGAGTTTTTGTTGGTTTACGGCATTTTCACAAATTACGGTAAGAGATGCTGTTTGCGAAAATGTCAAAACACAGTTCACCTAGCTAAAAAACCAAGGATGCTCTGCAAGAATCAAAGGGACGTATCAAAAACAATAACAGCCTTTGTGCAAATAGTGTCATTGAAAATAAAGAGTAATGTTAGCTTTACCAATCGTCGTACAGTGTGGGAAAAAGGTGGAAAGGCAATTAATCGTTCCGTTGTTATTATAGTGGTTGCTTTCTCTAGAGTTTCACTTGGAACCTAATCCACAAAAACAAAGCCATTCCCAAGACGAGTCAGGACCTGATTTGCGAAATCAATGAAGTGGGATGAAGTTCAACGGTGATTGCCTATTTTTTCAAATCTGCTTCTGTTGCTGAGTGTCACTCTCAGAGTTTTGAGTTGGAGACGTTGGCTATCAGTTATTTCTTGCGTTATTTCTGAATCTACCTGTAAGACATTCCGTATGGTGTTTTTAGCGATTATATTTCTCTCGCTTTGTATCATAGTCATCGATTGGAATGACTGAACCAACATTTGATAATCAAACTATGGAAAAAAAAAACTGGAAAAAGAATAAGTCATGGATGTCAACGATTTCAACAGAAAAGATGTTTTATTTTGTTTACTCATGACACTTGAAAAGTTGTGAACTACTTATTCCTTTTAGAGGGCATACGCTGAAGCATTCACGACGGCAGCTATTACCTGAAAATTTAGAATTGATATAACTCTGAATCTGTACTAGATATTGAATATTTCATCACATCAGTTTGTATGCTTACTTCCTGTGAGCAATCTGGTGGAGTTCGATTTGATGCCCATTTACTAACAATCGAGATTTATGAATTTGAAATAGCGAAGTAAGTTTGCGAGAGAGAGAGATAAAAAAACAAGGAGCAGCAATTCACCTTAACTCCAATTACCTCTAAACAAAATTGCCAAAAGGTCGAAAGTAACAATTGTTAAAAATGGCTTAAACTGTAAATGTCAGGTTGCTAACATCTATATCCACTACCGACGGTAAGGTAAACTCCCTGTATCTATTTCTGGTGCTATTTTGTTTGCTAGAATTCATTTTTTACAAATGTTACTTTCGACCTTCTGACTATTTTGTGTACAGCCCCCCCCCCCCCCCCCTCTCTCTCTCTCTCTCTCTCACACACACACACACACACACACACACACACACACACACACACACACACACACACACACACACACACACACACACACACACACACACAACCTCAACTCTGAGGTATGGAGTTCCCGCCTGGGCCGCAGCGCTCAAAACAAAGCGTTACCGGGAAAAACTTAACAGAGCATTCCGACTCATGGCCATGCGGGTCGCAAGCGCCTTCCGAAAGATTACATCGGAGGCAGTATGCGTTATCGCTGGGATGATGCCCATTTGCATCATCCTGGCCAAGGACGTGGAATGCTATCAGAGGAGGAATACAAGGAACGTGAGGGGTATCGTCAGAACGGACTCGTTGGCTAAGTGGCAGCGAGAGGGAGACAAATGAAAGGTGAACTCACCGGCTCATCCCGAATGTGTCTGCGTGGGTGGACAGGAAGCATGGAGAAGTGAACTTCCATCTGAAGCAGTTCCTGTCCGGGCATGGCTGCTTCCGGATATATCTGCCTCGGTTTGGTCACGCACCTTCGCCTCCGCACTCTGTCCAGAGTGCGGAAACGTAGAAGAGACACCGGAGCACGTCATTTTCGAATGTCCTAGATTCGAAGAAGCGCGCAGGTATATGCCTGGTATGACCGCCGACAATGTCGTACGTGAAATGTGCCACGAAGAAGAGAAATGGAATGCTGTCGACCGGGTAGTAACGCGACTACTGTCCGAACTGCAGAGGAAATGGCGTAATGGTCAACGTTCCAGCACCACTGGCTAGATCGGTTTCGGGAGAAATTCTTCCGCCGGGGAACTCTCCGCCGGAGTAAGCTAGATCCACTGCCACTAGTTGAGTGGATCGCGAAGTAGCACCAGACTGGGTCGTCGGGGCACCAGTGAACCGGACGCCTGGCTCCACCGGCATCGCTGGATTGACTTCGGCATCCTACAGGTTGGCCCGTGAATAACAAAAGAATCGGTTTCGGAAGAATGTCCACCACCGGGGAACTCCTCGTCGGTGTAGGCTAGGTTCACCGTCGGGGACTAGTCGAGTAGAGCGCGGACAAATACTGGATTTGGACCGACGGGGCGCCAGTGAACCGGAAGTCAGTATCCACCCGGAATTGCTGGACTGACCTCGGTATCCTACCAGTTCGTCCATTCATCTGGGAGGACAATAATCGTCGCACTCAAGCGAGCGTGCGCAGTGCATGCCTTGAGCGTAAGACATGTCTTGACTGTTTAGTTCAACACGGAGTACTAACAGGAGCCAAGGGGCGCAACATGGCGTATGTTGGTCGCTGAATGGCGAAAAGTGTAAGTATTTAACCGATTACTAATAGGAGCCAAAGGGCTCAGCATGACGCATGTCGATCGCTGATTGGCAAAAAAAAGAAGTGGGTTTTTTAGTGGGTAGGCACACAGCTGAATCCCACACCACGCCAAAAGTGAACACTGGCATGTGCATGAACAAATACAGGCGAGTATTAAGAAGATTTTTTGAAATCCTAGCCACGGAGGTCATAGAACGGCTGTAGAGGAAATGTTCCGCCAATACGTTGGAGTGCCAACTGGTACATTAGGATCGATATTATTAAGATTGTATTGTTCTCCATCAGTAAGTGAGGATGACACCTCCCTGAAATGACAAGTGCGCTAATGGTACGGCTGCCCGGGACGTAGTAGGCTCAGATGTAACATTCCTGACTTACGCCTATATCCGTGTCCACTCCAGCATGGCCTTCTGGTTTGCATAGATAACCATAGGACACTTACACCGAGTGGAGAAAGCGATTTAAAGGGGGGACCCAACAAAAAGAAAAACAAATGAGAAAAAAATACTTGTAAATAATAAGTCCGCAAGCCGAACTCAGTGTACGGAGAGGAGAACGTATTCGGAAGAAACAGGAAGTTGGTGAGACCACCAGCGTCAAGCAGAGTGACCTCAGTGAGTAGCGCAAGTAGCAAGCTCAAAGAGGGACAGCAAAAACTTCTAGGAGATCCAGAATCCAGCAGTGACACTCCCCCAAAAGTGTTGCTGCTTGGGGAGTCTAGCATGATGGCTGCTTGGAAGATGACGGACGAATTCTATTTCTTCGTCGATGGTGGGCACAACGTTCACAAAGACGTCAAAAGGCTGATGCAGGCTTTCAGATCAGCCATGATAGATACTGAACGAGAACAGAAAGCGTTGGAGAGGAAAACGGCTGGAGTACAAGACGCCTCGAACCCACGTGCGGATAAGAGAGAACGCGAAACGCCAGGGAAAGAGGAAGGGCCTTTGAAATTATAGGAGGACAAACAGATCAAACGACGAGGAACGTCTGAGCCTTATCTCAGGAGGCAGTGATCGAGTGCAGGGATCTGGATGAGATCACAACGAAAGATGAGCTGAGGAAGGCAGCATCTTAAAGATGCTCCAATGACAATCCGCATGAAGAGATCTTACGGTGGCACGCAATCAGCGGTGCCTGTCCATTGCTGCAGCCAACAAGCTGATGGAAACGAGTAGAATCAAAGCCATGGGAGGCAGTTTTCGTTATCGCTGAAATGTTGCCTATCAGCATAACCCTGGAGGAGGACATCGACAGAGAAACCTCAGCAGTACGGAAGATACTGAGAGTGCAGTCGATGGACAAGTGGCAGCAGGAATGGAATACAGCAGCGACCGGTAGATGGACGTACAAGTTTATTCCGAGTCTGATGATATGGATGAATAGGAAGCACAGAGAAGTGAACTTTTACCTGACACAGTTCCTGTCTGGTCATCGTTGTTTCAAGAAGTATCTACATAGGTTCGGACAGACAACGTCACCCTTTTTTTCCAGAACATAATAATCTGGAGGAAACACCGAAGCACGTGGTTTTTGAAGGCCCTAGATTTGAAGATGATCATAGCGAGATGCCTGCCCTTGGAGTGGCTAATATCGCTGAAAAGATGTGTCGAGATGAGGCCATATGGAATGCGGTCAGCAAATCCGTCACTCAAACACTGTTGGAACTTAGCTTAGGTAGACCCGCTGCTACTGGAAGAAGTCCATAAGCACAATTCCGAGTAGAACGCGATGGAGCTGGGAGCCGACAGGCTTATATGTACGCGTAGTTGTTAAGGGAGAATTCCGTCGCCGGGAAACTCTTCGACGAAGTAGCTTAGATCCACCTTCGGTGACTAGCTGAATAGAGTGGATTACATCGTGATCCATAGATCAGGAGAATGTGTCCCACGAGGGTGGGCGTGAAGGAGAGCATGTCATGACGGCCGGGTACTCCAAATCGGTACACGTCTCGATGGGTGCACGTGACGGCATCTAACAAAGGGGCGTATGCGAGTATGCCAGCCAAACCTGATGGCTGAATAGAAGTGCATGAGCACAGACCCACAGATTTTTGTCTTAATTTTTTGGTTTGTGGAGTTAACTCTTTAAGTAAATTTACAGCGTCAATAAATGCATAATGCGCATACGTCGAAGCGGCATTGTAGCTCATGGTTTATGATTACCAACGGTTCAGCTCAATGCGAAGCACGATGACCGTCACCAGCGGGGCAGACACCAGTCCAGACAACGTCGTCCACAGAATGTGTCGCGATGAAAATACATACGTGGAACGTGATTAACGGAGCTATTAAGCAAATTATGTGGACAGCAAAAATGGCCTAAAGATCAAGCGAATGATTGAAAAAAGCAACGATTAAGCTGTCTCAGTGGATGTTCCACCTTCGGAGACCTCTCCGTCGGTGTAGGGCAGATCCACCGTCGGAGACTACTCGAGACTTATCGTCTCGATAGGAACACGTAACGTCTTCTAGCGGCAGAAGGGGCCTTGCATTCGAAACCTGAAATCTGAAAAGAGAACATGGGCATGGCCGCATCCCGAGGGCTAAGAAGAGGTAAGGATAGGTTTTAGTGGTAAGGCACGAAAGATTGTCCCGCTTGAGACTATTGAAACTTTTTAAATCTTACTATAAAGAAAAAAAGATACGCACACAGGCACACAGGCACACATACATTTTAAAAGCTCGTCGAGCTGAGTTGAACGGTTTTTGACCAGGGCTGGCATATGACATTTTCAATGAAAATCTTGAAGGATCTTGAAAATCTCATCAGGTGAGGAAACTTTGATTGAGATTTTTCTAAAATGCCATCGAGTTTTTCGACATGATAGAACCCTTCACAGTGTTTTGGTCATCGCAATTTCAAGCAAGTTTAGCGATATAATTGTTAATTTTGGCGCAAATTTTGAAATGCATTTTTCACTCTATCGATTAGATATGATTGCATTGCATTTAATTGAGATCAAAATATCAAAACCGATTACTTTTAAACAGGATATGAATTCATTGTGGATCAAATGGCTTATCTCAAAATGTTGTCAAGTAAAAAAATATTTAAAGAATTCTCTGAAATGAAGGTCCAAAGCAAACCAGCCATCTTTCGGTAATTTTTGGGTGAAGGATACATTCATAGAGGTTCAAATATGGAAGCACAAAAGAGTGTTAATGGGAAAGGTTTTTCCAGGTTGGTCAAAGCAACGATGGATCGAGTGATGTGTGTCGTCTGAATCACAGGGACACTCTCGAGTCCCTTCAAATCTCGGAGACGGTTTTGGCAAGGTGATGGATTGTTGTGTTTGCTGTGATTCAAAGAGTGGGGATAGATACGAGTGGCACGATCTTCAGGAAGTCCGTCGAACTTTGATATCGTAGCACGACAACTTTGACAATGGCGGGAACGTACATCAGGCTTAAGGTTGAATTGCTGCTCCATGTATTTTTCCTATTTTTTACCTATCTCTCTCGCAAACTTACCTCGCTATTTCAAATTGATAAATCTCGATTGTTAGTGAATAAACATCGAATCGTACTGCATCACATTGCCCACAGCATGTAAGCATACAAACTGATGTGATAAATATTCAATGTCTAGTACAGATTCTGAGTTATATCAATTTTAAATTTTGAGGTAATGGCTGCCGTCGAGTATGCTTCAGCGTAAGCCCTCAAGACTGAAACTAGTAGGATTGAGTTTGTGATAAATGCGATGCAAACAAAACAGTGGGAAGAGAAAACACTGTTAGCCTCCCACCACGAGTTCAGATCGAAAGTGATAAAATCGAGGCGATAGACGCATTCGTGTATAAGTGACCCCCGATGACGACACCAGCAGAGTGATACAAAGGCGCATTCGTGCCTACTTTGTACTCCTGCGGGCGCTAAGATCGTTCAAAATTCACTGAACTACAAAATTACCCATCTTGTCTACGAACATTGCTTTCATCAGTTGCTGAGAGAATCTCCTTCGACGAGCACCTGAACGGTAATGTTACAGCGAACGAAAGTGGCACGGTAATAAATCTAGGAACACGCACAGAAGATGACAGGAACCCGACCTTAACCCTTCAGGAAGTTGAGGAGGAAATTGGTCTGTTGAAAAACAACAAAGCCGCTGGTGTTGACCAACTCCCAAGCGAGCTATTAAAATACGGTGGTGAAGCACTGGCCAGAGCGCTGCACTGGGTAATTACCAAGATTTGGGATAAGGAATGTTTACCGGAGGATTGGATGGAAGGAATAGTGTGTCACATCTATAAAAAGGGCGACAAGCTGGATTGCTGCAATTATCGTGCGATCACGCTACTGCGCGCCGCCTACAAGTTGCTCTCCCAAATGTTATGCCGCCGCCTGTCACCAATTGCAAAGGAGTTCGTGGGGCAATACCAAGCGGGATTCATGGGTGCCCACGCTACTACGGACCAGATTTTCGCGATTCGGCATGTACTGCAGAAATGTCGCGAATACAACGTGCCCACACATCATCTTTTCATCGACTTCAAATCAGCGTATGATACAATCGATCGAGACCAGCTATGGCAAATCATGCACGAATATGGATTTCCGGAAAAACTGACGCGGTTGATCAAAGCAACGATGGATCGAGTGATGTGTGTCGTCCGAGTATCAGGGACGCTCTCGAGTCCCTTCGAATCTCGGAGAGGGTTACGGCAAGGTGATGGATTGTCGTGTTTGTTGTTTAACATTGCATTGGAGGGTGTGATTCGAAGAGCTGGGATAGACACGAGTGGCACGAGCTTCAGGAAGTCTGTCCAACTATTTGGCTTCGCCGACGACGTTGATGTCGTAGCACGTAACTTTGAGAAGATGGCGGAAACGTACATCAGACTTAAGGCTGAAGCTGGTAGGATTGGGCTTGTGATTAATGCGTTGAAAATAAAATACATGAAGGGAAGAGGCTCACGAGAAGACAATGTTAGCACGAGTTCAGATCGACGGTGATGAAATCGAGGTAGTAGACGAATTCGTGTATCTGGGCTCATTGGTGACCGCCGATAGCGACACCAGCAGAGAAATACCAAGGCGCATTATGGCTGGCAATCGTGCCTACTTTGGACTCCGAAGAACGCTAAGATCGAACAAAGTTCGCCGAACCACAAAGTTGACCATCTACAAGACATTAATTAGACCGGTAGTTCTCTACGGCCACGTAACATGGACATTGCAAGTGGAGGACCAACGCGCCCTTGGAGTCTTTGAACGGAAGGTGCTGCGTACGATCTACGGTGGAGTGCAGATGGAAGACGGAACGTGGAGGAGGCGAATGAACCACGAATTGCGCCAGTTGCTGGAAGAACCTCCCATCGTACACATCGCAAAAATCGGTCGACTACGATGGGCTGGGCATGTCGTAAGAATGTCGCACGACAGCCCTGTGAAAATGGTTCTCGAAAACGAACCGACAGGTACAAGAAGAAGAGGCGCGCAACGAGGAATTTTGATCGATCAAGTAGAAGGCGACCTGCGGACCCTTCGCAGACTGCGAGGCTGGCGAGATGCAGCCATGGACCGAATAGAATGGAAACAACTTCTGTGTACAGCAGAGGCCACACCGGCCTTAGTCTGATTGGTAAGGTAATGAGAGAATCTCCCATCGTTCACACCGCTGAAAGTGGTCGACTACGGTGGGCTGGGTGTTTCGTAAGAATGACGGACGACAGCCCATATAAAATGATTTTCGATAACGATCCAACGGGCATAAGAAGAAGAGGTGGGCAACGAGCAAGGTGGATCGATCAAGTAGAAGGCGACCTGTGGACGCTTCGTAGAGTGCAAAGCTGGTGAATACAATGGAGACAACTACCACCTCGGCCTTGGACTGATTGGTAGGATAAGTAAGTAAACTCCGTTGGTCAATTATCCTTTGGGTTTAACTTATTTGTATATAATAAATAAAACAAGCCGAAAAGCTAAATTATTAGTCTCTCTCTTTTTTTCGTACCGCCATATCACTGAATACTAATATATCGAATGTGTTGACAAATTACAAACAAAGAAGTATCACAACCATCGTTTGATAAAAAAGAGGCCCTATCCATTGCTTACTTGCTTCAATTTGGGTTCTAAATCATTTAATTTCTGTGAAAATTCCGGGCCATCACCAACCAATTCCTACCAAATAACATTACTTACCTTCATACAGTCGACCCCAACCGGTGACGAACGCCGTTCGTCCGATAAAGTTCTCATCCCCTTCCGGCACGCAAACCGGAATTATGTTCGGCTGGAATACCACCGGTTCGTAAAACCTTAAATTAATGTTACCGGTTAAAATCTCAACATAACTCGATGCCGAATTCGGCAATCAAAACAATCCGATCAGAGAAATAAACCCGCTATAAAAATTACCTCAGCAAGGCCAAATCGTACTCGAACGTCCGTGGGTCGAACTGCGGATGGGAGGCTACAATCTGCACCCGTCGCTCCTGGTAGCCGTAGGGTTCCTCCTCCAGTGCCAAATCATACTCCCCTAGTCGCAGCAGCAGATCCGATGGCGGGACACTGAAATCAGAAACGATACGATTAGATGTCTTCAACTCAACTAAACCCAGGGACCCGGAAAATGTCCATACTTATCCACGCAGTGAGCGGCCGTGATGGCCCAGTTTTCGTTCAGCAAAGCGGCACCGCACTTGTGCAGGTAGGTTGAAGTTCGCCACTGACGGAGGGAAATCTGCCACGGCCACCGCCCAAAGGCTGCCTTCGTTCCACCGACGATCCGGGGCTCCGGGAACATTCGCTTACCGCACACTGCCAACACAAGAAGGGTCGAGTTTAATGCACTGCTGTTGATCATATCGAAAGTGTGATGGATTGACCACGAGAAGGAGGAGCAATTATGATGCAATAACAAATTGCAACCGTACGCTGGATGTTTGCTTGTAGGAGGTGGGAAAAATGTGCTGAAAGCTCCGAGGGTAGAAATGATTCTGACCACTTGTGTGTGGAGTAGGTAGAACGATCGCAAGCTATCTTTTGATACCGAAGAAATGTAAACAGCGCATCAACAAGTAAACAGCATCATTGCGAAAAGATTGAAAATTTCCATAAAAATGTTTGATGTAGGACCGCGTAGGAGGTTGTATAGTAATAATGCTGTCGATCATCGGTAATTTACACATATGGTTGGTTAGTATTGAAATATTTTAATTTCAGTATGTGAGTTTACATGTGGTTGTATAATCGAATAATTCTTATGGATAAATACAACTCTTCGAACTGTCTAGTAAATAATAACAGCGTTTTGTGTCGGCTAAAGGGTGTCCAGGAAAGCAAAAAAATTGATGCAATCGGGGTTCCCCCATTTTTAGATTTAGTACTAACAGTAATGATTTACTTATACCCGTATTTTAAAGCCAGCATCAGCACTGGTGCCATTAGTATCCTTCGTAAGTTTCTTGCGCAGTCTGTACTGCCTCATGCTCCCAATTTCTTCTTCTTCGAGAGGGGAGGGGAGGAGGGGGGGGGGGGGGGGGGGGGGGGAGGGGAGGGGGGGGGGGGGGGGGGGGGGGGGGGGGGAGAAGGGGGGGGAGGGGGGGGGGGGAGGGGGGGGGAGGGGAGGGGGGGGGAGGGAGGGGGGAGGGGGGAAAGGGGGGGGGAGGGGGGGGGGAGAGGAGGAGGGGGAAAAGGAGGGAGAGAGGGGGGGGGGGAAGGAAAGGGGGATTTGGGGAGGAATATTAGGGGGGGGAAGGGTAAATATCTCGTGAGGGAGGGGGGGGAGGGGGGGGGGGGGGGGGGGGGGGGGGGGAGGGGGGGGGGGGGGGGGGGGGGGGGGGGGGGGGAGGGGGGGGGGGGAGGGGGGGGGGGGGGGGGGGGGGGGGGGGGGGGGGGGGGGGGGGGGGAGGGGGGGGGGGGGGGGGGGGGGGGGGGCACGAAGTGTACGATTAGAAATTAATTCCTTTTTCAGGTTTACTTGGGACACCAGAAAAGGGGGGTGATATATTCGCTCCGGATAAATGAATTTTTCTTCGTTTCCGACGGCAAAAAACTTGAGATGATAATTGAAAAGATAGGAGGAAGTAGATGGGGGGAGGCGGGGGGGGGGGAAGGGATCTGAATGTTTGTGAGAAGAGGAGGGGGTGGGGGGAAATATGGGGGATGGTCAGGGGGGGTTTTTTTTTCGTCCCGAAAACTGAATCAATTTGATCCGTATGGTGCGATATATATTAGCGTTAATAGCATAGCCAAGAAAGAAGGGAGTCACGAAGACGCAGAACGAAGCAAATTCAATAATTGGGGACGAGCCAAAATTGGAAAATCAGACACCAGCGATAATGCAAAGTTATTTTGAAGAAGAAGAAGACATTTGCTAACCTTTATCTAGGATCATGTTAGGGAAAACAAATTTTTCAACCTGTTGATATGCAAATTTGTATGGCAGCAAAAGTAGGTCATTTTTAATTAAGTAGTTGAACTACTTATACTAATGGAACATTTTTCAAATTTAAATGCGGAAAAATTGTGAGTTTTGTTCTGATTAAATGGCGTATAAATGAAGTCTTTCTGTTCAGTAAAAGGATTGTTTTTTGCGTTCAAAAACATTTCACTTTTACGTAACGCTATCATTTTTCAAAATTTTGAAATGACACCCGGTATAGAAAAGAGAAACGTAGTCCTACGTTAAAAGTTCCTAGATTTATGTGAAATATGTGATTTAGGTGAAACTACGTTTCATTTTGCATTCACCATTTTTGCAAAACAAAAAAATTACGTGAAGCTTGAGCTCAGATGAGGAAAATTGCACATACACGGTGTTCAATAAGTAACGAATTACATTTTCCATGCTTGAGTAGATATGTACCGATGTATCGATATAGGGAAATCGTCGTGACTGTCTTTTAAACAGTGGGGTCGGTTACCTTCATATTCAGACGTAATAAACCCGTTGGAGTTAAACGGAACCTTTTTTTTTTCTTTATTTATGTGGCTTTCAGCCACGAAACGAAACCTCCATGAAGAGTCCAGGAGACCCCTGCAACCGCGGACTGTGTGAGACCCGGTCAGCCACGTTCGGCAAGAACGCAACAAACCATCAAGACCGTGAAGGACCGAATCTGGCGCAAACAACTTAGCTCAATACGGAACTGACTGCTGATCTCGCCGTTTCCACGGGAACCGTCCAGACCATTATCAGCGAGGACCTTGGATATAAGGCTTACAAAAAACGTAAGGTCCATGGCGTCTCGGAAGCTTCCACCAAAAAGAGGTTGGATAGAGTCAAGTTGATACTCTCTCGGCACGCTGGCCACGACCAATTTTTTTCGGATGAGAAGCTGTTTGTGCTGGAGCAGCCTCACAAAGCGCAAAATGATCGATTGTGGGTGACATCGAGAACAAATCCTGCATCTCAGAACAACATTCATCAATTCCAAAATGCGGCGTAAGTGATAGTTTTCGGTTCATGCCAGCCATGTTCAAACACTACACTGCACGCCGAGCTACATTTTACTACGCTAGCGCGTGTATTAAATTCGCCACTTTGACTTCGTGCTTCCAGACTAACACGCAACGCGGTGGGTACAACACCAATGTCAGTGCTCGTGTTTTGGCTTCGGACATCGTGTATGATGTTTCGGCAAACACCACAGCCGAGTGTTTCCGATTGTGTCCGATTGCGGAATACACGCGAAGTTAATTTTTACAATTTCTACCCGTGCCGTGCTTATTAAACTCAATGAACTTATGCGCCTGTCACCCAACAGCCAAGAAAACAAATCTATAATTCAAATTATCCAATTTTTGGAATCATTCGACGAGCATTGCTCTATCCGTGGTAACCAGTGTCATACTGGGTGTATGTTGAGAGCTTTCTTGTGATCGTAACCACTCGGCTCGGGTGTTTTCCCAAAAATCAAGACACGAAGTGAAGTGAAACACGAGCGTGTACACTCGTGTCGCGTCCATTGCGTTGAGGGCAGGGTTGCCACATGCACAGATTTATCTAGATTGACACAGATTTTTTTCATTTTTTTTATACAGATATCTGAATGTGAAGATTACAGATTTTTGAGAAAAACCAAGATTTTAAAGATTTTTGGCAGTTTTGTTTCCACTCAAAAACCTCAAATTCAAAATATGAGTACAGTTTAGGATCCAACTTTTTATCAATACTACTTTCTGTATGATGTTTAGGCTTGAAGCAAAATAACACATTTGGCACTGACACTACAGTGACAGATGACAGTATGAAAGTCAGTTTGTGTGTGTGTGCCCTAAATGATTTCTCTATAAATTTTTAGATTATATTATAGTTGATAATTTTTGAAGAAAATTTCATAGAATTTCACAAGATTCTCGGACATTCTTTTAGATATTCCTTCTTGCGTTTCTATAGGTATTTTTCAGACGTTTGTAGGCATTCCTTCAGGGATTTTTTCATGAGTTTCTTCTGACATTGCATCGGCAGTTTTGATGAAACTTTCTTGTGATGAAATGTTTGGAGGAATCCCTGATCTTGTGATGTTTTGTGATTTTAAAGGAATCACTGGAGGACACCTGAAAGAACTATACAAAAATTAAACATTTTTTCCTGCAGTAATTCTTGGAGAAAATCGTGATTTGTTGGAGAGATATAAGAAGATTTTTTTGCATGAGCTCCGAAATCTCATCTATTGAATTCTTAACTTTAAAAATTCGGAATCATTTTTCAAATTTTGTCTACGATGCCTGCAAGGATTCTTACTTATAGTTCTCCAGATATTACTATAAAATTTTTCCAGGTATTCCGTTGGAGAAGTGTTTGTTTCAAAGTTGCGCAAGAGATTGTTCCAAAATTTCGGCAGAATTTCTTGCAGTGATTTCTACAAAAATAGGGAAAGGTGCTCTAATGTGGGTCTATGGATCTAGGATTCGGCCTATGCTTGAAATTCGAAGTAAATATTAATTCACTATTTTTACCCTGAAAATCAAAAATATACAGTAGTATTGTCTCACTGAAATATCAATGTGAAGAAAAATTAAAGACAGGCAATTTTTATCGATAAGCCGAATCCTAGATCCATAGACCCACATTAGAGCACTTTCCCCTACTATTCTTCTAATGTAGAAGTATTTGTATGCATTTATGCAGAAGAATTTTGGGAAGTTCGAATAATGTTCTCGATAGTTTTTTCTGCTAAATGTAGCATATTTATTTCGTACGTGATTTTTTGTTATCTTTAATATAATCTTGCAGTGCGAAAACCTTTACATATTTTGCGCAATTGATAAACAGTTGCACATCGACGGCACCGATTACAAAAAAAAATGGTTTGTGGGCTTTAGATCAGATGGAGCTTCGGTAATTATGGGTTCTGACCGATCCATCAAGAAGCTGCTGAAACGTGACTGTCCTCATTTGATAATTATCAAATGTACTTGCCACTTTTTGGCCCTTTGTGCAAGTAACGCATGCAAAAAACTGCCATTGTACCTGGAACAAATGATGCGATATATCTGCAGTTACTTGTCCTGCAGCCTCAAACGATCCAAGAAATCCCAGATGACACAGTTCTGCATCCGTCTGCCACTAGATGGCTATCGTTGGAGACAGTTGTCAGATGGAATATGGAACGGTTTTCGGAGCTCGTGTTGTTTTTCTCGTTTTAATCAAATTGAGACAACAGTTTTATTGTTGTCATCTTAATGACCCGATGACGCTGCCATTTGTCTTCTTCTTAAGCTACGTATTGTCTCTTATCATCAAAGCGAATCGAATCTTCCAGTCAAAAGCTATGGAATTCTTCAACATGTGCAATCAGCTGAAGTCTCGCTGATGGAGCTCCTTGCACATTTTTGTGTGGACCTAAAACACCTGACGGATTTAGGAGTTTCAGATTTTGAGAAACATCTTTGTAAGAAGTCGGGAATATATAATGGCGAAGCTGCGCCCTTTGAAGGAGTTCAACTCGATTATTGAACAATATCCGAATTTCTTTAAAAGCGGTGAGGAACAGGTCATTGAAAATGATTTTCGTGAGCTGAGGACGATAACCATCTGCAAACACAACGAGGTGGAAGAATCAGAAGACTTCGAAACTTGTTGAAGATAACGTCTGATGGGAAGCTGGCTTTTCACTTGCTAAGAAAGTTCATTGCAAACTTTTTACTAATTCCGCATTCTTTTGCAGGAGTGAAGCGAGTTTTTTCGGAATACAATCTGAAAAAGTCCAAAATCCCGAGCCGCCTGAGTACGGACATCATGGAGGCCGAAGGAGGAAAGGAGGAGTTGATCAGCTAATATTAAAATCTGAATTAAATTCTAAATTCAACAAATGAATTTACACGGATCATAACAATAATTGATTGTTAATTCCGTTCCACTTTTGTTCACCTATCAAGGAACATGAATCTTTCGTTTACTGATCTGTTTTCCTTTTACAGCACAAAATTTGAAGTAAAGATTTTTACCAAGATTTTTTGCAGTTAAACACAGATAAAAAAGATTTTTTTGGCAAAAATTAAAGATGGGAACGAAAAATAATGTGGCAACCCTGGTTGCGGGTTCATCTATAAGTACGAAACTGAAGTGGTAGATTACAGCCACATGGTGGTGTGTTTGCAGTCAAGTTCGGCTCTCGTGCAGAACGGTCTGGTGTTTTTTTTTAACAAGGTTGGTTCACGCGAGGTAAGTTTCCCAAGGCATTCATCGAGAAAAACGTGGAAATCAACACGACATAGTACAAAACGGAGGTTTTGGAGAAGGTTGTTGCCCCAAGTCTATGACAACTCTACGGAGATGACCACTATGTTTTCCAGCAGGACGGTGTATCAGCCCACACAGTAAATGTGGTTCATGCCTGGTGTCAGGGCAGTTTTATGGATTTCATGGCAAGAATATGTGACCTTCCAGCTCCTCACATTTAAATCCATTGGAATTTTTAGTTTGATCCTACATGATACGGTCCCTAAACAACAAAGGTCTCTCTAACTTTTCTTCCCTATTCCCACCTGATTGCAAGGACATGGCCGGCGCCGTTATTGATTATTAAAGAAATTGAGTCACTGAAACTTGTACAGTGAGAATGGTCGGTTACTCTCAGCCCCATTCAGTTGATTCATTGTGCAATTTCACTGATTCTGATCAATCACGGAATAGCAACCATTGATACGTGCAGTCTGTCGAGCTAAACTAGCTTAGCTAAGCAAAGCTAATAATTAATTCAAAAACTAGCAGTGTTTATGATCCTACATTTTCTATTTTACAGACATAGAGAATCATTTATGGGCCCAGGAGGAAAAGAGTTATCGAAGAATTTCCTGTTATTTGATTTTTTTCGTTTAAGATTTATTGAGTTTCCGTTTTTTTGGGCAGTAAACATACTCATATGAAATTTATATCGCATAATTGATTGCTTAAATTTTCGGTGCTTTTTTGCTAAACTGCCAGTTGATCATCTTTATTTCATTATATCACGTTGGAATTTTCGCTATTTTAGAGTTTCAATCATCTAACATCGCAGCAAAAGAGGCAAATAGCGGCATTTATTTATTATATGTACATTATTTAGTATTTCTTTACAACATCGTATTATTTCCATGATATCGCGATCTTCACATTTTCATGCAACAAACCTGATTTAGGCAGTATCTGGCCTAAACACGAAATATACCTTCAATTTATGACATCTAACATTCCATATATGTCCAGTATATAACGCAGAAAATTACATCTGTGGTAGGCTTTTGAAAATTACGGAATCTGTGGTAGGCTTTTGCACATATTGCTGAATGTATTTTTCATTTACGGTTTGCAATTTTTTACCAATTCTGAGCTGATCTGATTCATGCAGCACAGTGTGCCATTTGGCTAGTGTTTGATTTTACATTCCAATCTTTGTCATTACTTCATCATAACTAACATCATAGATGATTTAAACATTACTTATTGTTTTTTTTGCCCATTTATCTTTCACTCTCTTCCAGTTATATCTTCCCTTTCCTAACCTTTCCTTATAGCAATAACTATTAGGTCAGCAAAAAAAAAGCGGAATGCTGTTATAAAATCAGCATCAAGATGCAAAAAGTGACCATGGCAACAGTAGATTAAAAAGTATAAATGTATGTTTTGTAAATTTTCAAAAGATTTAATAAACTTTTTCAGGATACCTCAAATCAAGAATTTGGTGAAATGCTGCTATCGCTGAAAACGTGCTTAAGCGCAAACCACAGAACTCTACACTTTAACATTTTACAACATTTCTTGCATTTCAGTATCAACCGAATGAAGATCATTTATTATAGATACGAATGCTTGCAGTAGTTTTCATTTACATAAATATATACACCATTTTATAAATATTTCATGGGAATGGGAGGGACCATCAGGGCACCCGATTAAAGCACTCTGGATGGAGAGAGTGGGAATGCCAACTCCCCATTGCTAACAGATTGTGAATAGAGGGCGGGCTCTTCTCCCCGCCCATTGCGGCATCCTCATGTTAGATAGCTTGCTCTTTTGACCAATTGTTCAGTCTTGTTGTTGGAAGGAGATTCTTTATATCCCTGTGGAAACGTATAAGTGATGTTGCATATCGACCCACCCAACCCCTTTTTGGTCCTTCATACAACGGCATGATTAGGATAATCAGTGGTTATTAAAGCTTGATCAAGTCTAGCAGAGGGGAGAGCCCATTGCTGTCGGACTTAGTTACCGTGCTACAATGGGTAGTAGTACATATCATACATCATACATAAACGTGAATCTATTTCCTCTAGGGGTCCAAATTTGGTTGGTTACCCTATATCACAATAGATCTAAGAAGTGGTCGCAGCGATGAATATACCCAAAATGAAAAAAAAAACGAAAGGGTGAGTTATGTCAGTGACAAAACTGCAAAGTTGACGTAGGACTGCTTGTTGATGTGAAGAAATTTATGTCAAAGAATTGAGAAATTTCTACTACATTTTATTCAGTCTATAGAACCACGAAACCCTATGCTATTGGTGTTTGAGCCTCCGGTTCTTCTTCCGCTATTGGTTCTCCACGGAAATTTATAGAAACTGCAGTTCGGCTCGAATTGACTATTAATGATATTTTGTTTGTTAAATCAGCGCCAACATTAGATTAGGGCGAATTAGCTTTTGTAAACAATGACTTTCGTAGCCATTTGCTCTTGAACAAAAGGTCACAAATACAAAATAAGCACTCTTTAAGAAAGAAGAGCTTTATTTCTATCCGCTGATATAATCAATTTGAAGGAATTGTATTCAACTTCCGATAAATTAGCAGACAAAGTGTTTGTTTACAAAAGCAGATTCGCCCTAATCAAATGTTGGCACTGAAATGTCCAACGTGCTTGTATGTGTGAAATGGATTCTGTGTTTACGGAGGGAACATGGTTCGCGATTGAAATGTTCTTATCAGTTTTCTTGGGCTGCAGGACAGTCTGAGTGTTTGGCGGCACGTGATACTACGATAAACATAGGCATTTACACCGTCTTCAACTCGAGACTACAGACTGAAGATTGAACATACACCCAAAAGTTGAAAAGGTGGCAAAAAATTCAATTGCAATTTTTGCAATCATATCTTGAGAAATCCGCATGATTCAGAAATGGCAATTTTACCCATTTTGATCCACAAAGCGTTTTAACAGTACGGAAGGCAACCGTGTTTCTTCAGGAAAGGCAGCAGACGTTTATTCAAACACTCTTTCACGTAAATTTCTTGGTTGACAGTCCCGGAAGCTATGAAAATGCTGCTTTTCAAGCCACAGGTACAGATGGCTTGCCAAACCAGATATTTCTTTGCGAACTTTGACAGTTTCGTGTGCTTGAAAATATCTGCTACCTTTCCCCTTCACTTTTGCCGTATAAAACTCCTGTCCCGGAAGCGTGCTTGTAGTCGGCTTTGACGTAGGTTTCGTCGTCCATTACCACGCAGTCAAACTTCGTCAGCATCGTCGTCTACAGCCTCCGGGATCGCGCTTTGGCACGTCGTATTTTGTTTATCATTCGCGATTTGGAGTCACTACCTTCTTGTAAGTCGATAGTCCGGCTCGTCCTTTTTGGCTCGATGCACGGTTGTAGACGATACACCCAGCTTATTTGCGGCATCTCGGAG
The DNA here is from genome assembly GCA_024533555.2 of Aedes koreicus. NCBI lineage: Eukaryota > Metazoa > Arthropoda > Insecta > Diptera > Culicidae > Aedes > Aedes koreicus. The sequence goes on from JAHHFK020001170.1 coordinate 184,751, forward strand.
AGATAGGTTAGGGTTTCCGGCTTGAAACTACCGGCAACTCTCTGTGTCGTCTCAGCGGCTCCGGTGTTTCCCGGCTGTGGGAAACGCCAAAATTTATTATTAATTTTAGTGGGTGGTTGATTGTTTTTGTTGGGTGGGGGAAGGGTGGGGGTAATGGGTTGTGTGTGGGGGGGAGGGGAGAAAAAAAAAAACAAATAGGGGATGGGGGTGTGTGTTGGTTATGTTGATATTGTTTTGCTTTATGGTACAAATGAAGCCATGCAATTGTGTGCAAACGACTGGCAAGCAAAAATAGCTCGAAACAAATTTATCGCTGTAGGATCCTTATTCAATCATCACCAACATATCAATATCCAATATGGATGAGTCGATATCACAAAATGCCGCAACGCTATTGGCCACTGGTGTTTTGTCGCCGTCAAGTGTTCTATTTTTGTTCTCACTGATCATCGACAAAGCGGTTTATGAAATAAACAATACCATGCAAGTGTGTTAGCGACAGGTTGCACATAGCTTGGTGGAAAATATGTCCATTTGCTTCATTGTTGTACCCTTAATTCTTCGCCAAGTGAACTAAATGTAGGGTTTATAATCCAATGCTGCAATGAGTGGCTGAATGGTTTCCATCAAGAGTCGCCGCGCTGTCCCGGTTTGTATCTCGATGTCGTGATAGGCACATTTTATTTTTGTGAGCCATCTGACTTTCGGACACTCATCTCTTACTCATCAACTAAATATCACTGCGCACGACCTCCACGCACACGTTCAATTTTTCATTGCGAATTGCTGTTGCTTTTTTTCCCACAACTTATGTTAGAATTTTCATCCAAGTTATGATCAACAGCGAGAAATGGAACAAAATCATGCAAAATTGTATTACAATCATGCTATCTTATTTTGGGTGTAGAGCGAATTACGAACAATTTAACCTAACACCAAGTAGACCAGTTTGGACATTTTCGTTTTGCAAAAAGTTCCACAAGCTGAAGCGGGAATCGAACCCACAACTTCATGGCAACCGCTTGAACGACGGGCGACGCCACTAACCACTTGACCACGAAGACGATGTGGGCGATTGACATGGCCATTTTCTCTGGGACGCGGCTTTTTAAGCAACGCCATGTTGAACCGGTGCATGGTAATAAACATTTCAATGAGCTCAAGAGAAACTTCAATCAAACATACTCTTTAATCGGTAAATTGATTTGATCGTCCTGAAAAGGACGGATTTTAGTTGTTTACGGAGCGAACATGGTTCGCGATTGAAATTATCAGTCTTCTTGGTCTGCAGGACGTTTGACAGGACACCACTCTGTCTAATGGTCACACTGGAGAAACTTTTTTTTTCACCTCCTCGTCGTTGCGGATGGCAAGCTGCAGGTGACGTGGGATGATTCTGGTCTTCTTGTTTACACGGGAGGCGTTTTCTTCCAACGTGCTCTTCGAACATGTCTGTCACATACGGATGCACAGAGAGAACTGATGATTGGTCGGTCGTCCCTACATGTTTGATATTCGCTGGCACGGTAACTGTGGCAGTATTAACCAATCAGAGCGTGGCACGAATATGATGTCATTTTTGACCAATAGCTCTGTGCATTTAAACATTTTTCTTTAAAGTACTTATTAATTAGTTTAATCAAATATAATGAATTTAACAAAGAAAAATATAATGAATTTAGTTATCAACCGGGATCCAGCTTTGATGTTCTACCTTTCGAATGAAATACTTATCGTAAAATTTCTGTGGGCCAGACAGGAGATATTATCGTTCAAAGTCTCCAAACCCGCGTAACGCTTGCGATTTCAGAAATTTTAGAACGGCGCCCCTATACAGGAATAGAAAAGAGAGACGTGAGTCCTGTGTGTGTGTGTCTTTACAATCAATCTCCCACTGACCGGCAGTGCTTTTATGGAAGAAACTTGTATGCATTTCTTCAGTAATTTATATGTGATCACTATGTGCAAACATTTTTAGCCCTGGAGATTGAAGGTGACAGCTCTATTGAAAATCCAACGATCCATTTCAAGAATGCCTGTTTCTACACGTACATTCTGAGGTCATCTTCATATGCAGTCCACTGAACCGGAGTGTATGGTCCCAGTGGTGCTTGGTGCAAAGCAACTGATTCTAGTTGGAGATCATTGTCAGCTTGGGCCGGTAGTGATGTGCAAAAAGGCTGCAAAGGCGGGATTGTCACAAAGCTTGTTTGAGCGTTTGGTTGTGTTGGGTATTCGTCCTTTCCGCCTGGAAGTGCAGTACCGTATGCATCCGGAGTCTTCGCAGTTCCCATCAAACTTTTTCTATGAAGGAAGCCTCCAGAATGGAGTCTGCGCCGAAGACCGTAAGTTGAAGGTAGACTTTCCCTGGCCTTCACCAGATACACCGATGTTTTTCCTGGTAACTCAAGGACAAGAAGAAATTGCTGGATCAGGAACATCCTATCTGAATCGCACAGAAGCTTCGAACGTCGAAAAGATTACCACTCGCTTCCTGAAGGCCGGCGTTAAGCCAGAACAGATTGGGATAATTACACCATACGAAGGTCAACGAGCTTATTTGGTACAGTACATGCAGTATCAAGGTTCATTGCATTCCAAACTGTATCAAGAGATATAAATTTGTCAGCGTTGATGCGTTCCAGGGACGAGAAAAGGATATCATTATCATGTCATGCGTTCGTTCCAACGAACATCAGGGTATCGGTTTCCTGAACGATCCCAGACGTCTGAATGTGGCTTTGACTCGTGCAAAATATGGAATAATCATCGTCGGAAACCCGAAGGTGCTATCAAAGCAGCAGCTTTGGAATCGTTTGTTGAATTTTTACAAGGACAAAAAGGTTCTTGTGGGGGGATCTTTAAATAACCTGAAGGAATCAATGATCCAATTCACGAAGCCAAAAAAGATCGTTAACACGTTGAATCCGGGATCACACTTCATGAACAACGTATTGTACGACGCTAAAGAAGCCGGCTATTTCGAAAGAGGTCATGGAGCCGGATTTGCCGGTAGTTCGTTCGGTAATCCAGGTCCCATCGGAAGCATGATAAACGGACCGAGAAATGCTCCTCTAGATATGTTTTCCAGAACTCACGATCCCATCAGTTATATCTCACCGGAACGTGCTCAGGCGGCCATGAATAATATGCCCGTCCCTGTTGGAATGTTTATGAATATGCCAAACGTCCAACCACGCCATTTCCAGCAGCAACAAGCTGTGCAAGCAGCCAAACAAGCACGTCGCATCAAACCAGTTGTCATCGGAAGTAAACCCAAGCCGCGTCCTATTGGACCGCCATCCAGCCAGGTCAATCCCTCCGGTGCCATTGGAACTGGTTCATTAACTCAGGGCATGTCACAGAACATGTCACAGCCTGGATTCAGTCTTTCACAACAACCGGACTTCTCGCAGGACTACATGGCCGAATACCAATCACAAGTCGATGGTCTCTTGTCCCAGGAATCCACGGCTGTGGAGCGTTTGGCATTCGAACTGCCGCCAAATCAGTTCTCGCAGCCGTATTGATAAAGGACCCGTTGAACCAGAATGGCGTATTGTCCGCACAGGGGAATCTGAAGACAGCAACAAGAGCAGCAGAAACAGCCAACCGCAAAATCTATGTCTACGCCAAGTCACCAATTCGCAGTTATACCGAGTAATGAATAAAGAATACGCAGCAAGGTAAGAGGTGATACCTATTACGGAACGCGGCATTAGGATTGGGTAGGAAACCTCCCAGGTGAGTATCCTGCGGGGGACCCTCGCCATCGTCGTCGTCGTTATCGTCTTGTCGGATAGGAAGAATAGGCGGGGAGGAATTGGAAAACGAAGAGCGACTCTGGAACTTTTCTCCCCTGGAACCAATAATAGCAGCAGCAACATGGAACCGCGAACTACACTAGTGCAACTAATGGGAACATCAAAGCCACCGCAACTCGCACAAATGGATCGCTTGAAATGTATATTGGTGGGACCTTTTGGGGAAAGAAAAAATGGAGGGGCAGGGGGGGGGGGATGTTTCTGTGATAATTGAGTCCAGTTCTTTCAAGATTATCGTATTTCCATTCTCTTGAATCGAAAAACAACATTAGTTCTGTATCGTTGAGTTTCTTGAGCAGATTATATTTAATTCTTTTTCGGTTAAAAAAAAAGGGCTTCGTGGTCAAGCGGTTAGCGGCGTCTCCCGTCGTTCAAGCGATTGCTATGAAGTGAGGGTTCGATTCCCACGCCAGACTGTGGAACTTTTCGCAAAAACGAAAATGTCCAATCTGGTCCACTGGGTGTTAGGTTAAGGTGTCCGTTGTAATTCGCTCTATGTTTAATGTTCAGTCTGTACAACCTCGAGTTGAAGACGGTGTAAATGTCTTCCTTTAAAATTTAAAAATTATCTCGACAATTATCGGTACTACTCGGACCACTCTAGGAACAGCAAGTTCTGGAATTTCAAACGAACCCTTTAAGGGCCATTTCAAGAGTTTAAAAGAGTTGACTTCCATAATTTCCGTGGCAAAACCCTTTCATTTTTATCGTGCTAAATGCTTCAGCGGCATCTTAGAATTTTATAAATTTTGTCCATGAGTTGAATTTATAGATCCTTTTTTTTGTGTTGTTTTAGGAGGGACTTTAACCAATTGGTCATTCGTTCCTTAATTATGGATCCCTGTCCCCTCAATGCTACTGAGCCAGCATGCAATTCAATAATACCTTCGTTAACATAATCCTTTACCTCCAACATGATAATGCTGTGCGCGACCTACCGTTTCGGTGCATTATGTATCAGGAATAAACGAATCAGAACAGAATGCAACACCAAAAACATGAATCATCGCCTTTGGCATGCGTTCCACGAGAGTTTCTCCATTCGGTTCATCCCAGCGCGCTTTCGAACCATTTCAACTTCGCTTATAGTCATCGAACCACAACACAATGCAATGCACGTTGAATGGCCACCTGATTTACTGGTTTGGCTCTCTGCAACCCATTCCTGCCCGCCTGCTCTCTGTTGTTACTGTTGATATGAATTATTCGTATTTACTTAATGGTCTCATTACTATCAGAGCGGGGAAAATGTTGATTTATTTCCTAAAGAACCAACACAACAAAAAGTGAGGGCAGGTCTTATCCTGGCTGGTAGAATCGCTTCGCTCGTTGGTCAAAGGTCCAAGAACACACAGCGCATCCAGCATCCGGCAGCAGCACAGCGGTGGTGTGTATTACAACATTCAAGATCAGAACATGTTCTCTGAGCATCGACGGTCTCCAAGAGGAAAAACACGATCCGATGGCGGGCGACCATGTGTCATTCCTCCCTTGTCGTCATCATGTCGTGCGGACTTATTTGGTAACAATTGTAAACATTATGTAATTAATTGTGATTACAACAACGGCGGACCGGATTGGTGGCTTGTTCTGTCGCGATCTGGTTCTACAGCCGATCGATATTGACTCGAGAATGTATTGTGCGTGGGTTATCTTTCTTCTGGGAGGTCCATGCTCTGTACTGTGGCAGGACAAACGCTACATGCAAGGGAATCCGAGTAAACGACCGATATTGCAAGGGACGGATAAACAGGTTTCCAATATCGATTACGACTCATTTCGCTGCGATTGCGTGAACGGAAAATGAAGCAAAAGGGATTATTATTTGTGGGCAATCCATGAGGATTGAATCCATTAAGGCTCACTGTTGGGGTGCATGTTTTTGCAATGTTGACAGAGATGCTAATGGAACTTGAGTGTACACAGCGTGTGGGCGAAGGATTTGCGTGCATTGGGTCCATCATGGATATCGCTACCGTTGCCGTTGCGTTGTTGCTTGAAAGGATAAGATTAGGAATGACCAATAATTGATTCAATAGATTATCGTGAAATCGAACATGATTCTGGCCGATAAAGGTTTAGAATTATCGTGCAACAATGAAAAGGATGTTATATGTTAATCAGAGCTGAATAATTGCGTCATTAATACTTGAGAAAGATTCTTATTTTTGTTTTGGTATAACTTCAAAATTGAGCAGTTTTGTGTCAATGTTTGACGTCATATCAAAGCTTTAATATTTCTAAATCATCTGTAGAAGGAAATACTATTTGTTCAAGGAATGTGATGCTGCTTGAAAAATAAACAAATAATTGACAAACCTACTAAATTTGGACTTACTTTGGAGTACAAAACTTGGCGCTGAAAACAGGAATGATTTAAGTTGCGCAAAACATCTTTTCAACCATGGTAAATTTGAAGAGGAGATTTTGCTAGTCGCTCAAGCCTCGTGCATACAAAGCGCGATGGTGAACGCAAATAATTTACCCGAATCTAACAAGAAAAGCAACTTGCCTTATCAACCTCAACATAATCATTCTATCATTCAAATCTTTCCACCCAATTATTTCAATCAGTTTTTGCGGTTCCGATCCCATCCCAATGCTTTCCCCTGGCACCAACATCAACATGAAACAACAACACCATCCCACCGCTTCACCCACCTTCCCGCCACATGTCGGTTCGCGGTCGACGCGTCGTGACTCCCTGGCAAATCATTGAACTTCTCCGGTCGCTCCGAACCGCCAAGGTCGGAATGGTTTCACGCTATTATCAATTATTTATGTTATATTTTTATTACTCCCGTAGCTCATCCTACTGCCCGGTGCATTACAAAACAGTAGAACCTTGCCCTTGGTTGTTGTTGGGATTGACGGCGTCGTGTCGCGTCGCACCCTTAAGGAAGGAATGGAAGGAATGATAAACATTTGCTCACTATGTCGTCCTTCTCGCGGCTGAGCCAAAGTCTGTTATTAGTAGAATATTTTGAACTTACCGGCACGGTAGTCGATGCCCTCTAGTAAGGGAGCGGATGTCGAAGACGTTGCGGCAAAGCTGGGCGGCATCGTGACTCCGGCTGAACTGGTCGCAGTAGTGGAGGTGACATTGTCCTCCGGGAACCGCACTGGCATTCCCGTGCTGGTGGAAATGTTAAACATAGATGCTATCGACTGCAGCGAGCTGGTGATGTTGAGGGTCGTCGTAGTGGTGATTGTCGTACTCTCGACGCTCGTACTGCTCGGGGTAGTTGTGGCCCAGGTAGTGTTGGCGTACTTGTTTATATCGGCTATAGTTGAGCTGGGCTGTTCCGAGGTAGATTCGTAACTTTCGTAACTGGAACTTCCCTCTTCTCCCTCTTCTTCTTCGGATTCCTCCTCGCTGCCGCTGCCTTCTTCGGAACTGGTTTCTTCCGTAGTGAGGTCCGTGATGGACTCGGTGGTGGATGGTTCCACGGTTGAGTCGGCTTGCGTTGTCGAAGGGAACTTCGACGAACTTGTCGTCGTTGGTCCTAGTATTTCGATTGAAATCTCTGGGGCAGTTGTTGAAGTAGCTGTATTAGGGAATGAGATTGAGTTAGCGTCAATGAAATGAACGAAAACGAGGAAAGGTTAGACAGAAGTGGACAAAGCTGACAACACATGCAACATATTACCCGGTGAGGTTTCCTGTTCTGTAGTTGTAGTAGTAGTTGTAGTGGTAATGGTGGTAGGAGTTTTGGTAGTGGTGAGCACCATGCTTGTTGGGGCAAATGAGTTTGTGTATGATTCTGAACTTGTACTACTAGTAACATGCGGTGGGTTGGTTTCAGTAGCCGTACTACTACTGGTTGTTTCAGTAGTGGTGGTACTGGGGCTTGTGGTCGTTCGTTCACTAGTCGGCGCAATGGTTGTTGTGGTTGCGGTAGTCGTTGTCGTTTGCTCCGGAGTTGTGGTTGCAGTGGTCGCCTCAACTGTAGTGGTCAAAGTGCTAGGGCTACCAACAGTAGTGGCAGCTTCACGAACCGCTTCAGTTGTAGACACTGTGGTGGACGGAAGTGTACTACTGGATGTAATAGTAGTGCTAGTAGATGGCTCATCGAATGTAGTGGTGGGTAGTGAAGTCTGTAAACTATCCTCTGTGGATGATGAGGAAGCAAGTTGTGAATGAGACATGAGGTCCCCGGTTTGGGTATGATTAGTTTCATCATGAATGGTGTAGATGTAGGCTGCCTCTGGTAGCAGCGAATCGAGTGGAGGCAGAATGATGTCCGGCATGGATTCCGGTTCTCCGAGTTCAATCAGTGACGCGGATGGCGAAGATGGTTGAGTTGATGATGGGCTGTGATTGTTAGTCAGATTGGTGCCAAGCACCGCTTCCGGGGTTAGTGTATGAATCAGTATCCAACTGTTTGATGTAGTGGGACCTGTTGGTACTGATGGGTGAATGGCATTAGTTACTGTCGGATGGTTACGAACGATTGACGCATTTAATGTGTAAATTAATGGAACGGATGAAACTTACCAGATTCGGGAGGGTTCTTGTCGCTACTGGATGGTTCGTCCACATAGCTCGACCAGGTAACAAAACCGGTGCTAGCTGTGGTCTCATCCAGGGCGTTATCGGTTTGCGAAGTTTCCGGTTGGTAGTCGGCGTCTGCAGGAGGAGTGATCCGCCCTGCGGAGGTGGTTGTTTTCTGCGTCACTGTAGTCTTGGTTGTCGTCGTGGGTGGTTCGGTCGGGGTGGTCGTCGTTGGAGCTGGAGTGGTTGTTGTCGTAGTCGTCGTAGTTGTCACCGTTGTTGTCGTTTTCGTTGTCGTTGGAGTGGTGGTACTAGGCTTAGTAGTTTTTTGCTGAGTCGTAAATGGTGGAGTAGTTGTTGGTTTTTCTCTTGTTTCCTTTACTGTGCTCATGGTAGTACTATCTACCGTTGACAAATCCTGACCAGTGGAAGCGAGCAGGTCTTCAATTAAGTGTTCCAAAGATGTCGCAGGAACGGTGACGATTTCCGCTGTAGGTCTTGGTCTTGGTCGAGGGGCTTTTGTTGCTTCAGGTTCCGTAATGGTAGTGGCAGTCGTAGGTCTTCGTCGAACTGGTGGTCGGGTCAATGGAGCTATCGCTGGTGGCTTCCTAGATGGTATAAAGAAGGTAGTGTCTTCTGAAGATAGAAGTGAAGTAGTGGTCGGTCGTCTCGAAAAGGTTGTTGTTCGTCGAACGGTCGTTGAACTTGCGGTAGTCGGCGGCTGAGAAGACATGGTAGTCATCTCAGCAGATGTCGTTGGCCTTCGAGTTAGCGTGGACCACGAGGTAACATTCCGTTTGACCTCTGGCAAGGTTGTCAGAATGGCTTTTGGTGTAGTGGTTTGAGTAGTAGGTTTCCTGGTCGTATTTCTGTTTGGTGTAGGTCTTCTGATCTTATATGGTTTCGTTGTGTTTCTCGGCGGAGGTTTTCTAGTGGTAGTAGTTCGTCGACTTGTGTCCGTCGCACTTTGAGTCGGGTTTTTACTGCTTTGAACGTATTGAAAAGTGGAGAATTCTTGATACTCTGTCGTTGAAGGGACGTCGTCCTTTTGTTCAAGTTTTAACGTGGTAGCTGTGGCTGTAGTGTTTCTTCGACTATATTTAGTAGTCGTTCGACGGGTGGTCGTCGATGAAGAGCTAACCAGCTCGTACTGCGTCGTGTTGCTCGGCTTTGCCGTTGATGGGAGTATCGTCTCTGTTAGCGGTGGTTTCTTATTTGTATCGATCACAGGTGGAAAGTGTTGGTAGTGTAAACCTGAGTGGTTATTGTCTATACTGTTGTCGGTAATTTCATACTTGAACAGTAAGCTGTCATCCTGGAAAGCGAGAGAAGACGATAATCTTCGAGTTGATGTTGAGGGTTAAGATTACTTACGTGCACCTGACAGCAGGATCCGAAGAAAATTTTGTCTATGCAGACACCGAGATGAGTACCATTGGATTTGAAACAATCTATGGCGAACATGCAGATGCCTTCCGCGCCAGAACTCCGCACCACGCATGGTAAATGCCGTAGGTTTCGACTGACTGAAAGAAAGATAAAGGAGTGATAATATGATCAGTTATAGATTAAAATTCGTTCTTCGTATTTAACCTTGAAATTGATCAATAACTTATGAATATGTATGAATTGTGTGACTATGGCTAACATTCTTAGATTTAGACCAATTGTCCGTTTAAAATCTGTTCTAATGACTGTTCATTTTATAAAGAGGACACTTTTGTAACGCGATAAAAGGCAGAAGCTTTACTCAATTTTGACGGAATTCGCTTCATTGTGTAATTTAATACACTGACAGATGACTGTATTTTTTTATCTGAGTCAAAACAGTTTGGGTTTAACAAAATGGAGCAAATTGATAATGGAAACTAGAGTATTGATTATTGAAAAGTACTACGATGGACAGACTTGTAGACATATTGCTCAAAATTTGAAAAGTTCGAAGACTGGTGTGCACAAACTCATCAAAAAGTTTGAGGAGGAGCATACTGTGGACGATCTGCCAAGATTCAGAACCAAAACCGGCCCTGTCTCCCCGCAAAAGGAGAAGAAATGTGTTGAGCTTCTGTTATCTGAAAAATCGAACTCAGGCCGACAGGTTGCCAAGAAACTAGGAGTATTCCCAAGTCCTAAGCGTCAAAAAGAGAAAAAAACATCAGGACATACAAGAAGCAAAAAACGCCAAAACCGAGCGCGGAACAGCTGGAACGAGCCAAAAAGCGATCCTGGAAGCTTAATAAAATGTTAAGAAAGCATCCCAATCGTTGCATTTTGACGCATGACGAAACATATTGCAAACTGGGAACAACTACGCTACCGGGTCTGCCGTTTTATAAAACAGTTTTTGGTGAAAACCTACCTGATGACATAAGAACGATCGGAATAGAGATGTTCGGTAACAAAGTTCTTGTGTGGCAGGCTATTTGCTCATGTGCCGAAGTTTGCCATTTTTCACCACTGGAAACAGCAATGGTGAAGATTATCGCAAGCAATGCATAAAAAAGCGTCTTGTTCCTCTGTATCGTGAAAACAACGTCCCTCTGATTCTGTTCTGGCCTGATCTTGCATCTGCTCACTACGCTGCTGCTACGCTGGATCTGATGAAGGAGCACGGTATCAATTTTGCGCAAAAGAGGATAATCCACCAAATTGTCCTGAATTGCGTCCGATCGAGCGCTATTGGGCAATAATCAAGCGGTACCTCCGAACGGATGGCAGATAGGCACAATCTGCCAATGCGTTCAATAAAATGTGGTCATCTTCTTGTCGAAAGGAATCACAAAGAACTGTGTAAAGGCTAATGAAGGGTAGCACGGAAACTAATTCCGACAGCAATAACCACTGATTGTCCGAATCGTGCCATTGTATTAAGGGCCAAAAACGGGTTGAGTGGATCGATAGGCAACATAACGTATACGTTTCCACAGGGATATAAAGAATCTCCTTCCAACAACAAGATTGAACAATTGGTCAAAAGAGCAAGCTATCTAAAATGAGGATGCCCCAATCGGCGGGGAAAAGAGCCCGACCACTATTCACAATTTGTTAGCAATGGGGAGTTGGCATTCCTTCTCTCCCCATCCAGAGTGCTTCAATCGGGTGCCCTGATGGTCCCTTCCATTCCCATGAAATTTTTATATAAGAGTGTATATATTTATGAAAGTGAAAAATACTACCAGCATTCGTATGTATTATTAATTAATTAATGTATTTATTATTATTACTTCATCTGACACTGTTGTCTTCGTGAAGATGGACAGGGAAAAATAATTTGAGACGGAGGGGGCATCCTTGATCAAACATTGACATAAATATTACATTGAAGGAAGCGCAAAATAACTGCACTATACATCGATTACTAGTTACAAAAACAGGTTAAGATGATAAAAAAAAGTGAAACATACAGTGATCATCAAATCTTTTTGGTCCATAAGTCCATCGCATTTTAAGTCAGGTTCCTCAGATAACGCTGCAGAACGGCAGCAGGGACGTGAAAATCGAAATGATTTGAAATATTGTTGAAGCGAGACGCCATGAAGCGTATTGGGTCGTATTGGCCGTATCTAGTTTTGTGGGTTGCCAAATGCAAAAAGTTACGCTGACAAAGGGAGCGTTTTGGTACGTTTATATTAGTATCCGCAAGAATAGCAGGTACATCGACATTTCCAGCTAGGACCTTGTCAACAAAAATCGCTTGCATGTCAGTCCTCCTTTTCTCCAGGGTTTCAATTCCCAATAGCTTACAGCGATGTTCGTATGGCGGCAGGTTAAGACGATCACGCCATGGTAGATGAGGAAGAGCTAGGCACACAAACTTTCTTTGGATCGATTCAATACGGTCAACCCACATAATGTTGAACGGACACCAAACTAATACAGCAAATTCCAGAATCGAGCGCACCAGAGCACAGTACAGTGATTTCAAACACAGAGGATCAGTGAAACCATCGGACAGCTCCAGGAGGTTCCGTTTACTCCAATCCGCAAATAAAACCAACAGTTTCTGCAGGTAGGCTCATTCCTCGATACAAGTGATCACCTTGAAAATCTTCAAATCATTGGCGTAGAAAACACGAGTTTCAGATGGTAAAATGAATACCACATCATTAATAAACATCGAAAACAGCAGAGGGCCCAGGTTACCCCTGAGGTGATGTAGTAAATACAGTTGAAAGCAATGAGCCTATCCTAACTCTTATAGACCGCCCAGACAAGTATGACTTGAACCAACCTACAAAGGCTGTGGATACTCCGAGTTTTTCGAGTTTCCGAAGCAGAAGATCGTCGTGCACTCGGTCGAATTCAGCTTTGAAATCAGTGTATATAGCATCTACTTGCATGCCAGCGTCCATCGATCGAATGCACAAAAAGGTTAATTCAAAGAGATTTGTCGTCACGGATCTCTTCGGGTAGAATCCATGCTGGGCAGTAGATATATAGTTTTTGGAGGCAACGAAAAACTTTTGATTGACAGTGAGTTCAGAGAATTTTGAGCAAGCACTCAACGATTTTATTCCACGGTAATTAGCAATATTACAACTGTTGCCTTTTTCGTGAATGGCGGTCATGTCAGAAGTCTTCCACGCGGTTGGGAATATCATTTGTTGCAATGAAATGTTGAATAGTTCGACTAATGGCAGCACTAAAACGCTCGAACACTTCTTCAAGATGCATGCAGGGATACCATCCGAGCCGAATGTCACAGAGTTTTTAAGTTTACGTATCGCAGTTTTAACGTGCTCCTCATTGATTTGAAAAATTCCAAATTCAAACCTGTCGGATGGTGTTTCACGGAGAGCTTCATATAGATTCGAGGAAGAAATCGGCATGTTCGAGAAAACACTCTTAAAGTGATCAGCAAATAACTCACACATGATGGCATTGGTGCTAGAAGAACGATCATCGAGATACATAGTCGAAGGTAATCCATTATTTTTGCGTTTCGACCGAACAAATGACCAAAAACGCTTTGGTTGTAAACGTAAATTTGTCTGTTGTGTACACGATGAATGTGGCGGGCATACATGAAGCGATTATATCTCATGTAGTTATTACTAGCCATAACGAAGCGATGTTTCAAGCGAGGTGAACGATTACTCTTATATTTCCAAAGAGCTGCACGGCGACATAGTTTTAATCTGCGAAGAGGGTTGTTTGTCCATGGAGGTTTCAATGCAGGACGTTGAAGTAGTCAATCAGGTAATTCAGTTATTCATATTTGTTTTAATTCATTAAAATAGCAAAAACCTAAAACAACCAATTGTGCAAATGCTAAAGATGCTCTAACAATGGCTGCTTGCACCAGTTATCAAAGTCCACCAGCGGAAGCTTTGTTAGATTGTTTCTTGGATGTCAAGTCCGATTATTTCGACGAAACGTGATTCCACCCAAAGAACTCTCGTAGCTCCGTTCACGTCAACCTCACAAAGAATTTCTTCCTGGCGTTGCTGCAGAATCTTGAGTAGCCTTATTTTCTTAGACGAAATATCTGCCTAGTGGATGCTTTTGCGGTGACAATCTGCATTTGCAGTCCACAATCAGAGCATATGCGGCCACTTTTGCTTTTACTTTAGATGCCAAGTTTAAATTATCTTCTTTGAAAATTTTCCAAAGCAAGTTGACGTCTTCTCAGGCCTCTTCATGTGTTTTTTCTTTTTGCCCCCCCTCGCCAAAAAAACTTTTTAAAACGCGGCGTTTCCCTAACTTCAGTGAGTGACAGGTAATCACAACCGGATATGACTAAACCCATCTAACAAATATATGTCAAATGGGAGCATGTCAACTATCAGATGTCATCTCAGACAACAGTGATTATTACACATAAACCCGTTTTTGAATTTGATTACTTATAAATTAGTAAATAATCTGCAAAGCAATGCGCCATCTTTATAAAATTTACAGTCCTTACTTATGAGTGTGCTATCTACACACTTAAAAATTATTCGCGGGCTCGGTTAAACATTTAGCTGAATCCACTCGGCATTTTCATATTTAACTGATAACTGGGTTGAAAATCGAAAAAGGCCGGGTTTCGGAAACCCTTGAAACTGAAAAAAGGGGTAATTTTTTTTTTTTCCGGTTTTCGGGGAACACTAGGAGCCGAGTACAAACGTTAACCAAATGTCAAACGACCTCAGCTGCCTATCATGCCGAAATATCGGTTTAGCAGTGTTATAAGCCGAGGCCCGGCATTTTATCTAACAACCGCCATGCGCCATATTGTTTTCATTCGCAAGTGGAGTAAGTCGTATGTTGTTTGTGGAACGGTGGAAAAAACACACATTTATCGGCACTACATCAATAACATTGATAAAACCTCGTCAACAATTCTACCATAGACTAACTCTAAGACCAGTAGGTCCCGAACAAATACGATATTTTTCTTGGCTCAGTCAGTACTAAAGGGCGATACGGTCAAAATTTGGTCAATATCAACTTGACGTATTTCTTTCAATTTTGCATTTAAAAAACCTGAACACCCCTCATTTTGAAGGTGTGTGTGTGTAGAATGTTGCTCCTATTTTGATTTTGGAATTCACTCTTCAGTTGTCAAAATGCCGTCCAAGCAAGAAGAGCAGCGTATCAAAATTTTGCTCACGCATCGCGAAAATCCGAGCTACTCGCACGCAAAGTTGGCAAAATCGCTAAAAGTTGCCAAATCAACCGTTACAAATGTAATTAAAGTGTTTGGGGAACGTTTGTCGACAGCCAGGAAGTCTGGATCGGGGAAATCGAAAACCGGAAGCCGCTGAGACGACAAAGAGAGTTGCCGGTAGTGTCAAGCGAAACCCTAACCTATCTCTCCGAGATGCCGCAAATAAGCTGGGTGTATCGTCTACAACCGTGCATCGAGCCAAAAAACGAGCCGGACTATCGACTTACAAGAAGGTAGTGACTCCAAATCGCGATGATAAACAAAATACGACGGCCAAAGCGCGATCCCGGAGGCTGTACACGACGATGCTGACGAAGTTTGACTGCGTGGTAATGGACGACGAAACCTACGTCAAAGCCGACTACAAGCAGCTTCCGGGACAGGAGTTTTATACGGCAAAAGGAAGGGGAAAGGTAGCAGATATTTTCTAGAACACGAAACTGTCAAAGTTCGCACAGAAATATCTGGTTTGGCAAGCCATCTGTACCTGTGGCTTGAAAAGCAGCATTTTCATAGCTTCCGGGACTGTCAACCAAGAAATTTACGTGAAAGAGTGTTTGGATAAACGTCTGCTGCCTTTCCTGAAGAAACACGGTTGTTCCGTACTGTTTTGGCCGGATTTGGCATCTTGCCATTACGGTAAAAAGGCCATGGAGTGGTACGCCGCCAACAACGTGCAGGTGGTTCCCAAGCACAAGAACCCTCCCAACACGCCAGAGCTCCGCCCAATTGAGAAATACTGGGCTATTGTCAAGCGGAACCTAAAGAAGACCAAAAAAACTGCTAAGGACGAGCAGCAGTTCAAGGCAAACTGGCTTTCTGCGGCGAAGAAGGTGGACAAGGTGGCTGTACAAAATCTGATGGCAGGGGTCAAGCGCAAGGCCCGGCAATTCGGATTTGGAAAAGCGGAAGCCTAACTGAATATTTTTCCTGAATTTTATACTAATTGAACTTGAAAAAGAAATTTAATTTGATTTTTTAAATAAACGATTTCACCGATTTACACGCGTTTTCCCTTGACCAAATTTTGACCGTATCACCCTTTAGTCCCAAGCTCAATGATTCGCCCCTAACAACGTAGCTCACACCAACACATTCTCAAATGTTGTGTTAAAATAACATAGTGAATCAAAACAACAACCAAGATACTAGTACCAACAATCAATGTGCAACTAGCGATTTGAAATTGGTTCACTGTTGTAGAACCCCTAGGTCGGAAGTATTCCTTGCAGTCTGCACCTTGCAATAATTCTTGTGCTTTTCGGTACCTTCCGGTACTAGTATCTTGGTTGTTTTTTTTTTTGATTCACTATGTTATTTTGACAAAACATTTGAGAATGTGTTGGTGTGAGCTACATTGTTAGGGGCGAATCATTGAGCTTGGGACCGAGCTTGGGACCGATGTGCTAGTACTGACTGAGCCAAAAAAATAACGCATTTGTTCGGGACCTACTGGTCTTAGAGTTAATCTATGCTAGTGCGGGGGGGTACCGAAAAACGCAAAAATTATAGCGAGGTGCAGAGTGCAAGGTATACTTCGGACGTAGGGGTTGTCGAAAATGTAAATAATTTAAAATTGATTGTTGTATTTTTATTGTTGATAGATTCACCTGGTTCATGGCTGCTTCTCTCCATCCTCGGTTGCGCCCAATGCTCTTCAAGTCTTGGTTTACCTGATCCTCCCATCAAGCTCGCTGTGCTCCACGTCTTCTTGTACCAGCCGGATTTGACGCAAACACCATCTTTGCAGGGTATTGCCTATAGGCATGAAATATTCAATATTTCGATGAAAATCTAATTCAAAATTTCGAATATTTACACACAGTTTAACCGAAATCTCGGTTAACCTCATTTCTGTTTGTTTCGAATTTTAACCGATATATCAGTTTGCTCATGCCGACATTCCCAGTTAACTATATGAGTATTCAGTTTGACCCAAACCGAGATTATCAGTTAACATAAAAAAAGCCGAGATCGAAACCGAGAGCACAGAGAGGTCGGCTGTGCGGATCTCGGTTTCAGAAAGCCGAGACTTGGCATATAATTCTAAGTGTGTACGAAAATCGTCGCTTTCTTGAACTAATTTGCCTTCTTAACTGTCAAAATAATAAATTCCATATTATTTTAACCATGTCAAGATAATATTGGCCATCGTAAGACAAGATTTTTGGTTCCGGATGCTCAGTAATAGTGACCAAATTATGATTTCAACATAATCGTGTTAAATTGTAGAATTTTATGTTAAATTCATCAAAAATCATATCAATCGTTCAAAAAATCCAGATACCAACGGCAAAACATTGGTTGGATGAAATTATTTGTTTTTTTTTTTTTCTTGTTTATGGGGGGTCTAGTAAAATTAAAATCAAAACAGCTCCGTACCTAAGTTTTGTTTTTATATAACACCCCAATTTTTATTTTTCGGTGAAGATCGGCTAGCCTTTGCTGCCAGAGCTTTGATGAAATTTATCTGATTACCCAACAGCTCTTTAGTTTTTGATCCATGTGTCAAGATCTTTTTTCTCCGATTAATCCATACTCCTAGAAAACGCGCAGTTTTTACTTCAGGGATGAGCTCGCCATCAATAACTATTGCTGACCTAGAATTTATCCCTCGGTGTCTTTTCTTTTGGCATATACGATTTTGAAGCCGATAGGCGAAACTTAACTTTCTTTGCCCATGCATTTACTGCATTTACTGCGGTCGAGAGTTGTCGGCGTACTGTTGAATGTTGTTTCGATGCGGCAATCAGGACAATGCCATCTGCGTACACCAGGATCCGAACATTTTTGGGTACTGCTTCGAAGACTGAATTCATATCTCGAAAGAACAATGTCACAGCTAGTACTGATCCTTGAGGAACACCGTTGTCTTGAGTGTTCTGGGATGAAAAAGAGCCGTCGTAGCATACGTGGAATCGTCGATCCTTTAAGTATTCGTTGATACACAACTTCAAGCGTTTGTCGATGTTGATGTGGTTGTGTTGATTCAGTATGTGTAATCGCCAAGTTTGATCATAAGCCTTTCGAATGTTCAGTAGAGCAAATTCGAGATGTGTGTTTGTTTAATACCCCACTACAGCCAATATTCAATGAACTACTAAGATTATATTCGGGAGCCTTCAGAAAGGCGTCTACTACCCCAATGCACCATCTACACTTCAGAAGCGGCTGGTCTAGTAGCTGCAGCACGATACGCCCCAAAAACACCAACAGTCATCATATAAGACTCAGCCAGTTGCATTTCTGCCATTGAAAAAGGTGAATCCAGACACCCTTTTCTGCAAGAATTCGAAAGTATAGCTACCCAAAAGGGTATTGTAGTCCGCTGGGTACCGCGAGCCACTCTGTAATTACCGGAAACGAAGAAACCGATCGAGCAGCTGATAGAGGTCGAACCGCTAGACCATTCTACCGCACTGTGCCCTCATCCGATGCGATTCTACTTTCTTACAAACCCACAAAGCATCGACCGAGAAATGGATTGACAGACCTGATCGACGTGAACAACACATCTTAACGCGTTTTAGAATTGGCCATACTTTGATGACGAAAAAACAATCGGTTTTAGGAGGACGAAAATTGTTCACGTTTAAAATGCATCTTAACCAAAAAACCGTCCCTAAACCTTTGCTCTTTTGCACAAACATTTTGATCAAGGTCTACTTTTTTGCAGTTTTTGATATGGTACGGTGCGATAGATATGGATTTTCAAAATGCACGTGCAAAATTTTGTTCTCGAAACAGAGGACTCAACGGTGATTTTGTAGCAAGTGGCAGTAGTGGTCAGGAAGTCAGCGGTGGACTGACAGGCAGGCGGTGTCTAAGCAACCAATTGCTAAGGAGCCTCGCAACCAATAGTGAAGCAGCCTTACTTACTTTACCAATCAGACTAAGGCCGGTGTGGCCTCTGCTGTACACAGAAGTTGTTTCCATTGTAATCGGTCCATGGCTGTACCTCGCCAGCCTCGCTGTCTGCGGAGGGTTCGCAGGTCGCCTTCTACTTGATCGATCCACCTTGCTCGTTGCGCGCCTCTTCTTCTTCTACCTGTCGGTTCGTTTTCGAGAACCATTTTCACAGGGCTGTCGTCCGACATTCTTACGACATGCCCAGCCCATCGTAGTCGACCGATTTTTGCGATGTGTACGATGGGAGGTTCTCCCAGCAACTGGTGCAATTCGTGGTTCATTCGCCTCCTCCACGTTCCGTCTTCCATCTGCACTCCACCGATGCACTAGATCGTACGCAGCACCTTCCGTTCAAAGACTCCAAGGGCGCGTTGGTCTTCCACTAGCAATGTCCATGTTTTATGGCCGTAGAGAACTACCGGTCTAATTAATGTCTTGTAGATTGTCAACTTTGTGGTTCGGTGAACTTTGTTCGATATTAGCGTCCTTTGGAGTCCAAAGTAGGCACGATTGCCAGCAATAATGCGCCTTTGTATTTCTCTGCTGGTGTCGTTATCGGCGGTCACGAATGAGCCCAGATACACGAATTCGTCTACTACTTCAATTTCATCACCGTCGATCTGAACTTGTGCTAGGAGGCTAACATTTTCTTCTCGTGAGCCTCTTCCCTTCGTGTATTTTGTTTGAAGGGAATCGCATTAATCACAAGCCCAATCCTACCAGCTAGTAGCAAAGCAGCCAGATGACTCGAAATGCTGGTAGATGTCTTAGTGACAATTTATGTCCTATTTAAAGTGACAATACTCGAATTGAGCAATAAAATTGACGTTACTCAAATAATCTTGGAACAAGGAAACATGGGTTAGTCTTCAGTTATGCAAGTTTTTATTGTCTATTTAATGTTTCAAAGTTCGAAGTAGCCACGACTAGGGTTATAAGGGTAGTATCTAGCCCAAGTAACACACAAAACATCTTTTTAGATTGATTTATAATTGCTTGTATTATAAATGTATTATAAACGTAATGCAAAACATGTCAAGTTCGGAGCGGTGTGGATCTCTCGTATTCCATATATCACTATGACTAACGCTCGAGCTAAAAATACCTTTTTCACAGCTGCAAGCGATTAGTACTTTATTATTGTTCTTAAAAACATGGTTCCATGCATTTTTAAAACATGAACAGGACAAGATTGTATGGGTAGTTCTAAATACTGTTGAAATTACATTACACCAACCATGTTTTGCAAAACGTGTTTTTTTTTCATTACGATGAATTTGTTGTGCAAGATTGTGGTTTCACTGCCATCGGGAAGCAAGTCATAGATACTCAAAGTTCACCTTTCAACAATCGGAGTTGGCTTAGCAAAGAAGATACAAACCTATCACGCCGAGGACTAGGGTTCAAATCCTACGCTTGGCATTGTTATATTTTTGTAAGAGGATATTTTTTTCCATTTTATGTTTTATAAGGCATCACTTCTTGCGCTTTTTACGTCATATTAAAGTATGAAATAAAGTATTATACACTTATATTGATAACGTGTTTTTGTTATTAGACAGTACTTTCAACTTGTTTAATACAAGCTGTGTTGCTTGGGAGGGTAGGTATCAAAGTCATTGCGTCTTTTTTCTTCTAAATTTAGGTTTGACTGACAGAGAGGCGCATATTTCGACATAACTTGTTCATTAGGGCCTAACTGGCAAACGTAAACAATGGCTTCTTCCGTAAATATCTATTGGCACAAAAGCTACTCATGTACGCCTCCAATTCTATCGGATATATGAACTCTTCCTGTTCGAAACGAGCGCAGTGGATTGATTAGGGGAGTTTTCAATGACGAGAAATTCGCGAAAAAAGTCATTGTTTACGTTTTTCAGTTAGGCCTCAATGAAAAATCTTTGTCGATGTGTAAAGTTCTCTCACTTTACAAAGGGTATAGGGCAGGGAACGGCTTAATCAGGTGTGACTGCTGGGTTGGGTTGGGTTAGGTTAGGTGGGTTGTTGGAAAAAAACCCCTCATTTTTTCAAATTATTTCACTTTTAATTATACAATCATAAGCTCTATCCATCGGGCTAATGGTTCGATGTATGAATCATGATTGATTACCAATTTATTACTGTCATTTTGAAGATTTAAAATACATCATCTAGAAAACCATCGGTTTCCTACCTGCTGATGAAGTTTTCTTAAATTTTTCCTTTACGTATTTTGCATTTGATCGCGTGTACCGAAAAGAATGTCTTCATTAGCTCATGCTCACATCTAGGCTTGTTGCCAGAATGTGATGTTGTACATTGAGTTAAAAAAATTCATATTTAGATGTTCTGAAATCACTATTTATTTCATGTTTCTTTCAGTCATTTGAGGTTGATCTTTACTTATAATTGTATTATACATCGTCTGGCACTATCATATGCAATGAAAACATATGTTTTGGAGCGGTCCAACAGTACTCAACGATAAATAATGCTTCGCTAAAGAGCGGCAGCTATGGCATCACTGTTGCTTTTGAGAGGGCCCATGTTTCCTCTCTTCTTTGTTAACCATGGCTATAGCGTGCTGGTATTGAAACGTGAAGCCTGCTAACTCTTACATTTGCTGGTTTTTAAACGAAGTATCACGTTTGTCGTCACTGTCGCTTTGTCTAACGTTACCGTGAGAGTAAGAGAAACAAGAAACACTCATTGCTAATCTAAAGATTCATGATAAACTAATAGTGTGGTAGTGTACGTCTGTCTCATAACCTGCTAGTAGACGAGTTTGTGATCGTAGCAATCGACATGTTTTAGTTGATTGTTTTCGAGAGCGGATGGGTAAAATGAAAGAGTTGAGGAAATCGACGTTTGAAGTAAAGGGCGAACACGAAATTATTGCGACACCGAAAATGTCATGCCAATTTTCTTATAATGTTTAGAATCAAACCAAAATTTTAGGGTAGTTTTATACATATATTTACTTCAAAAATCAAAAGAAAAGTTAATCGATGGAGCCTTGAGTGTAAAATTGAACGCATTTTCACTTGATGCCCTCCATCAAAGTCTTTACAGTGTCATCCGGTACCAGTTTCTCAGTTTTTTTTCCATTTTCTTAACATGTCCTTCTCGTCTTTGACTGTCTTCTTGCTCTTCCGAAGTTCCCGCTTTATCATTGCCCAGTACTGCTCCACCGGGCGCAGCTCCGGACAGTTTGGCGGATTCATGTCCTTTGGAACAAAATGGACAGAATTGGCCTCATACCACTCCAGGACACTTTTAGAATAGTGGCATGATGCCAAATCTGGCCAAAATAGCGGAGCTTCGTCGTGCTGCTGCAAGAACGGCAAAAGGCGCTTCTCGAGGCACTCAGATTTGTAGATCTCGCCATTTACTGTGCCCTTTGTCACAAAAGGCTCACTCCTCAGTCCGCAAGAGCAGATGGCCTGCCAAATGAAATATTTGGAGATATTTTAAATTTGTCGTCCACATAGAACTTGCTCTTGCCGGTGAAAAACTCCAACCCCGGAATTTGCTTAAAATCGGCTTTTATATACGTTTCGTCGTCCATCACACAGCAGCCATATTTTGTCAGCATCTTCTCGTAGAGCTTCCGTGCCCGAGTTTTAGCCGTTGATTGTTGCCGCTCATCGCGGTTTGGGAAGTTCTGTACCTTGTATGTATGTAGTCCAGCTCTCTTCTTTGCATTCTGGACGTAGCTCTGCGACATGCCGATCTTTTTAGCCAAATCACGGCTTGAGACGTTGGGATTTGCTTTAATCATCCGCTTCACCTTTCCCTGCGTCTTTTTGTTCTCCGGTCCCGGTTTTCTTCCAGCTCATTTGCCGTGGTCCAACGTCAACCGCTCCTGGAACCGCTTCAACACTCTGGAGACGGTTGAATGGTGAATGTTCAACATTTTTCCCAACTGCCAGTGCGACAGGTCAGGAAATTCCAGGTGTTTGGAAAGAATTTGTTCTCTCGACTCGCGTTAGTTCACCTCCATTTTCGTTGAATCGAAAAACACGACTTCGAGTTTGACAGCATGTAAACAATACACATCAATGAGAAAGTGTGCAAAATTTGGTTGATTTTTACCCAATGGTATAAAAGTTATGCCCTGTTGAATGTGTCGCAATAATTTCGTGTTCGCCCTTGAAATCGTGAGCTGGCCTATTTAATTTTACCTTCGCACACATGCACGGAATCGCACTTATACAGTTTATGAATAGATTGCGGAGCTGACGAAAAAATTTTCTTGATCGGAAAGCAATCCGCATGCTTTTAAAAATTCCTTGCAATTGGACACTTTATTTCATGGCTTTGAAATTTTCTGAGCTTTATGCTCATTTCTAAAGGTATGTTCCGATAGATTAGAAGTTAGTAGATGGATTAACGTCTAAATATTAGCAGTTCAGATTATAGATTACATACAGCTTCATCAAATGTCCCAAGTGACGAACAAACTGCTTGAAACCTGTCCCGTACAGTAAATGACATAAACAATCAATAAAACTTGAATTATGGAAAGTGTGAGCTGTTTAGTGGAATACCTGTAACTAGAAAATAAGAAGAATGATTAGTAATTTCCATTTAATTCCAACTACCTTTATTGCTTATCTTGACAGATACGCGTATTTCGTCTACAATGTACAGACTTCTTCAGTGTCGTGTACTAGTACAGTCGAGTATTAGTACACGACACTGAAGAAGTCTGCACATTGTAGACGAAATACGCGTATCTCTCGAGATAAGCAATAAAGGTAGTTGGAATTAAATGGAAATTACTAATCATTCTTCTTATTTTCTAGCAATAAAACTTGACAACTTGACAAAACTTGTCAAAATTAAACTTGACAACATAATATCAAACAATACTTTACTTAAAAAAAAACACTTTTGCGAGCATATACGTAGAACGATTTTAATTGAAAAACTAGGAAAATTTAAATTCACGCTTCACTTGATCACTTTTTCTTAAAAAAAAATTAAAAAAAATGAAACACGTTTTTAAACTATCACTGGTAAACGCGAGCAAATTCCGTTAAATTCCATTAAAGATACTAAAACTACTAGCTTATCTTTTGACAGATAAGCCTAATTCGTCTGCAACATACAGACTTCTTTAGTGTCGAGTGCTCGACTGGAAGAGAACATCGCAGTAGGTCTAGTATTTATAGTAAACTAGCTGAACCCGGTGCGTGCTCTGCTACGCTTGCAACAAAATGAAGTAAAATTTTATATAGGTGGCACGTTTATGGTTTTTTTTTTCGGAATGAGTTTTATTTCCTCTTGAATTAGCAGGGGTTCAAACTTCTATCAAAACATGCTCCTTACCCGAGAAAAACACGTTTTGTCTTTAAGTAACCTGGATAATTCCTGGAAAAATTTTTGGAAGAAATTTGTGTTTCATTTGTATGGGAGCCCTCCCTTCCAGAGGGGGGTGGCTTCTCAAACCACCATATAACCATTGCCTTCAAAATCCCCCACATGCCAAATTTGGTTCCATTTGCTTGATTAGTTCTCGAACCATCACACTGGGCTCTTATATTATAATAAAAATTTGAGTTGCATTTGTTTGACCCCCCCCCCTCAGAAAGGGGAGGAGTCTTGAACCACCATAGAAACATTCTTGCCTTCAATCCCCCCCCCCCCATTTTTATGCATACAGAAATCTAGCCTCCAAAAGCCCCCATAAGCTAAAAGTGGTTTCATTTACTTGATTAGTTCTCGAGTTATGCAGAAATTTTTTTTTATTTTTATGGGAGAACCCCCCCCCCCCCCCCCCTTCAAAATGGAAAGGGGTATTGAACTACTATAGAAACATTTCTTGCCTCCAAACACCTCACAATTTGGTTTCATTTGCTTCATTGACTCTCGAGTTATGCTAAATATTATGTTTCATTTTTATGGGAGTCTCCCCTTCCAGAAGGCGGAGGGTCTCAAACCACCTTAGAAACATTTATTGCCTCCAAAAACCTCCACATGCTAAATGTGGTCCATATGCTTGATTAGTTCTCGAGTTTTGCACAAATTTGCGTTTCATTTGTTTGAGAGCCCTCCTCTTACAGAAGGCGGAGGGGTATCGAGTTACCTTAGAAACATTTCTTACCTTCAAAAACCTCTAGCTGCCAAATTTGGTTCCATTTGCTTTATTAGTTTTTGAGATATGCAGAAACTTCTGTTCCATTTGTATGGGAGCCTCCCTTTCTAGAGAGGGGCGGGGAGGGGTCTCTGACTACCATAGAAACATTTCTCGTCTCCAAAAACTTCCGCATGCTAAATTTGGGCTCCTTTGCTTGATCAGTTCTCGAGTTATGCAGAAATGTGTGCTTCATTTGTATGGGAGCCTCCCCTTTCAGAGATGGGAGGCGCTTATAACTATCTTAAGAACCTTTCCCGGTCCCAAATACTTCTCCATACAAAATGTCACACTGATCGGCTCAGTAGTTTTCGAGCCTATGATGTTCAGACAGACGGCAGACAGAAATCCTTTTTATATATATATATATATATATATATATATATATATATATATATATATATATATATATATATATATATATATATATATATATATATATATATATATATATATATATATATATATATATATATATATATATATATATATATATATATATATATATATATATTTTTTATATATATATATATATATAATAAGGATATTTTTATATACATATATATAAGGATTTGTGTGTATGTATGTATGTGAAAACTTGCCTACAGAAATGATCCTGTGAAGCACAGTCTTAACATATATATAAGGCTTTGTGTGTACCTTAAATGTGTGTGGTGTTTTTGTTCGTTATACCTAAGAGATGTGTCTGTTGAGTGAACTTGTTTTGCGTTTAGGTATATTAATAACTATAAATTCCTACTTGATCGATAGGTTGTCAATTGTTGTTGTGTCGTGTTTTGTGTAGGTTTGTTTAGTAGGTAAAAAGGATTAAAAAAAAACAGCTATGAATATCAATTTAGTAAGGTAGTTTATTGTTTTTTTTGTTATGTGGTGTGTTGTTTTTGGGATCAAGGTATATATTAAAACAGCTACGAATACCCGTTTCCTTGATCTGTGTTAAGTATTTTTTAGGAATGTTGATTGTGAATTTCTACGCTTTCTGCTACATTCAGTTTCCAAGGGTTTGTAATAAAGAATGTGCACACCAAAAAGTAGTCGTCGGAAATGCCCTAATGCAGTCTTCTCCGTGTACGCTTTGCTAATCCGATCACTACTACATGAATATTAATGTATGTGTGCTATGATGAAGACGTCGTTTGGCTACAGTAACCTTTATTCAGTAAAATGGCGTCGAATCAAGAACGCGTGCGCGAAGCAATTTTGCACAAAAGAGTGGAAAATCCAGATATGTCGCACGGCGATATTGCCAAGTCATTAAAAATCGCAAAATCGACGGTTACTAAAGTGCTAAAAAACTTTCAGCAGCGCTTAACTTTAAAGAGAAAGGTCGGTTCCGGAGGTAACCATGATTCTCGTTTCGTCGCGGAGAGGAAGAAAGTGATTAAAGAATTTAAGAAGAAACCGAATATCTCCGTTTGTGATGTGGCGAAAAAAGTGAAAATGTCTCCATCGTTCGTCCAGAAAGTGAAGAAAAGTGCAGGCTTGAAATCATTCAAAGTAGGTGTTGCTCCAAATCGTAACGACAGCCAGAACAAGAGCGCAGAATCTCGATCGAGAAAATTATATGACACTATGCTGAAGGAATACGACTGCATAATATTGGACGACGAAACATATTGCAAAGCTGACTTTAAGCAGATACCGGGACTACAGTTTTATACCTCGTTGCAAAGAAGAAATGTTACTGATCGTTTTAAGCAAAAAAAATTGTCGAAGTTCCCAAAAACTACCTCGTATGGTAGGCAATATGTGGATGCGGTCTCAGAAGCGACATCTTCATCACGACTGGCACTCTAAATGGACAAATTTACGTAAAAGAGTGTCTGAATAAACGACTGTTGCCGTTCATTCGGGAACACAACGGTTCGGTGCTGTTCTGGCCTGACCTGGCATCTTGCCACTATGAAAAACTGGCTAAGGATTGGTACATTGCTAATGGTGTAAATATTGTCCCAAATTATTGCAATCCGCCAAATTCGCCAGAACTCCGTCCGATCGAAAAGTATTGGGCTCTGATCAAGAGGAATCTTCAAAAAACAAATAGCGTAGCAATTGATGAGAAAAGCTTCAGGCGTAACTGGCAGAAAGCTGCAAAATTGGTGACGGATGACACTGTGCAAAAACTGATGGAAGGTGTCAAACGAAAGATGCGGGCATTTGGATATAACAGGTCAAATTGACTTAACTGTATATGTTTTATATTTGTATTTTTATGAAGTCTTGAATAAATGATTTACTTTTGATTTTCTCATATTTTCCATTTAATACCACTAATTTCCCGTTGACTACTTTTTGGTGTGTACATTCTTTATGTCTTAACATTTGTATGTTTTTCAAGTTTATGAAGTGTTTTTCGTTGAAAATGTGTTCAGCTACTTTTGATTTAAAATTGTGTTTAATTCATTTGGCGGTGTCTTTGTTTGGCTTAGTGACTTCTGCGATATGTTTTTTTAAGCGAGTTTCTAGAGTACGTTTGGTTTGTCCTAGAGTAAATTTTTCCATAATGATCACAAGGTATTTTGTAGATCCCAGATTTTTGAAGATTGTCTCGGGGGTCTTTAGCAGAACCAAAGAGTAAAACTCTCTTAGGCTCTGTTAAAGACCCCTAGACAATCTTGATTATTTTTACTAGTGAAATTTATTTCAAAACCAAATCCATCGAAACTTTGAAATTTTGAAACTTTGAACTCCGACTTACTTCTGTGAACGGGGTCTGAAATGGGTTGCGGAGTTGTTAAAATTGATGTCGGGTTATAAAAAAATAAAAGTTATTAAATATCAATACTTACACCCCACCCTTGGATTCCTCCCCCACTCCACCATATTTACTATATACCACTCAGTTTACCAAGTAACACTAAGAAAGTTTTCATAAATGAATCGTCGTGTAAAGATTTTCATAACCATTTTGTGCACAATCAGTAGAAAAAGTTCGTACTTCCACTCCATTGAAGATTAAACCAACGACCTCAACCACTTCACCACTACGACGAGTAGGTATCAACAAATCTTCTTTGAACTTGACTTTGAGGGCGATTAAATTGCCGGTAATGACCGTGGCAAAGAAGAAGCAAGACATCAGCAAAAAAATATCTCCACTGTGTGAAAACGTACCTCGCCGACGACCGCAACCAGAATCATAACAACGTAGCGCAGTGAATCCAGCTCTTGCACCATTATCAAGCGGGTGGAGCGTGGAAAGGCGGAACAGAAGAAGTTCTGCCATGTGGCAGATGATGGAACTACCAGAAGGAAACAAGTTTGGTACGGAAACATAATCTGCTGCCTGGCTGTCCACCGCTGCTCATGGGGTCATTGGGGTGATTTCGCGGGCCCTCACGGAATGCAGAGAACAAAAGATTACGACGACGACGACGACGACGATGAGAACAGGAACCCCAAGAGGAAGGTTTCTCACGTGACGCCCAAGTATCAACAAACAGTCTTACATTTTGCGCTCGTCGAAGCCAGTGGCCTTTGTGACCGGGCACGGATTATGCAAGGTCTGGCGTGCTGAGAATGCCAGCTGATTTACATGTCGGCTGAATCGCTCAGGAATGAAATGAATATTCATTCAGGATAGCATATTGTCCGGAAGATTGCATTCAGAAACTGCCAAATTAGTGTGGGTTGTTCACAATGCCCGAATAGTCGAATATAGATCACCCACATAAAAATAGACCAGCCTGCAAACGTGCGTGCATCCATTAATGATCAATTAATTTAATGAAAATTTATGCTGTACATATCTCCGACAAAGCAACAGCCGGAATGTCCGATCAATATCTCATCTAATCTTGCGGACCACTCCCGGCAAACCGTTAATTTTTAACGCAATTACGACTTCACGAACGTCTATGCATGGCCAGTCCTCGTGCTCGAGAGTAAGGCTGTGTGAAGATTGTACCACTGTGTGTTGTTGTTGTTGTTGTTGTTTTTGCTACTGTTGAGAAAACCGGACGACCGAAACCGCCCATCGTGAGTCAAATGAACGGTTCTGTGCCACCTGTCGGTTCTAGAATAACTATCTTCCGCAGAACACGCAATAAACTAGCGAAACAAGAACTATTATGCAACCTAAATACGGTAGGTGGGCTGAAGTTTCCCAGAGAAAGCGGAATAAAGTAGCTAAACGTGTGGACTCAAGCATGCAAGAATGGCTTTTTTGAACCTTGTGAAAAATCTGGATTTGCTTTTATATCCATTTCTGCATAATCAAGATCAAGATGGTAGAGGTTGCGACTTGAAGCTTTGCATTGTTGTATGTTTTTCTATCTAATAGGAATCCGATTATTACCAGCTGACGGTTCTGAACTGTACTGAACTATTGGAAATATGGACGTAGGGGAAGAAAATTTAGTTGTAATCCCGCTTCTTCGCGATCTTCAGTAATTACTTGGCTTTTTAAAAAAAATAGTTCTAAGTTTTCCATAAACGGTGTAGATTGTGAAACGTTAATGCATCATAAACATCACTTGAAGACGTTCTATTTCATTGTAGTCATCAATTCATGCCATCAATTCAACACTTTTTTTTCACTCGCGACAAAGCGGAAAACCACTCTTCTTTTGTTTCCTGCTAAGGAAATTTCTCCGAAAACCAACCGGGTTTTATACCACGCTAGCATTCAAAACCCGATCACAAGAACACCTAAACACCCCTTAAAACGTATATCTCTGGAACTACTTCATCAACGCGTGAATACTACAAACTTTTAGATCGAAGATGGCGTCGAATGAAGAGCAAGTGCGAAAAGCAATTGTGTGCGGTCGCAATGAAAGTCCGGATCTGTCAATAAGAAAACTTGCAAAAAAGCATGGTTTTCCTGCGAGCACTGTCCATAACGTTTTAAAATCTTTCGATACAAGTTTGACAACAGCTAGGAAGGCCGGGAGCGGAACAAAAACGGATCTCAGGAACCACCAGAAGGACGCGAAGGTGAAGCAAAAATTGCCGAAGAGATAAGATCTTGTGGTACCTACTGTGGCTAAAAAAATCAAAATGTCCCCAACTTTTGAGCATCCTTCCAAGTACCGGCAAGATATGAAGTCGTTCAAAGTGAAAACTATACCAAACCGTAATGATCAACAGAATGTGACGGCTAAAGCCCTGGCTTGCCAGTTGTATCGCGAATATTTGATGAAGTTTTAGTGCGTGATAATGGACGATGAAACTTATGTGCTGAAAGACTTAAGCAGCTTCCAGGAATGTCTTAATATACTGCCATGCAACGGAACGGCGTAGAAGAGCATTTCCAGGACGTAGAAAAAGGCCAAGCTTCCCAAAAAATATTTGGTTTGGCCAGCAATATGCAGCTGGGGTCGAGCAAACCAATGCTTCATCACTACCGGAACGGTAAACAAGCAAATATACCGTGAAGAATGCCTAAAGATGCGATTGTTACCATTCCTACGCAGCCATGACGCTCCCTCGCTATGCTGGCCTGATTTGGCATCTTGTCACTACGCCAAAGATGTTTTGGAATGGTATAAAGCAAATGGAGTCCATGTTGTACCGAAAGAAGCGAATCCACCTAACTGTCCGGAGTTGCGACCTTTCGAGCGGTATTGAGCCCTCTTGAGAGAGAACTCTCTCAATATAAACAACAAGTTACAACTATAGAAAAATTTCGAAACTCTTGGACATAAACAGCTAAATTGGTGCAGAAAAGTCTGCACAGACCCTAATGGCTGAAGTAAACTTAAAAGTTTGTAGTTTCTTCATGAAGCCTAGTTAAGTAACTGTATTTAGTTTTAAGATGAATAATAATGCACAATTAATTGAAAAACAAATGCATATTGGATTGAACTAACAGCAAATTTGTTTTATTCCAAATTTAATCTGTCCAGATTTTGTCGCAAACAAGCCTTAATACTAATTTCGTTTGAAAATACGATAATCTTGCAATTTTCCAAAAAAAAAAAAATCAACTATGAAGAAGAAAAACAGCGTCTTCTTTACTGATAAGCACTGCCTACACAGTTAATAAAATTTTGTAATCTTAAGGTCTGTATCCGCAATAATCCGGACACCTCAAAACATGAATAAAACATAAATTTTGCATTATATTTCCGTCGTAGTTGTTTATTTCAGATTCATGGGATGTGTTTTAACAATTCGTGAAGACAAAACATAGTTATTCGGTATTTGCATAAAATTTTCGAACTTTGCGCTTAACTCCGTCCATTAGGGTTTGTACAGACTCTTCAGAAATCGTAGAAGCCGTCTTTGTCCAAATTTGCTGGAAGTGTTTGATGTCTTTGATTCCTTGCTTCTTTCCAGAAAGCTTCCGCTTCATCAGAGCCCAATATCTCTCGATTGGTCGTAGCTCTGGGCAATGTGGCGGGTTTGAGGTTTTTGGTACAATGTTCACTTGATTTGCTTGGTACCACTCCATCACAGTTTTAGCATAGTGGCATGATGCCAAATCGGGCTAGAACAAAGGTTTTTCTTTGTGACTTTTGATGAAGGGTAGCAATCGCTTCTGCAGACACTCTTTCAGATAGATCTACTTTGTTGATTATGCCTGTAGTGACGAAATATTTACTCTTTTTGCCACACGTGCAAATTGCTTGCCACACAAGGTATTTTTTGGGAAATTTCGATGCCTTCTTCGTTCTAAAATGCTCGGCTGTAACATTTCTGGCCATAGCAGAATAAAAATCCAGCCCTGGAAGCTGCTTGAAATCCTCCAGGACATAAGTTTCATCGTCCATAACAACGCATGAAAACTTCGTCAAATATTCGCAGTACAAACGTCGAGCCCGTGATTTTGCTGCCAAGTTCTGTTTGTCGTTGCGATTTGGAACTGTTTTAACTGTATACGACTTAAGTCCCAAACGTTGTTTTGATTTTTGGACAAAACCAGGCGACATCCCTATTTTACGAGCCACCGTTCGAATGGAGAGATGTGAGTTTTTCGTTAATATCCTTTTCACCTTTCGGTCCATGACAGAATCAGCGCGTCCAATGTTTTTGTCACTTCTCGGTTTCCTCTCCACCGTCAAACGTTCCGAAAATGATTTGAGCACATCGTGAACAGTGGATTTAGGCAAATCCAATGTTTTTGCAAGGTCCCGTATTGACAAGTCAGGATTTGCCGTACGCCCGTACAAAATTCGCTCGCGCACTTGTTTTTCTTTCGTCGCCATCTTGAATACTAAACATGAAATGTAAACATCAATCATAGTCTTCTTCATCATAGACTCTCAGCTACACCACAGTGAAATTTTTCATTCCTACGTGCAATATTTCAAAAGTTACAATGATTTGAAGGTGTCCGGATTAATGTGGATACAGACCTTAATAGTTTCGACGCTATTTAGAAGTATATATTTTTAATTTTTTGCGATTTTTTTTGGAGATATGTAAAAAAATTGTGCTAAACATATGATTAATACCAAAATAACATCAACAAAAAAATATGTTGCATATGTTACTTAAAGCCAAAGAAAAAAACGAAGAAAATTAGGGCTCAACGGTGAAAATCGGGTGAAAAATGAGGAAGAAATGCTGGTTTTTGGAAAAAGGTGCAGAAATGCGGGAAAAAAACAGAAATTCGAAAGAAAGACGCCATTCTCTCTCTCTCTCTCTCTCTCTCTCTCTCTCTCTCTCTCTCTCTCTCTCTCTCTCTCTCTCTCTCTCTCTCTCTCTCTCTCTCTATCTATCTCTCTCCCGGAGAATCTGGATAAACCATGGGTGCCTAACGTTCTGTGTATTCGTGCCTGGCTAGGTGGATAGCAGGTAAAAGGTATATACGGCTTACCACCGGTCCCATTAAAATTTGTTATATACTCTCATTTCTGTCACTGTAAAGCCGCTATTTGTCCTTTGATAAACCAGTTATTTGGAATACCTTTTTGCCATGCTACGGATTGTTATTTTTGCCTCACTGAAGTTCAACAACATGGCCGCCATAAGTTGGTGCAGTATGCTGATGTGCAATCCATAGAAAAACCAACTCACTCAAATCGAATTCAAACCGGTACCCTATTTGCCCAAAACGAAAAAGGGAGTCTTCATTTGAAGATACTGCTCAGCTGGCTAACGAAGACGCAGATCAAAGCAACACAGAATTTGAAACAAAACCATCACTACAGGGTGCGGCAGAAAATAATACGAAAATTTGTTCTATTTCTTTCAAATCCCATTTTCAACCAATTCAAGCACTAATATCAACATTTTCGAGTGCAGTTATCTTTATAAAGTCCTTTTAAACAAATTTATTCAATGTGTCCTCCATTTTTATTAATAACATCCTCGAGCCGATGCCGGAAGCCAGAGCATGCCTTTCGGACGTAGTCCTCCGACATTGACTGCCATGTGCGTGTTATGGTTGACTTCAGGGTTTTCACACTAGGGTGTGATGTTTTGCAGGCTCGTGCTTCAACATATGCCCAAATCGAATAATCCAAGATTACCCAACAAAATAATCCAACACGGATTTTGTTGTAAGATCTGGACTGCTAGGGGGCCACAAATCCTTCGGCCAAAACTTCATGTTATCGTTCAACCATTGCTGGGTTCGATTGGACGTGTGACACGGCGCTCCATCCTGCTGTAGGACAACGTTTTGGTCCTCGGAGAAGTTGGCCCTCACCCAGGGAAGCACTTGGTCCTTTAAAATACCGATGTACACTTCGGTATTGATTTTAACTCCAGCATCGATGAAAACAGGCGGCATTTTCAAACCGTTGGACGCCACCAAGCCAAACATCATGACACCAGCCGGATGTTTGGTTTGAAATTTGAATTTCACTTTTTCCGGAACATTCTCCATTTTCTGCGGTGAAATGAACCGGTCCGTGTGGCTGATGGCCACAGCATTGATGTTGAAAAGCTTTTTGTCGGAGAACAGGATTATCATTTTTTGCTTCTTCAACAAGGAAAGCAATCTCTTGGAACGAGTCACTCGTAGTTCCTTGACCCGGTCCGTAATCAAGTAGCGTTTCACTCTGGCTCTGGAAGATGCATGCAGGTCTTCTTTGATGATTTTCTGCATGAATTTCTCCGAAATATTGGAATCATTTGCAAGTTTTCTAATGGAACACACCGGGTTGCGAGCAATTTTTGCACGAACCGATTTGATCATGTTCGGCATGCTCGCAAAGCGCGGACGTCTGCTTCCCGGCTTCCGCTGCTTAGGACCATCCTGCAGGGACTTTTTCATGGGGTAAACTGTTGCCAAATGGCACCCTACCACCTTGGCAATCTCTTTCGGCTTCTTCTGGGCGAGCAACAAACTGGTGATCACTTCTTTCGCGAACATTTTGACGAATTTGCAATAAAACAAATAGAATGTTTGGATGCAGCACTTGAAAGTAAACATAAACAAATACACTTTCGACACAAATAGTCACTAGCTACATGAATTAACCCAATACTCAAGTTTGAACATTTTCGCATTATTTTCTGCCGCACCCTGTATGTTCCCTAGTAGAACTCAATGATTTGGTACGTGATTTGGAATTGTCGAAACAGAAATCTCAATTGCTTGCTTCACGCTAAAAAGAAAGAAATTTATTAGAGCCTGGTGTGACAATTTCGTTCTACAGAAATCGTGATGAACTATTCGCTAAATACTTCTCCAAACAAAATAAACCTAGTTTTTGTCGAGATGTAAACGGTTTGTTCGAACTGAGTTTGAAGGCTGTTTTACTGCATCAAGGAAACAGGAAACCCTCGATATCGCTGGCTCATGAAGGAATCGTATGAATCAATGGCGCTGCTGCTGAATTTGATAAATTATAAGCAACACTCTTGGAAGATTTTCTCCGATCTTAAGGTTGTTGCCATGATGACTGGGTTACAACAGGGGTACACAAAATACATGTGCTTTCTCTGTAAATGGGACAGCCGAGCACGTAAGGAGCATAACGTTCAAAAAGATTGGCCAAAGAGGACGTGAAATATGTCCCTCTCGTGCATAAAGATCAAATTATTCTCCCACCGTTACATATAAAACATGGACTCTTCAAGAATTCTGTAAAAACGTTGGAACAGAATGGACCTGCATTTGAATATCTGAAATCAGTATTCCTAAACATATCGGATGCAAAGATTGAAGAAGGCGTTTTGGTGGGTCCTCAAATAAAAAAAATGATTGAGGACAAACATTTCTTCGCAGTTTTGGCTCCTGATGAGCAAGAATCGTGGAAATCATTTCGACTGGTTGTTACGAATTTTCTAGGAAACACTAAAAGTGCGGATCACGTTGAAGTTATTGAGAATTTGCTGGAAAACTATAAGAATATTGGTAATATTAAATCTAAAAATATATTATCAAGTAACCCATGCTTCATGTTCATATTTTATGGTCGTTTTGCCATTTTTGTTGAAGATCGAGGACGATCTGGGAGGCTGCTACGCATACCGCGTCCCAGACGTCCCGGTCCTGGCACATCTTCTGGACCAAATTATCCGGTGTCGTGTCGTGACCGCTTACGGCAATCATGCCGGATCTCGCGCCGTCAAATCGAGGACATGCGAAGAACACATGTTCCGCAGTTTCCTCGACTCCCGCGCACTCGCTTCATGCGGAGGACTGTGCATGCCCATATTTGTGCAGGTATTGTCTAAAACAGCCGTGGCCAGACAATATCTGCGTTAAATGGAAGTTCACTTCACCGTGCCGCCTACCGACCCACTCGGTTAATTCTGGGATTAGTCGGTGGGTCCACCGACCTTTGGTGGAGTTGTTCCATTCTCTTTGCCACTTAACCATGGATGCGGCTCTAGTGGTCTTCCGAATACTTCTTGTCCCACGTTGCTCGAAGCACTGTACGTCCTCTTTTATGACAATGCCTATTGGCATCGTTATAAAAGAGGACGCAGACCGCGTCGCGTGATACCGTTCGGTATGCACTCACCACTCTTAGGCACATAAGCCTGTGTGTGTGATCCATGCCGGCCCGCCGTACCTAATTATGGACAGGGCGACGCTGGCCAGGAGTTTACGCTTACTCCCTTGCACCGCCGAGCTATTCGACATTATGCGGGATAATGCCGATATAGCCATAGAGGCTTTCTTGCAAGCGTAATCGACGTGACTGACAAAGGACAGCTTATCGTCGATCATAACCCCAAGATACCTCAAGAACCTCTTCGATTCTATTGTGCAGTTACCTGCACTGATCGTCGCATGTTGCTCCAATTTCCGATTATTCACCACCGTGACCTCGGTCTTATGGTGGGCTAGCTCCAATTGCCTGGAGCTCATCCATCTCTCCACAATGCCAATGGAGTGTGAGGCCGTTAACTCGACCTCCTCGATGGATTCGCTACATATCTCTAGGGTGATGTCATCTGCTAACCCGACTATCTTCTCCCCGCTTGGGAACTCAAGCCGCAGTACCTCGTCGTACATCGTGTTCCATAACACCGGACCCAGGATCGAACCTTGTGGGACGCTTGCGGTGATCTGCACACGTTTCTGGCCCGCCTCTGTATTGTATACCAGTACGCGATTCTGGAAGTAGCTTCCGAGAATCTTGTACAGGTACCCAGGAACCTGAAGGCGTTGGAGCGAGTCTGCGATAGCCACCCAACTGACGCTATTGAACGCATTCCTCACGAAAAGGGTGACCACTGCACAGTATCGTACTCCTCGCCCCTTGCGCTGGATTGCCACATCGGCCGTCTTGGAGACGGATTATCAGTCTATTGAGGATAACCCTCTCGAGCACCTTACCCGCTGTATCCAACAGATATATAGGTCTATGCCGATGGATCTCCTGGTGGCTTCCCTGTCTTTGTTAGCAACACAAGGGTCTGAATTTTCCAGGCGTCCGGGAAGACGCCCTCGTCCAGACACTTTTGCCTCACCACCCTAAACATTTCGGGATCCAGCAAGATAGCCGTCTTGATGGCCAGGTTCGGAATACCATCCGGTCCCGGCGCTTTGTTCACCTTTTGCGACTTTGCTATCGCAATGAGTTCCTCATTCGTCACCGTCGCCTCGTCGCGGGCCCTTGTTGTGCCGTTGTCAAGAGAGAGAGAGAGAGAGAGATGAGCGTATTTCTGTCGAATTTCTGTTTTTTACCGCTTTTCTGCATTTTTTCCAAAAACCAGCATAACTTCCTCATTTTTCAACCGATTTTCATCA
The DNA here is from genome assembly GCA_024533555.2 of Aedes koreicus. Classification (NCBI taxonomy): domain Eukaryota; kingdom Metazoa; phylum Arthropoda; class Insecta; order Diptera; family Culicidae; genus Aedes; species Aedes koreicus. Next base: position 221,876 of record JAHHFK020001170.1, read on the forward strand.
TTGAGCCCGTATTTTGCTTCCTTTGTTTTTGTTTCAAACAACATATGCAATTTATTTTTTTTTGTTGACGTTATTTTGTAATTAATCATATGTTTTGCACATTTTTTTTAAACCTCAAAAAAAAAAATCGCGAAAAACTTATATATAGCGATGAAACTATTGTTCCTTGAATATTGAAATTTTTAAAGGACCAGTGTTAAATTTAATTTTGCTTAATTTGATGACAAAATATTTGAGATTGGATCATACGCGTTGGAGAAATTGCATTTTAAGTAAATGTGTTTTTGTTCATTTATTAAAAAATCAACTTTTATCCATATCTCGAAAACTGTTCTATTTTATTATTTTTGACTTCTCCATCAAATTTCACACGAGAAACATTAGCCGAATTATAAAGTTAATCAAGGAACTAAAAAAAAATATTTTGCTCAAATTTAATTGTATCCCAGGTTTTTGGTGTTAATTGCGTTGTTTTAAGCTTTCAGGAGCTAAATATGTTTCATCCTACCTTTTTTTAGTTAGTTAATGTTTAATCTGATTTTTTGGCAACGAATTGATTTGGCCTGATACTTGAATAACTTAACTTCATTTTCAATACATTGAAGAAGATATTCATTTTTTTTTAATTCGTGAAAAGAATAACAAAGTTAGGAAGGAAATGTTTTAGAACGCCGAACAGGTTTTGAATAATGAACATCTCAGCGCTTCTTCCGATAAACACAACGATAGATTAATAAAAATGTTAGTTCATTCACTTCAATGATCCCATATAGCTTGCGGTACACCAAATCCAGTTCTTTCCAATCCGAGTGAGTTTCAATCATTAAGATTCGATCACCAGCCCTCTTTTATCAAAGTTTAATCCAATTCACGACGATGCGTAATGTCGAAGTTTTGCAACTCGTCATACGACAGGCTGCCAGCAGCCAAATGTCGATAACAAGAAAATCCAGAAGCGATGAACTTCCGTTCCTGTTCACACCTTTATCCGCTGCTTTTATTTACGGATCTTCCTGAACACCACAAAACAAGAATCACACGTGCCTCCTGTGAGTGCGTGCTTTTACATCGTTTTATGATCGTCGTAGAAGTACATTGTCGACAGTGTTCAAGCACCTTATGCATTTAACGCACTGATCATATCGATTGTGCCTCAAGCTACGACGGTTCCCATCCATTTTTAATTACAAATCAATTTATTCACGACTATTCATTAATTATTCAATTTAACCGGGAATAAATCCTGTTCTCTCATTCTTATGCCCCTTCAAAGCCATATCCACATTTTCTCTCGATTCAACTCGGTACGGCAAGTGTGTGTCGCCTTACTACAATTACATCGACCGACTTGAGGGCACGATCGAAATGCATTTCTCCTTGGCCTTAAAACGGGCGCGAAAACCTCATTCTTCAACCCACTCGAAAGTCAATTTGCCATGCACCCGCTGAAATGGGTCAATACCGTTCCATCCATTCCATTTCACGCTACTGCCTGTGGGTAGGACTCCTTCGGGAGGCGCACGATTGGCAATGTACTTAAAGGTGTACGATTTGCATTTCACCCAACGGCGGGAATTAAGTATGCACGATCCAATTGATCCAGGGGGGGGGGAAGACTCCCCAAAAACTAATTTCCGTCACGTTTAAAAATTTATTTTGTTTTGTTCCTCGTGTGTGAGTCGGTATCGAATTACCATAAGGCAGTTCGAGCGTGGCTAGTCTATTCTTTTGATCGTACCTCCCAGCGCTTGGTGCTTCACGTGATCAGCATCCGCGTGCAAGACGGTGCACTTACTCTCTTCCGAAGACAGAGACGTGTAATCATTGATCGTTGTCTCCGCCGTCGTCGTCGTCGTCGTCGTCGATGATGATGGTGGTGCTACCGGCTTCTTCTACCGCGAAAGGGGGAACGACAAGATCGACCGACCGAGCTCGCGGTTGTATGTATCTTGGAGAAAGCGAAGGTAAAAGTAAATTGCTAAGTGGGTCACTTTACTTTCTTTCCTTTGGGGATTGTTCTTGTATAATCAAGGGGACTGCGCACCCTGCGTCGGGGAATGCTGGAATGGGGAGGATGTATTTAAGAGGCTGGTTTGATGTTTTGAGTTCTTGTGGCGAATTTATTGTCGTCTTGTGGCAGTGAAAGTTGTTGGAACATGTGCTCTTCGGAGATTTATGAAGGGGGTTGGTTTAAATGCTTATTACGTGCAAGTAATCAGTAAAGGATATCATTTTGTTTCGGTTTTCACAAGATATCGATACGGTCAAAATTTGGTCAATATCAACTTGACGTATTTCTTTCAATTTTGCATTTAAAAAACCTGAACACCCCTCATTTTGAAGGTGTGTGTGTGTAGAATGTTGCTCCTATTTTGATTTTGGAATTCACTCTTCAGTTGTCAAAATGCCGTCCAAGCAAGAAGAGCAGCGTATCAAAATTTTGCTCGCGCATCGCGAAAATCCGAGCTACTCGCACGCAAAGTTGGCAAAATCGCTAAAAGTTGCCAAATCAACCGTTACAAATGTAATTAAAGTGTTTGGGGAACGTTTGTCGACAGCCAGGAAGTCTGGATCGGTGGTAAATCGAAAACCGGAAGCCGCTGAGACGACAAAGAGAGTTGCCGGTAGTTTCAAGCGAAACCCTAACCTATCTCTCCGAGATGCCGCAAATAAGCTGGGTGTATCGTCTACAACCGTGCATCGAGCCAAAAAACGAGCCGGACTATCGACTTACAAGAAGGTAGTGACTCCAAATCGCGATGATAAACAAAATACGACGGCCAAAGCGCGATCCCGGAGGCTGTACACGACGATGCTGACGAAGTTTGACTGCGTGGTAATGGACGACGAAACCTACGTCAAAGCCGACTACAAGCAGCTTCCGGGACAGGAGTTTTATACGGCAAAAGGAAGGGGGAAAGGTAGCAGATATTTTCAAGCACACGAAACTGTCAAAGTTCGCAAAGAAACATCTGGTTTGGCAAGCCATCTGTACCTGTGGCTTGAAAAGCAGCATTTTCATAGCTTCCGGACTGTCAACCAAGAAATTTACGTGAAAGAGTGTTTGAATAAACGTCTGCTGCCTTTCCTGAAGAAACACGGTTGTTCCGTACTGTTTTGGCCGGATTTGGCATCTTGCCATTACGGTAAAAAGGCCATGGAGTGGTACGCCGCCAACAACGTGCAGGTGGTTCCCAAGGACAAGAACCCTCCCAACACGCCAGAGCTCCGCCCAATTGAGAAATACTGGGCTATTGTCAAGCGGAACCTAAAGAAGACCAAAAAAACTGCTAAGGACGAGCAGCAGTTCAAGGCAAACTGGCTTTCTGCGGCGAAGAAGGTGGACAAGGTGGCTGTACAAAATCTGATGGCAGGGGTCAAGCGTAAGGCCCGGCAATTCGGATTTGAAAAAGCGGAAGCCTAACTGAATATTTTTCCTGAATTTTATACTAATTGAACTTGAAAAAGAAATTTAATTTGATTTTTTAAATAAACGATTTCACCGATTTACACGCGTTTTCCCCTGACCAAATTTTGACCGTATCACCCTTTAGGGGTGTACCACAAAAGTTTAATTCAGTTCTACGCCCCAACAAAAAAAGGGGGATAATTACTCAATTTTGGAATTTTTTGGATATTGTTTCAAGTTATTCAAATTTAATTTTATGGGAGGGGAAGATAATTTATTTAGCTCAATCAGAAAAGTCATGGTGACTAAAAAAGTGGTGACCAAACTCAAATGTTCAACTTCAAATCGACGAATACGGTCTTAACTGCTTTAGGATAAATGGATCATCGTGTATTATAATTAACGAATTTCACGCCAACTCGTCTTCGTGATTGGCAGCACCCTCTTAGAATCCAATGACACTTTGTGGGTGGGTAGACTATGTCTTTTCAAGCAACTTTGCATACCTTGATTTTTCAAAATGTATCTAGACTTCCATTTGAAAAGCGCTTAAGTTTTTTGATCGATTTTTTTAAATCAACATAACTCAAGAAGGAAAAGACTTACAAAAAAGTAATGTATGGGTGACTTTTAGAAAATTGTTCTAACAAAAAGATGAAAAATCGATTCTTACATGCTAAAAAAAAATATCTTTAAATTTCGAGTCAATTTGCAAAATATGGCTCTTAGAAATATAATATTTTAGAATTGGACGATTTTTTTTTAAGTATAGGCCATATAATTGTCTAAAAGTTCACCATACATCGCGAGATAGACATTTTTAGGGAAATATAAAATTGTAACAAAAAATTTTTCATGTCCAATTTTTAGCGTGCATTGCGCACTCGTCTTATAATTTGGTCCTAAAACCTCACAGAAGCCAATTAAATTTAATTTTAGTGACAATTTGGATTTGTTAAGGGTCTTTGAATGTTTGAAAAATCAAGGCTACTATTTGGAATCGGCTTATTTTTAAATTAATAATGATTTTAAATTTTAGTGATAAGACAATTAAATCAGGTGGTTGATCCTGTTTATTACCAAACCTTTGAAGTATATTACAAGAAAGATAATAAATTGGAATACAAAAGCTTTATCATAATATCTGACGTATTGACCCATGACTCAAAAGCATTTCAGTTGTTTCCCGAGTAACACATGTTCGTGCTTTTATGTTGAAAAAGCTTCTTTATAACCAAATCTAGTCATATAACAGTATTTCCAACTGTTATAAAACTTGTGTGTTGCTTGGGTTATATTAAAATTGCTAGATTTCATTAAACAAAATTCAATATATTGCTCAAAAATTATTTTCATGTCAGATGGAGCAGCGGCCCATTATAAGAACAAAAAGAACTTTGCCAGCGTGTGCAATTTCAAGCCCATGTATGGATTGGAACGTCACATGGGAATGGTACATGTAATGCTATTGGTGGTACTCTCAAGCGAATGGCAAAGAGAGCAAGCCTTCCTCAAGATTATGGAAACACAATCAAAACTCCTCGGAAACTATATGACTGGGCAATTGAAGAGTCAAATAAAAGTATTACAAAACCGAAATTCTGCTTCATATCAGCTGAACAGTATGCAAAAATGTCAGAAGAACGTGAGGAGTTCTAAAGCCACGTAAAGACCATACCTGTAGCACGGGTTCGTTCCTCTGTACCTATTTCAGGTGTACACATTAAAAAATAAATAAAATAAAACCCTTACCAATAAACCTATGAGCTTTCATTGACATAAACAGTATTTCGAAAATTCATGTAACGACATATTTGAATCGTCTTTAAATGGATATGCATCAACCATTTAAAGACGACCCATATATGCTTTTTTTTTGTGCCCTCTATCACAATTTTTCCCATTCCTTTTAAACATTATGTAACAAATCTTGACCTTCCTTCGGCCCCCTCACCCCCCCCCCCCTCAAAGATATATAAAGTCAAATTTGAATGACCCCCAAAAAAAGGAATATCCGAACAAGCAGTTATGAATGACTTGTACTTAAACGTACACTTTTGGTTCTGTTTGACTGATGTAAAGGGAAGTTTATGTTGTTGGCCCTTTTCAAATGTTAGTCTAGATGATTATTGTATTTTACCACATGTTCAATACATTCAATTCTTTATGACTGGTACATTTTATCACCCCTATAGGGGTGTTGAATACCATAACTAGTGTATCCACGGTAAAAATAGGACATGAAAAAGTTGTTGTGAGAAAAAAAAAAATTTCCTTGAAAGTGCCCATCTTGCAATGTTTGGCGAACTTTTAGACAATCATATTGCCTTTATTTAAAAAAAAAATCGTCCAATTCTAAGATAGCCCTTTTTTGCAAATTGACTTTAAATTTTAATATATTTTTTTTAGTGTGCAGGAATCGATTTTACAATTTTTAAAATGCTTTTCATGAGAGTAAAGACAATTTTCTAAAAGTCACCCATACACCCATACTTACCATACATTTGTAAGTCTTTTTCCTTTTTGAGTTATGTTAATTTAAAAAAATCGATCAAAAAACTTAAGCCCTTTTCAAATGGTAGTCTACATAAATTTTGAAAAAACAAAGTATGCAAAGTTGCTTGAAAAGACATAGTCTACACACCCACAAAGTTTCATTGGATTCTGAGAGGGTGCTGCCAAACACTGGATGAGTTGGCGTGAAATTCGTCAATTTGGATAAAATAGAAAGGATAAATTTGTAAAAATGTTTAAGGGGGTGGGGGGGGTTTTTTTTTGGTAGTTTGTCGATTATCGCTGAATTTATGACATATTTGGTACAAAGGCCGAATGAAGGAGCTTAATCATACAGCTGACATTACATCCCGTTACCCTATCCATAAAAAGCAGAAAGTTTGATGTTTGTTTGTTCGTTTGTTTATTTACGACACCTAGAAATTTTGATGAAGTGCGCACAAAGGTTACTCTGATCTGAAAACATTTGTTTGGAATAACAACTCAAAACCTGCTATTTTCATAGCATACTTAGTTATATAACAAGACAGACTTGAATAACTCGTTATTGACTGTTTCGTACTGTTTTCTCCCACTCAATCCTTAAAAAAACGATACCGTTTCCGAGCTACTGTTTATTATAAACGCTTTCTAACCGTTTAATCTCAGCTAATGTTCGAAATAACCACCACTGCAGTCAAGTCCGGTAGCCAAAAAATATGACTTTTCCGTCCATAATTGATCCGTCAAACAGCATTCAAAGCAAAAATAGAAGCTTGAAATCTATTCATCACGACAGCAACGACGACGTTCACGACGATGGTCAACGGCGATGGCTGAAGCCAAAAAAAGCACCGTTACTGAGTTTCGTTTCTCTGCCTCCTTTCGAGGAGGGACGAGAGGCCAGTGGTTTTTCTTTCTCTCTCTCTCTCTCTCTGCCCCCGGAACCATATTTGACAAGGCTGACACAGGCAAATATCTATACAGCTGCTTCAACAGGTCCACCCGCTTGTGCCTCGACAGCAGCAGCTTTTCGAAACGAAAGTGAATTTCCAACCAGTCAGTCGATGAGCGCGCCGTGACAATTTGACCCAGTTCGGTGGTAATCAAATTTTCTGTTAATGGATTGCGAAATTTTTCAACGCGATCGGGAGATTTTTTTTTTCAACGTGCGGGGATGTCGATGAACTCCACCCAGATGACTGGTCGTCGTCTGTCAAGATATGGTTTAAAATTGGCACTTTCTCATTGGCGTGATTGATTGTAGGAATATGATGAGCCATTCGTGTGCCACAAGTGACGCCAGCTGAATGATAAACGTGTTCTTGGCGTGGCGGAATAGAACCGTAATCTACGAACGATTTACGACTTGGGCACGTCGAGTTGATTCTGGTGGGTAGCGAGAATGGCGATAATTGAGCCTTTTGTTTCTGTAATTTGTTGAAGTTTTTTTTTCTGTCGATTTTCCTATTATTACCCATTCTTCATGAGTGCTCTGACTGTATTTGAATAAATCAATCATTACATGAGTGATTTATAATATTGACGATTTTGAATATATTAATCGGGTTCATCGCTTGAAACTGAAGTCGTTTGATAACTTTACTCAGTGAAGCACGGAAACGAGAAGTGAACATCTTTTTGAAAATTCCATCCACTCTTGCAAAATAAGCTAAACTACATTCCACGAGTGAATCATCGAGGTGTAAATTTCCCGCTCAACCGGACCAAACCAACCCAAACAAAACCCATCCACCCAACCCGTCCATAAAGCCGATGTGTCATTTATGGCAATTGAATTCACTTTCACCTTTCGAACGGCTTCCTCTTTGGCAGCAGCTGATTTTGGCTCGACATGCGGGATCCGGTTTGCAACTATGTGTGGGTGACGACTCTCGCCATGTCTCATTTGCATGTTCACAATCATAATCGGACGGCAGTAGGTCAGCGGTACATTTAGTCATAGCTCCGAGGCTTGAACACATCCCCCATCTAACCAGCTGTCGGGGTGAGATCTTTAAAAAGTGATTCAGTCAAAGTTTTCTTCCAATTTGCGCCAGCAACAGTAGCCGACAGATGCAAAACGGATGAAAAAGATGAATGCACTGAACGACGGCTACTGGTTAAGAGGGAGAAATCGACGCTGCTGATAGTAATTACCCAGTGACCTTAAAAACAAACAAAACTAATGATACAAATAAAGGCATGGAAGCCATTGCCCGGCATTCGGGAGATCTTCCAATCAAAGCTCTGGACGTGTTTAATGATGTAAAAGGAGATGAAGTCAAAGTGAAACGATCCGTCGTGGATAATTACAACTACAAATAACCCAAATTTTGACTAATGCTTTTATAACGCTCACTTACACGCACAATTTCCTCCGTTGGAAGTGAAAAACGCTTATCTTCATTCTCCGTGAAACGCGTTGGTATTTAATTAATCTTCGAACAACAATGGATCGGCTCCGCCCGGGAGCAACCACCGCCCAAACCTAGGAATTAATTTGCTTGCGATTTCAGCTCGAGTGGAAGAGTTAGGCGTTACGAAACGAAAAGAAAGTGACAAACCGGTAGGCGCTGATTTGATTGTTCAACCCTGCGGGGGTGAGAAATTCCCCTTGTTTGCTAGAATGAGTTTGGTTTTTTAATTGGGTGCACCAATGGGACTTTCACTTTCGCTCTTTGACATTAGTAGAGTGGAAATAGATGGCGAATGAAACTTATTCATGGGAATCATCAATGCTTTGTGTTGCGAGTGATAAATGTCCTTGTAGCACGTTTGCTACTAAGATGTTGAACTCAGTTTGATGAAAATGAATTTATTTTCTTATGAATGTGAAACAAATTAAGTTGTATTAAACACAAAGCGCATGAAGTAACATGTAATTTGGGAAAAAAGCAGAAATTTGTTGTTTTAAAATTTCGAAGCATGGTTAAATTGAATCTAAGTTATAAGTTTGTGAAAGTTTTTTTTTCTAGATTTTTGAGTATCGTTTTGCTAATTCAGTCATAACTTAAGGCTTGAGCCACTTAATATCGGGACGTACCTAGCGCTCCTAGTGATCGGATCTGGAATGTTTTGACAGCTGTTTAATTTAAAAGTTTTCTCTTGCGGTGTAGAAAAGTTCGGCACGATTCATTTTGTTTCCAAGAATTTATCCTTAATGGAAGCAACGAACCAAAAATTAATTTTGTCGGATGCTGTCGGATTATGATATCGCCAATAAAATCATTGCTAGCCAGAACACCGTCAGGAATATTCGTCTGCAAGAAGGATTTAGATCATTTTATTAAATGACCTCGTACTCAAAATTTCTATTTGTTAAGATGCTTACGAGATAGATCCGTTGTTTTTTGTGTGTAGATAATAAATGACTTAATTTTAAGTTAATTGCGGTACACTTGTGTCTGGTATACTGTGAAGTAAGCATGAAAGATCCTTGATATATTCCAGCACTACAAGAGAAGTCTAATTGAGGGTATTAGAGAGAGCACCTCAACTGCGCCTATCTGGAAGGTGGACTTACCGGCTCTGAATGCTGAATTCAATAATAATAGCAACGAGACGCTTTTGAAATCCAAGAGAGCCTTTTTTCTTCTATTCCCCCGATTTCATTTTAACAAGAAGAACTTGTATACTGGGTTAGTTCATTTGGTAAGAGCAGAGTATCAATTTCGAGCTTTGCAACCCTTGTATGCTATGCGTTTTGTACCATATGCTTCAAAGAATGAGCATGATTAGTTGTTTGTCTTGTACTTGTAGTAATATCCATTCTGTTCATATATTTATTCACAACTTCATACTCATACTCTACGACATAATTCAAGCATATAGGGGAAAGTGCACAAATGTAGGTCTATGGATCTAGAATTCGGCTTATCGATAACATTTGTGAGTCCTTAAATTTTTCCCATATTGATATGTCAACGAGGCAATATAACTGTATATTTACGATTTTAAAGATAAAAAAGGTGAAAACATATTTATCTCGAGTTGTGAGGAAAGGCTGAATCCTAGATCCATAGACCCACATTTGAGCCCATTCCCCTATTACAACAAAATATCCACAAAACACACTAAATTTGAAGCTTGTCATATCACTCCCTTGAATTCAAGACCATCCTTTTCTCATTTACCCAACTTTCCGTCAACTGAGGATGTCGGATAGTCGCTCGTCAAGTAAATGTCATACCGACATTAACCTACTGATTACCTCGAAACGGAGAAGATGGGCGTTGCTGGCAATTGATGTTTATATCTTTATTTACTTTGACCTCTGGTTGGACAGTTGTCTCTAATATTGCTATAAATAGGTCTAAATCAGCCCTCAAACGTTCTAAATAAACTTGTAATTACAATCAAAACCTCCATTATGTTTTGTGAGTAGTCTCAACAGCATCCTTACTGCAAGTATAAACCGATTCAAAATGGCTTGCAAGTGTTGTTCGAATAACAATGTCTTCCAAATAAGAAACCACCCACACATTTTCTACATGGTCCCACATTTTGTGCACGGCACATTAACTGTTGTTAAAAATCGGCCCAAGTTGACTTATAAGTATTGCTTCCCTTATGTGTTATGTGTATCCGGATACCTTTTCAGGGTCGAAGTGCGGGACTTAAATTTTTTCTACCCTTTAACCTTTATGTGTTCGACAAAAACAAAACACCTTTAAGTGATCGACCCGGGTACCCACCAATTTCAAATGACTATAACTCTGGCTATTAAAGACTGTATTCGATGAAATTTGGACACACAAAATAGGTCACCAAAAAATTTCCTTGTGCCCGATTCTTTTTAAACTTTCGGGAAATGAAGTACTACTAAATGGTTAAGTTTTGGACATCATTGGTTTATTGAACCTCTTCTCCCAACCCAAATGCCCGACCCTTTGCCTTGACCCCTTTCATCAAATTTTGGGCAATGATAGGACCGACTTGCTTACTTACTTTTAACCACACTTTCTTTAGTTCAAGTTCATTTTCTATCAGTTTTGGAGTTTTAACGAGCTTTGCCTTCATGATTGACCAAAATTTTTCAATTGGGCGAAGTTCCGGAGTGTTTGGAGGGTTGACGTCTTTTGGTACAAAAACTACATTATTATCTTTGTACCAGTCTAAGACGGGCCGGGCATAATGGCAAGATGCCAAATCCGGCCAAAACAGTGTCGGGTCATCGTGAGATCTCAAGAAGGGCAGAAGTCGTTTTTGGAGGCAATCGTCCTTGTAGATTTGTCCGTTGACGGTCCCTGAGGTGATGATGGGCTGACTCATTTTGCCACATCCGCAGATCGCTTACCAGACAAGGAATTTTTGGCGAATTTCGACAGTTTCTCCTTCCGTACACTCTCCGGAACGACCAACTTAGAGGTGGCCTTCTTTGGATTTGATGTGCCACGTTTTTTGCCACTACCATGTTTCCGCTTGGTTGTCTTGCGATTCCGAGCTGTTTTCCGATCCATCGATGAGAAGCGTTTGGGTTTTCGAAGTGAGTGCCCAAAATTTGTTGGCGCACTATTTCTTCATTTGAAGCCATCACTGAAATCACTCGACCGATTTTCACGAAACTCATTACACAATTGACACAACACAATGAAATGCATTCAGTTAAAATTTCAATCATTTTTACCCACACGCTAAAAAGTTACGAACAATTGCGTGTGTCCAAATTTCATCTTATACAGTTTTTATTGACCGATTTTAATTATTTTGAGACTGTTAGATTCAAAAACTCATTTGCTTCAGGGTCATTATCAGCAATGACCATTTGAATTCATCTGGTTAATGTAAATCGGGATTTCCGGGGCACTGGTCCGGACACTATTTGAAAACATGTATTGAATTTCCGGGAATGGATGTCAAAATCTTGTAATAATTCCTAAGAAACAAAGTGCGACAGCTGTAGATTTTAAGTTTTGAAATCCAGGAAAGTTTGGATAACCTAGAACATTCGAAGATTATCTCATAATGTCTGTTGTTCTTCCAAAATATTCAATGAATATGTTTCAATACACATCGTAGCTTTGCATAGCCCAAAAAGCTTTTGTTACAACTGTAGGTTCTATGTTGTGATCTCAAGGATAATTTGGATGACCAAGAACATGTCGTATTGCATTATAATGTTTTTGACTTCAAGAATGTTAATTGAATATGTTTGAATATTTATCGTAACTTTGTATTAATTAAAATGTACTGTTACAACTGTAAATCTTAAGTTCTAAACGCCAAGATAGTTTGGATGACGTAGACCATCCCAAGATTATCTTCTTGTGTATTTTTACGTTCGAAAATGTTCACTGAATTTACTTGAATACGTGACGTAACTTTGTATAGCCCACAAAACTACTGTTACTACCGTAGATTCTATACTCTGAACTCCAGAACAGTTTTGATTACCTAGAGGGTCTCAAAGTTATAAAATAATGGCTGTTTTCCTTCCAAAAGATTCATTGAATATATTTGAATACATATGGTCACCATATATAGCTAAAAAAACTACTGTTACAACTGTAGATCTTATGTTTTGAACTTAAGAACAGTTTGGAGTGCCGAGAATATTCCAAGATCGTTGCATTATGAATGTTGGCCTTCCACACTTTTCAATAAATATTGTTCAATACATATTGTCCCTTTGCACACTCGAAACATCTACTATTACAACTGTAGATCTTATGTTCTAAACTCAAGGACAGTTTGGATGACCTAGATCGTCCCCGTGGATGTCATAATGTTATTTTACGTTCGAAAATATTCACTGAACATGGTTGAATACGTAGCGTAACTTTGTATAGCCCAAAGAGCTATAGTTACTACTGTAGATCTTAAGTTCTGAACTCAAGGACAGTTTGGATGACCTAGAATATCATAAATTTATCAAATAATGATTATTGACCTTCCAAAAGGTTCATTCAATATGTTTGAATACATATCGTAACCTTATTTAGCCCTAAAAGCTACTGTTACAACTGTAGATCTGAAGTTTTGAACTCAAGTACATTTTGGATGACCTATAACCTCCCAAAAAGATACAAACATATTTTACGGTTATCAACGAGAATTTAATAATACGTATGCATATGCACAATATTCTAAAACAACGCTGTACACTATTAATAAGGCAGTTATTTTTTTCTTCCTGAACTTCTTCATATTCAGGATGTTCTAGGTCGTCAATTAGGTCTTAAACTCATAATGTTTTGATATTTATCAGATAATAAAAGTGATGGAAAACAAATTTACCGAAGACAGTGTACACTTCTATTCAGTCTGTGTGATTTCATATAGCCATTATCCTTTTGGGGTCATATATGACCCCTTAGGCCTGAAGGAGTTAGTATACTTTTTAAAGCATGGTTTAACATTTATGATTTTGTCAATGGTATGTGGCCCAAAATCAACAATGTCCTGTATTAAAATTGATGCGTAAAAATACTTCCGATCAATTGGTGTGAAAATTTTGAAAATCTTTTGAGAAATGACTGAGATATTACTGCTCAAAACCTGCCTACTTTTCGTGACGTTCGCAATGCGTTTTTTTTTAATTGTACCCCAGTATAGAAAACAAAGATGTAGTCCTGCGTCAAAAATCCTAGAAAAACTAACTGGGATCAATATGCACAATATTTGAACTCGGAGCTATTTACAGAAGGTGGAAAGATTGATTCAGTTCAGAAATGGGAGTCATTTTCCCAAAAGGTAAATGATAAGATTTTAAATTCTTTCAACATTAGTTATCCTATCAAAGAATCATCCTCCACCAGGGATGTTCCGTAGTGGAGCTCTTAATTGGAGCGTCTGCGTAAAACATCTCGTAGATTGTTTAAAAAAGCGTTTTATTATTGTTTAATAATGCTTATTATTTATTAATCTAGTGGTGATAGAAAGAGGCAAGTGACAAATGGCAATGAAGGGGACGGGCCTGGAATGTTACTCCCGATCATCTGCTCAGTAAGCAGAACGGGTAACCACTGAGCTACCCAGCCACGTCTATTATTGCTAGTACTGTATGTCTTAATGACATACTTAAAATATGATCCAGAAAACTCTACAGAATTTAAATAGTTAAATCTGATATTGTACATTTCAAATATGTATATGGCTTCGATAGGGGGTGGGACGTTTGGCATATGGACGTTTGGCATATGGATCTTTGGCATATGGATCTTTGGCATAAGGATGTATGGCCGAATGGACATTTGGTCGAATGAACATTTGACCGAATGGACATTTGGCCAAATGGATGCTTGGCCGAATGGATGCTTGGCCGAATGGATGTTTGGCCGAATGGACGTTTGGACGAATGGACATTTGGCCGAAAATTGCCTATAAGCATAACTTTATTGCAGAGATAAGGAAATAAGAATTTAAAAAGTATTTTCAAACGCATTAGATCTAAAGAAGGAAATAAGGAACCAAAAAAACATTCTCGAACGCATTAGATAGCATCCCGATATTCAAGACTTATTACACTTAGAGTTTATCGATTTGTGTGCGCATTTGCAGTAATAAGCATTCTTATTAAGTTTTTACTATATCAATTCACTAAAAAACGAAATTTTTATGTTCAAAAATGCAAAAAATGGTATTCGCCCATTTGCCCATATACATGAGAAGTATATATATGTTTTGATAAATTTGTAGACTCCTGATTATAGGTGGAACTATTTATTATGTTAAACAGCTAGACAGAATGGGTCATTATTTTTTATAATTTTGAAAAAATATGAAGTTCCTCCGAAAAATACCTTCTTTTGATTCTGTGCACATGGGCCTGTATTCGAAAGCAAATTTCTGAATCAAGAGCTTGCCCGGTTTATTACTCTTTGTGAGATTGTTCCTTCTTTCAAACATGAGCAGTTCTTTGGAGTTTTCCTGATCAACGAAATAAAGCACTGCATATTTGACGAAACATTTTCCTGTATCCAAAAGCGAACTTATGATTCAAGCGCTTGCCCGGTCTAATACTCTTATGTGAGATTTTTCCTTCTTCCAAACATGAGCAGTTCTTTTGAGTTTCACCGAACCAATAAATATAATTCTCATTCGGCCAAACGTCTTTATGCCAAACGTCCATTCTGCCAAACATCCGTATGCCAAACGTCTTTATGCCAAACGGGGTATCAACGCTTCGATATTTTACGTTTCCCTTAGAAAGTATTCAATACTTTTTAAGCTTTTACAACTACACATTTTCAATTTCTTTTTATATTTTTCAAATTTAGACTGCTGGTTTGCTAACAAATCAGAAAATAGAAGAAGAGTGTTGAACTTCATTACATATGGCTTCATGAAGATTAAGGAATTAAATTAAATTAATTCAATCCTTTTCACAGCTGTAACTTTTAGTACTGAATTGTGTTACTCATTAGTAAGGCTTAATCACCACACTTACTAATTGTTTAAGCATTTTATAGGGAACCTGTGTTGATTGACTCATTTACATAGCAGATAATTCAAATCCTGTAGCCCTATGGACCTGTGCGTTGATTAATTTCCTACCTCAAGGCATTATCTGCTTGTAATTCAAAAATCTCAAACACTCATAAATGTTATTCTACTTGCCAACAATCAAAAAGTTTACAGTAACAATATCCAGAAGAGCCATTCGATGGGCAAATTAAGCTGAACAACCAGCCCAAGGCAAATTAGCATCAAGTGTTTTCTTCGCAGTCGCAAAACACTTCTCGTTTTACTCCTGTTGCTTTTCAAAAGCTTTTCATACCGAGTGCCAAACTTCTTTCGCGATGCTATCGCGCAAATCCGTCATGCAGCCCCACACACCGCGATTGGTGGTCTTAAAATTAGCAACAGCTCAGCCAGCATTGAATTGCCCGATCGCTGTATTGTCTGAGCTGGAAGAAAACATTTTTACGAGCCCTAACTCAAGCTCGGAGCATGTTGGTTTCGGGTGGCTGACGATCGGAGCAGGTCATTCCCGAATCCTCTTCGTTAAGGGTTACTTTCAATGGGAAGAATTTCGACGCAAAACGTTTGGACAATACAACAATTTTCAGGTTCGCGTTAGCGAATAATTAATGTCTGGAAATTCTGACGTGCACTTTTGTGTTTCCGGCCGACGAAATGGTTATTAATTTGGCGAAACTATTACACTAATATCTGCGAATACTCACATGACGAGGTGAAGGGATGCAGTGGGTTCCCGCTGGCAGTGCTGAGCAGATTGCTCAGAAACAATGTGAGGAAGGTGAGCAGCAGGAGAGCGTTAGTGGCGTTGGAGGGGCTGGTTGGTCGTTGATTGCTCCATCTGACTGTCCCTCGACGCGGTTTACTGGACATCTGGAAGAGAATGATGAAATACGGTGAGATTTGATAGAGCAGCAAATTTAGAACATAAAGCCAACGGAACGGCTTGAAAGCTACAATCGTGAAATAATACTGCACCCTACCACGGCTGTGCTCCACTGAGATATGGATGAAGTTGAGATACAATCGATCGCATCGTCATCCTCATCTTTGCTGAGTTGCAAAAGGGGCGACAACGATGGTGGCCAAATCTACAGTTAAATTGAGCTTCATTAAAATTAACCGTTGAAGATTTAATAATTTTCTTAGTTGATCATTTTTATATTTTTACGATGACTAATTTGGGTCGGAAACCATGATTTCAAAAAGACAGGAATGAGAGACAAAGAATGGTATCAAAATACGGAATTGAATCATTAACAACCTCAGTTGGCAGACAGGCCAGAAGTTCACAAAGGCTCCGTTTTTTTTGACGTGCTGCGCTTTAGGCTATGAAAATCTTTATATATATATATATATATATATATATATATATATATATATATATATATATATATATATATATATATATATATATATATATATATATATATATATATATATATATATATATATATATATATATATATATATATATATATATATATATATATATATATATATATATATATATATATATATATATATATATACAACAATTCCATGAAAAAAGTTATACGATCTCTCAGAATTTTATAATATTCGGTAGGATTGTTCAACATCGAAAAATATTAGACCCGTATTTTTTTATTTCGTTATTAGACTGGACCTTTCTGCGTTAGACTGGTCCAAAAAATCGTGATTTTTCAAAATCTTCAATTTTCAAAAATTTATAACTCCTAAACCGTTTTACCGATTTTAGTCATTTTTGGCCATTGTATTGGTATTTTTTTGAATTTCCAAGCAAAAATACGAAACCTTTGAATATATCAATTTTTGTATGAAAAAAATACAAAACAAATAGTTTTTCTTGAATTTGACTGCGAGGGGCCTCAACGACTCCTTGTTTTAGTATTTTTAAATGAAAGAGCATTCAATTTTACATAACATATCAAAAAATTGGAGATGTTCTGCGTGTCGTTTTGGAGATACAATTTTTTAAATAATAAATCATTACTCTTCATTTTATACATCACCCGCCTGTAGAAACGATGAAGATGCATGGTAGATTACCATGCGTCTCCATCCAATCAAACCTATGACTAATGAAATCTATGAGTAGGTCACAGAATGTCAAGTAAATATTATATAATAAATAATATTTACTTGACATAATTATATAATATTATAGCAACTAAGACTAATGAGACTTTAGGTAGATATTGACAATTTGATTACCTAACATTCTTTTCGTTACACAGAGGGGCATTGGTATTATTATTTAAAAGAAGAACCGTTGATACGTTATTGACTACCTACTGTAGATGTAGAATGTTTATCGACCTGTGAGATTGAATTGAATTGTTTCTCGGCTGTAGCGATCAGGTCTACTCGCTGACGGGAGGGAGTAGAGTGGAATTTCTAAAGCGGAGAAGCAGCAGAGTGAACAACATCTCTTTCATTTCATACTCGTCGCTCGCTTGCGTTATCTGTTATTCTGTTGCTTTCTCGCTTTAGAAATTCCGCTCTACTCGCTCCCGTCTGCAAATAGACCTGATCGCTATAGCCGAGAAACAATTCAATACCTATTGTAGTCTAGGCTGCAGTTCACTTCACTTGATCGTAGGTACAATATAAACATCATATAAAACACGGAAATTTATGTAAGAAGTTACCAGTTGAAAACAAAGTATCATATCAGAACAGTTATATCAAAGAATATCGTAAAATGAAACGTAAGTGTTCAATTTGTAGTGTTTGGGTGTTGAGTTCGTGTTCCAGAAAAATCAACGCAAAATTGTACGACCATGCTGTGGAAAAAAAGGTTAAAATTGATGAGAGTAGCTCTTTCATTTGTCAAAGTTGCTACAAGAAATTGTATAAGCACATTGATACCATGACCGAAGAACCCATTACAGGACCATCCAGTATAGGCACTACAGGTATGTTATATAAAAGTTCATATAATTCTGTTTTAATTTGAATTCTTCTCTTGCAATTGTTACTGGAACATTTTTATTTTTACATTCTTTTAGAATCGTGCGAAGCAACCAGTCACGAAACAATTGCCCTTGCAGGACCGTCCGGCATTGTTCCTTTTCCCTACCAAAGTAAATAATAAAATAGAAATTATTTGCATGATTTCCAATCAATCAATTTTTAATCAATAATTTGTTATATTTATTTACAGGCTCATTGGAAACAACCAGCTATGAATCGATCGGTACCACCAATAACACGTTTTTGTCTGACGATAATGAAATGCTAACACAGCTTAAGGATAAATTTAAGGAAACAAAAGATAGCAATGAGCGGTATAGGATTTTAACCACACTGCCCAAAAGTTGGTCTACATATAGGATTATGCAAGAGTTTGATGTTTCCCAATATATGGCCAACCAAGTGAAAGTATTACAACAACAGGAGGGAATAATGTCAGTGCCTAAAAAGAGGATTAGTAGAGCTTCGTTAGGAGAGGAAACGCTAATGCGTGTTCGTAATTTTTATAATAGCGACGATATAAGTCGTGTGTGCCCGGGAAAAAGGGATTATTTGATATCCAACAATGAAGAAGGTAGGATCTACATACAAAGAAGGTTAGTTTTATGCAATTTGCAAGAGGCGTACTCCATATTTAAAAATACTCATCCTGATATTAAGATTGGATTTTCGATGTTCGCCAGTAACCGTCCAAAACACTGCATTTTGGCAGGAACAAGTGGCACGCATACGGTGTGCGTTTGCATTTACCACCAAAACGTTAAATTGATTTTTAAAACACTCCAAAGTAAACAATTACTTCCAGATGGTGTTCAGTCCTACCATGATATGTTTTCAAAAATAATTTGTCAAAATCCAAATGAGCATTGCTGGCAGCAATGTTGCGAAAATTGTCCGGGAATGCAAATTTTGGCGGTAGAACTTATGACCATTCTTAATAACGGTCACGTTGAATCATTACAATTTAAACAATGGCGTCAAGCAGAAAGATGCAGTTTGGACTTAGTTGAAATGGACACACAAGAATTTATTGATACTTTTTTAGAAAAATTACTCAATTTATTGCCACATAACTTTACAGCTGAGCGACAGGCAAACTATTTAAAACACGTGAAAAACAATTTAAAAGCTACTGAGTGTATCATAATCTGTGATTTTTCGGAGAATTATTCATTCGTTGTGCAGGATGCAGTTCAAGGCTTTCATTGGGCAAACGCTCAATGTACTATTCACCCTTGTGCTATTTATTTTAAAGATGAAGAATCAAATGATTTGAAGTTTACCAGTTTTATTGCAATTGCTGATTTCACTAAACATAATCATGTCGCAGTGCGTCTTTTTTTGACTCAATGCATAGCGTTCATAAAAAGTAAGTTATCAGGTTTAGAGAAAATTTATTTCTTCTCAGATGGATCTGGAAGCCAATACAAAAATAAAATGACCGCTTTTAATTTGTGCAACATGCAAAAAGATTTTGGCATAGATGCCGAGTGGAATTTTTTCGCTACTTGTCATGGAAAGGGCCCTTGTGATGCTTTGGGAGGCGTATTGAAACGAAATGCTGCGAAAGCCAGTTTGCAAGATCATCACATAACAACGGCCGAAGAACTTTATTCATGGGCTATTTCTAAGCCAGACTCGAAAATACACTATCAATTTTTTTCGGAATCCGACTATAATAAAATGGAAAGAAAATTAAAAAATCGTTACACACGTGTGAAGCAAATTTCAGGGACTCAGTCATTCCATAGTTTTAAGCCTCAAAACGAAGAGTATATTATTGTGAAACAAAATTCATTTTCAACGGAAGAAAAATGTATAAAATTGTTATGAAAAAACTTAATAAATAAAAATAAATGTATAAAAGTGTTTTTCTTATTTTTTAACATGTTCATCATGTCGCGCGGCTTTAAAGTGTTTTTTTCTTGGAACTTACACTAAGCAAAAATATTTGAAATTTTAAAGCCTTATTTATTTGAAAAGGTAATCGTCAAAAAATAGCAATTGGTCTGTGTGGTTAACGGAAAGCCTTAAAGACTGATTCGAATGTTATACTAAGTTTGTAAGTAACTCATAGATTTCATTAGTCATAGGTTTGATTGGATGGAGACGCATGGTAATCTACCATGCATCTTCATCGTTTCTACAGGCGGGTGATGTATAAAATGAAGAGTAATGATTTATTATTTAAAAAATTGTATCTCCAAAACGACACGCAGAACATCTCCAATTTTTTGATATGTTATGTAAAATTGAATGCTCTTTCATTTAAAAATACTAAAACAAGGAGTCGTTGAGGCCCCTCGCAGTCAAATTCAAGAAAAACTATTTGTTTTGTATTTTTTTCATACAAAAATTGATATATTCAAAGGTTTCGTATTTTTGCTTGGAAATTCAAAAAAATACCAATACAATGGCCAAAAATGACTAAAATCGGTAAAACGGTTTAGGAGTTATAAATTTTTGAAAATTGAAGATTTTGAAAAATCACGATTTTTTGGACCAGTCTAACGCAGAAAGGTCCAGTCTAATAACGAAATAAAAAAATACGGGTCTAATATTTTTCGATGTTGAACAATCCTACCGAATATTATAAAATTCTGAGAGATCGTATAACTTTTTTTCATGGAATTGCTGTATATATATATATATATATATATATATATATATATATATATATATATATATATATATATATATATATATATATATATATATATATATATATATATATATATATATATATATATATATATATATATATATATATATATATATATATATATATATATATATATATATATATATATATATATATATATATATATATATATATATATATATATATATATATATATATATATATATATATATATATATATAAATGAAACTTTGTGGGTGTGTAGACTATGCCTTTTCAAGCAACTTTGCATACTTGTTACAGTACGTGTAAAAGGTATGGGAAAAATTGTGAAAGAGGCGGGGGCGACCCCGGCGTAGAGGTTAACATCCATACCTCTCACGCCAAAGTCACGAGTTCGAACCCCGGACAAGCTACGAAAATACCCAAAACGGTATTTGAGTGACTACGACGGGAGATGAACCAGCCTTGGGCTGAAAATCTCGATAATCAAGGAAATGAATGAATGTAGTAGAGGCTGATAAATCTAAAAAATAGCGGAATCGTCTTTATATGGATATACATCAAGTCTTACCAAACTAGAAAATTCTAATTTGATAAGATTTGATGCATATTCATTTAAAGTCGATTGAAATATGACGTTATATGAATTTTTAAAATACCGTTTTTGTCAATGAGAACTCATAGGTTTTTGCTTGATAAGGGTTTTATTTTATCTTCACGTTTTATCTTCTTTACATCTTCACGTATTAGTCATAAACATAGCTTCATATACTTAATTTATAAATATTTCTGAAACAAACTAAACTTATTTGGATTATCCTTTGAATAAAAAAACCTTTAAGCTGAAATAGGTACAAATGAATGAACCTGTGTACCAGGTTTTGTCTTTACGTGGCTATAGAACTCCTCAAGTTCTTCTGACATTTTTGCATACTGTTCAGCTGATATGAAGCAGAAATTCAGTTTTGTAATACTTTTATTTGATTCTTCAACTGCCCAGTCATATAGTTCTCGAAGAGTTTTGATTGTGTTTTCATAATCTTGAGCAAGGCTCGCTTCGCTTGAGATTACCACTAATAGCATCACATGGAACTTTCACATGACACCTTGCAATGAAGTGCCATTCTGCTTCCAATCCATACTTGGACTTGAAATTGCACAAGTTGGCAAAATTCTTTTTGTTCTTGTGCATTGTGCTGCTCAATCTGACATGAAAATAATATTTGAGCAATATGATACATTTTTCCAATTTATCGTCCTTCTTGTAATATACTTCAAAGTTTTGGTAATAAACAGGATCAACCACCTGATTGAATTGTATAATCACTAAAGTTACAAAAATTTTTTTTTAAATAAGCCCTTTCCAAATTGTAGCTTTGTTTTTTCAAACATTCAAAGACCCCTTAAAATCCAAATTTTCATTATAATTAAATTTAACTGGCTTATGTGAGGATTTAGGACGAA
Organism: Aedes koreicus; assembly: GCA_024533555.2. NCBI lineage: Eukaryota > Metazoa > Arthropoda > Insecta > Diptera > Culicidae > Aedes > Aedes koreicus. The sequence goes on from JAHHFK020001170.1 coordinate 244,288, forward strand.
ATTATAAGAAGAGTTGGCGCGATACGCGGTAAAAATAGGACATGAAAAATTTGTTGTTAGAAAAAAAAAAATTCCTTTAAAGTTTCCATCTCGCAATGTATGGCGAATTTTTAGACAATTATAATTTCTTTATTAAAAAATTTTTTTGTTCAAAAAAAATATATATCTAACTTCAATTGCAATGAGAAATATTATTTTATAAGACATGTTGTTAAAACATGTCTTTATATTGTTCTAGTTACATTTCTATGATAGCAATTGGAGCGATCGCAGAGCCCAGGTTTCTGAGATAAATAGCTTATCTTATCCTAATACCACTAAACACAATATTAAAATATAATCCTATACTGCCCATAAGCACATGCCAGTCTTTTAAGAATACAGTAGTTAATGTTCAGAAGTGCAAATTCAAATTAAATGTTATGTTGAAATGCTGAAAAACAAATTCAGCCTTTTATCCATGTCATGTTGCTCCAGGCTTCTGAGATAAATGGTTTTGGAATGCAAAGATAATTCCAAAACCTGCTGATATAATTAATTTATATGAGAATGGAAAATTACGTGATATGATTTACAGGTGGCACCCCCACACTTCGCTTCTGTCTAAATGACAACATTGCCCAGGCTACGCCAACCAGCGTCTCCATGTTTCAGCTGGCAGTCTTTTGTGATCATATGACTCGTGGAGGCGTGAGGTAGGAACTTGTGAGGACCAGAGGTCGGTTACACCCTCCTTCAAAGTTGTCAACTCACCATTTGAAACCCTGAAAAATATAAATTCACCCTATCTGCAACATGAAACTAATTTTGAAAACAAAAAAACCCAGAACGCATGACAAAACGTTCATGTTTTTTTTTTCCAATAATAAATAAATTGATGATACGTACTGAAATCTTTTTGAGAAGATGATCTGTCCGTTTATGAAACCGGAATATATTCTTCAAGCAATAAGTAACATGGTACTTCTGAGCAACACTTTTAAGACTAAGATAACATATTGAAAATAGGCTCCACCTCTTATGCTTATCTGGCAACAATGAAGTAAAATCTGAAGTTGTGATTTCTCAATAATTCAACCAAATGTTGTGTTTACGGAGCGGTTATTGCCTTTTTTCAACAAATAGTGTGTCTTGGGATGTTAAAGGTATCACTTTGTCTGTTTTCATAAAAATCCAACAGAATAAATGGTTGATTCCGAATCGAAAATAACAATTCCGTATAGCTTTAGTATAACAAAATATAATTAAAGTTTATCCCTCCCCTTTGGTTCAGAAAAGGGTATGAGCGCGTTCTGTCAACTAAGCCGCGGCAGCTATCATGTGTGAACAAGCTGCCACATCAACGTTCAAAGGTGCCTGAGCTAAATGGACAACTTGCAATGATCACTTGAAGATGAGTTGGAGGATCATTGCCCTGATATTTCCAAATGTAGCACGTAGTAAAATGTCTCTTGTCTTCTATAACTAAACGTGATGGAATTGAGTAAACGCGTGGAGACAGATCGGTAATTATCTCTCATATGCATCCGTCGAATAATTCTGAGCGGCCGTTGTGAAAATATCATCATGAAAATCTCACATGCGCATCGCATGTTACCAATTACTTATGCTTTCTTCCTTTCCTCCAATTCTCTTCCCTAATTCATCACCGCAGGCAATGCCACATGGCTCATACATCGTGAGTCTACGCTACTCAAGTCAGCTCTCCAAAAGCAGAAACACCGCGATGACTACCTGAACCCTAATTTAAAAAGAAGATTAAGCAATAAGTAAAGAACGGTTTATAACCCTAACCAATAACCTACTTTCGGCAAAATTTTAGAAAACAAGGTGAGCAACCACATGATCACGGCACATATACTAAGTACATTACATAACATATAACGGGGGAAGGGAGGGACCATAAAGGCACCAAAGGAAAACGATTTGGATAGGGAGCATGGGACTGCCTCCTCCCTATTGCAATATTTCGCGGAACGAGGGCGGACTCTTCGACCCCATCCATTGGGTTTATTCTGTCAATCGAGGGCTCTATTTTATCGTTATTTGTGTGAGTTTGCTTCTGGAAGAAGATTCTCTTCCTTATACTAGCGGGTTTCACGTAAGTGCCTCTGCTTAAGGGTCCGCCCAAACGTTTTTGGCACAGGAGAAGGAGCACATACAGGAGCTTGATGAACACAAACGACAATAGAATCCCGATCAAAAAGTTTTCCAGATTATTCCACTGCTATGGAAAGTTACCTTGCTACAATAGATGGTAGTATTACATCATCATCATCATCATCATCATCATCATCATCATCATCATCATCATCATCATCATCATCATCATCATCATCATCATCATCATCATCATCATCATCATCATCATCATCATCATCATCATCATCATCATCATCATCATCATCATCATCATCATCATCATCATCATCATCATCATCATCATCATCATCATCATCATCATCATCATCATCATCATCATCATCATCATCATCATCATCATCAACAACAAAGTATAATTAAAGCTTGTCTAAGAATATAGAAATGTGGAAGTGCAGGTTCAAACACTGCCGTCTTGGAGCAGCAGACCACCCAAGGTACAATTTTATTTTTATTCCAGCCGTATAGGACTCCTCCTGGATTTGTTGATAAAACTACATTCAAAACTGATTTCTCTACCAACACCTCCTCTATGCCTATTTAAAGCCAAAATTTGTACAACGTGGCCCACTTTATAGACGGTTGTGAAAACGAGTTAATAAAACCTTTATAAGACCATAACAAATTTTCCAATGTTCTAGTGAAAGATGGTATGACCACCTGAAAACCTTCATAAAACCTATTGGCTGCCATGAAAACCAGCAAATGGCCAAATGGCCACAGCTGTCAAACTTCATTGTGATGTCGTGGTTGGTTTTTGTTGTTCTGCCTTGTTCGATTCTCTGCTCTTAGTTATGATTCATAAAACAATAAATAATATCTGAGAAAAAAGTTCAAGTGATGCAAGAAATTTTTTTTATTAGCAAAAAACTCAAAAAAAAAGTGAGTTTAAACGGCACATCATGTTCCAAATCCTATGTGCCTTTGATTTTTTGGTGAATATTGGCACAATAAGAGTCTAAAACTAATACGCCTAGGAAATTATGCGAGTTCACAACAACAACAAAAAAAAAAAAAAAATTAAAACAAATATATTCGATAAATTAATTATGAATTTCCTGAAAATTTATGGAATTCAATAAGGTTATCTCAGTGGACGTAGTGGTTCTACGACCCAACAAAAAAAAAAGGTTATCTAGAAGAATGCTGTAATTAGTCTACGATCTACAGTTCATTCGATTACAATTAAAAATTAGTCCATTTATTTTTCCACGTTTCAATTAATTCTTATATTTCAATATGGCGATTGGAAAAAAATCACAGTTTTGCCAAAAGCCAGTTAATCTCCGCAATGACTACGATAAAACTATTTGGTTATATTATTGCTATTTTAAAACCACATAACTTCTCTCATTGCCAATTTGCCTTTTAATGCATTTACTGGAGGCAAAATGGTTTTAAATTGCCTTTTCAACTGACCACAATAAGATAATATGAATGAGTCCTAAAACGTCATATAATTACAGCATTTTACGAGTTCATTAAGTTGAAATAAAACCTTTGATAGGAGTAAGCGGAATTTGAGAAAACAAGGTTTGAGGATCCTTTTAAAAAAAGCTGTGTAGGCTCTCATAAACCTGACTAAAAGATGAAACCTATTGGCATCTCTTGGTGCTATAATAAAACCAAATTGATTTCTAGTGGCTTTCATAAAGATTTAATAAAACTAAATAAAGCTGAATGGCTTTTGCAGTGCTACTTAGGCACCAACCAGATCCAGTAGAAAATGGTCAATGAGATTTTCTTAGCGATGGACGATTAGACATATCTGAACATGGACGGTAATAACTTGTAAGGGACAAAACAAAAACAAAGACCAAAATGTTCGTGACGAATAAGACGATGGACTCGAAGCTGTACAACGAAGTATGCCTCAAAAACCGCGTACTACCTTTTATTAAAGCCCATAAAGGTCCCGTGAAGTTTTGGCCAGATTTGGCGAGTTGCCACTACATCCGGGAAGTCATCCAGTGGTACCGCGATAATGACGTAGATTTCATCGATAAAAACATAAATCCACCCAACTGCCCGCAGTTCCGGTCCATCGAGAGATTTTGGGCATTAATGAAGCGGAAGCTTAAGAAAAGTGGAAAAACGGCTCGGGACGCGACTCAGATGACCAAAACGTAGAACAAATGTGCCAAGGCCGTTGACTCCGGAGGTGTGCAGCGTTCGATGGGAGGAATAAAGAAGAAAGTGCGAAGAGAAATGATTTGTATTGATATGTTTTTCTTAGATGACAATAAATAACCTTTGTTTATATGTATTAAACTTATTTTTACGTCAATCCGCTACCGAGATACAGATGATTTTATTATTCCGGATTCTAAATGGACATAGCTTTATGTAAAACATACTTGAAATTCCCGCTCATCTTCCCATCCGTTAAATTGTTATTCTTATTAACTTCGAGATGGCTGCGAGTAATCGGCTCTATCCCCATAACTTTAGTTTTAAGATAACTGATGTATATAAGGATGAAAAGTTGTAAAAATAAACTTTTTTTTTTGTTTCTTGATTATCGAGATTTTCAGCCTAGGGCTGGTTCATCTCCCGTCGTTGTCACTCAAACACCGCTTTTGGGCATTTTCGTAACTTGTCCGGGGGTGAGATTCGAACTCGTGACTTTGGCGTGAGAGGTATGGATGTTAACCACTACGCCGGGGTCGCCCCCTGTTAAAATAAATTATTTAATGAAAAAAATATATTTTAGCTCCTTTCGAAAACTGTTTTTTTTTTTTTTTTAATGAAATTAATTTATTGGTCCTTTAGATCTACCTTGGCATTTGGTTATTGCCCGTAAGGGGCATTTGATGTCCGTTCATGATTGGCACTTGATTGCGAAATGTAGAAGGACGGCCAATCAAAGAAATATGAATATGAAGAAGTCGTGTATTGTCAACCGAACTGAACAACCGATTATTGATCAACCCAAACATCGCAAACCTCTCACACGACGCCAACCAATTCAAACTATTATCTTCCATCTAACATCTGTTTAGCCATGTGCCTTGCACAGCTTTCAAACTCCATTTGATTGATTCACTCACCCATTCGTATTCATCTCCAACTTCCGCACATCTGACAAATCGCTAATTAGCATCGATGCCGCTGGCCCTGCTAACACATAAATTTAACCTCAACATTCCACGCCTGAGTGGAGCTCCAGTTAGAAGAAGGAATGAAAAACCGCTAAACCCTTCCTGTGCCGATCGTCGACTCATGCTCCGGACCGGATGATGCATACATTTAGATGTTGGAACGTACCTCAGTCCCAATCGATGCACCTGTCTATACTGGCGATCCACACAAAGCAGGCATCAGTTGGAAGAAGATGTATGTTTTCATGCTGTGATAAGTGGGCTGACCAACCACCAACCGGCTGCTTGTTTACTATTTGTCGCAATTAGAAAAAAAATCGCACAGGACGGAGCATGACATGCAATGAGAGCAGAGAATGATTTCCCTTTACGAGATTCTCCAGTATTTGGCACAGACGACACACATGTGGCAATTATGGTTGATTTATTATCTTCTGATGATGATTATTCCCCACAGGTTCAGTTTCCAACACGAGAAGTAATGATTGAAGAACTGAAGTTGCATTTTCCATCATTCAAACTCAACTCGTTGCATCGAGATGGTTATTTTCTTTAAGCCCAACAATCCAATTGATCAGACAGCGATCAATGAACCTGTTCTCTCGTTTTTTCTTCTGCACGCAGCGACGACTGAATTCCAACTGAATCCAAGACACTTTAAGCGGAGAAAGGTGTTTTGTGGGCAGGACACGGTTGATTGAGCCCAGAACCAGTAACGGAACCGGTTTTTATGATTTGCAGCGGCGGCAGCATCCCAGTGAAGAGATTAATTAACATCTCCAAATTGGGTCAGATTTGTCAGTGTCTCTGTGGCTTAATCACTCCAGTTAGATGTTTGATTCTTTTTATGACAGGGACTTGAACGTTCAAATTGAACGCTCCACATTCGTTTACCGGTTTCAGAAGATTTGATGTACATTATTTAATTGAATTGAATTTGACTCGGACCGACGCAGTTTGACAAGGTATTTCCTGATTACTTCTGACGTCTTTTATTTCATTTGATCATCCCATTCCAATCTAAACGCAGGTGGATCTTCTCATAAATACATCCCGCCGTCAAGATCAAGCAATAATCAGCAAAATTCCTCCTTGGCAAAGTGGCTTGAAGATTTTTTTTTTCAGCTGGACAAGAGGAGGTAATCAAACCTTCGAGGGTTATAAAAATAGAATGCAAGATGAAGATGAGAACATTTGCCAAGTCGTACTTACGAGCCTCCCCAGGCTGTCCGTGGTGGGAAGCGACAACGGCTGGAATGACAGACGTTGATTGACTAAAGGATAGTTGTAATTTGCCAAAGTTTCAATACATTGAAGCAAGGTAGATTGGGATGTTTTTTCCGTGATTAAGCAGCGATTAACACACGTGTTAGTTGGTGCTTAAAGAACGAATTAATTAAACACCCATCTTTGATTGTTAGGCCGATTGGGCCACTGAATCTCATCCGTAGTAAATGCGGCGAAAAAATTGCAAATACTGGACGTTGGAATCGTGGCAAACCTATCGCAGACGTTGATCTCGACGGGGTTCGTTGTCCGAATAATTTTGGGTGATTTTTACGCCATTCGTCACTGTACAAGGCAAGGAACCACAATAATGAAATAATTCAGCTACTTGGTTTTCCATAAATTTTCACACTCGTACTCAGACGAACCGAGCTCCGTTCCTAATGGATGGGAAAGGAAGCAACGATAAGATCGACTTCATTCCAGTGGACGACGTAGAATAACTTTCCTTTCAAGGTGGTTCCCATCTTCTAGATTGTTGGTTGAACATTTTCTTTCAGTCAAAGTCTGTGATCCGTGACCCTCAGGTGCAGTGCCACAAATTACAAGTAATTCTGCAATTTGATTGGATGCCCTTTGTGGAACGGCGATAATCGTGTTCCTTGTTTTATCATGCGATGGCGGGGTTCGTGGGCATTCTGACGTTGCAGTCACTCGGTCTAAGATGCTCTTAGCCCTCGCAAATTGCGCCTTCCTTCGCGAGAAAATCCAGTAAACCGAAAGGTGTTAAAAGGCTTTTCAACAAACGGATCCGTAATTGGCTCGGGTTTTTTTTTCTTTGCCGTCGGTAGATGGATGCAAAGGAAAATTGGCGAGAAATTTAAATATTGCTTGAAGGTTGGCTGCTAAATGGAAAGATCAAGTGCAGGGCAATGATCACGATTTTGTAGGGTGAACTAATGATTCGAAAACTGGTATGAAACACTTTTTTTTTTCGTTTTGAGGTTGAGTAATTTCGATTGATCCGTTTGCCTACTAAACGAAAGTGAATTTCTTCATCACCCGAAAGCACTATCCCATGACTAAACGGTGAGCTCATGCGCATAAATGCCTCAAATCATAGTTCCCGGCAGCGGTAGGAGTGTTGTTCAGTGATCCATATGTCCTGGTTGAGTGGTTTCGAAATCGAATCTCAAAGCGCCGGCAGCAAACAACACACTCATCAACCTCGATGATGTAGGCCTGTCTTGCATAATGCATAAAAACCTAGCGGAAAAAATGCGTTTATGAGTAACTTGGCTTGTGTGTTGTAATAATTGTGATCCGCTAGCTGTTGTTTTCCGATGACTAACGAGAGAGAAAAACGCTTACTGGAAGTCATTAAATAGTTTCTGTCAGGCAGCGAAGCCATGGTGAAAAAGAGCGTGCAAGATTACTTTGTTTATCTTGAAGGTATGCGAAGATGAGTTGCTGTCCATTGCATTGCTGCATGCAAATTAAGTACCAGCACTGTTCATGCAGCTTGAAAACACAGGAAGAAGCTTTCGTCTTTTACACGAGAATTTATCCGTTTGCTAGATTTACCATCCTCACTCAGAACAACAGCATTGAACCCTTCCGAAGTACAAGGGTCTTTAACTAATTAACGAATCAATTACGAGCAACAGTTTCACACTTACTGCAGCAGCGCGCGGTCACGACGCGAGGAAGAACGTTTATTCCCCCATTTTCAGCAGTCATCCAGCCTGCACTGGCAACAATGAAACCACCCCATCCCATCCATCCATCCATCCAATCAGTGAATCAGCTCATCACCAGCAGAACAGAATTGGATTTAACATCCCGAGATACATGCCTGGCAGCTGCAAGAGAATCTTTTTGTCGATTTCACGATTCATTCCGTGATGCGCGCCCAACGATCTTTCCTGGTGATTAAGGAGTCAACCAATCAATCACCGGATAGGACCTCACATTGAGAACCATTACTCTCATGACGGAGCAGGGTTTGGTTTTTACGAGCCAATGTGTCTTGCGCATTTGGAGGTGTCGGAATGATTGAAGATGTTCGATTTAGCAACAATATTGGATGTGATTATTCAAACACCGCTCCGACAAACAAAAAGTCCATTTCATAGAACGTACATTCGAGGATGGAAAACTTTGAACTAAAAGTAACCTGAGAGATTTATTGCAATTTGGGTTTATTCCCAAACACAGAACACAGAACAAACACAGCAACCATTTAATAACCTAATTCCATTTCTAGCATTGAGATTGAGAACAAGAACTAGTCCATCTTATTTCAACTTTAAAAATAAGACAGATGCTTCTTAGTTCCAGCGTCCTATGAAAAGGATAGTGATTGTAAAATTAATTATTTTGAGAAGCATTTTCGGTGAAAAATATTCTCTTAACCTATATTTCTAATTCGGTAGATATTTCACATGCCAGTTAACTCGAAAGATGGAACTTACAGGATGAGTTGATCATTATTTCGACACTGTCAAACTTGCCCAGGTTTGTTCATAATTTGACCAAAATTTACCAAATTTTGCAAAGTTTTTCTTGAGAGTGTACTGTTTTGAATTGTTCGCGAAATAATTTTTCACACCAACATGCAAAAACGTGGGTTGAATATACATCATTCAACCATCTCAAGGGTCCTCCAAAGGTTGACAGAGCATCACAAGCCCAAAACTATAAAAACCAAAAAAAAGCGATGATTGCTCATTTCTATCCGAACGCTTCGACGCGGGATTTGTTAAAAAAAAACTTGATGTTTTGCAATTTTTCGTCCAGAGAGCCCAGAAACGATCCGGATCGAAAATGTAGAAGGTGCAGAACTTCCCAAATCTGAATGAAAGCCACCACAGTATTGCCAAAACGCGTAACTGGAAACTCTACGCGAAGCTGCTAACGATATACCAGTGTTGCGTCATTGATGATGAGATCAACATCAGAGCGGATTTCAAGCATTAATCGGGACAGAAATGTTTCGCGGGTAAGGACAAGTTTGCAGTGGATGACAGTTTCAAATGACAGAAGCTGTCTACGGTCTTCCCCCCGGGAAGACCGTAGAGTAGGTGGGGATGAGCTGCAAGCAACCCGGCGGGTCCACGGGTCGCGGATGGTGGGGTTCCATCAAATATGATGGACAGCTACTGAATACCCGAATAAGTAGCCCCGGACATGTTTGTTCTCAATAAAACATGTTTGTTCTCAATAAAAATATGTTGTTAGCTTTATTTCAGTCTGGGCAGCAACAGAGAAAAACGGGATTCAAACTTTTTTATGAACGACGTTAAAGTTGTCTAATTTCTCAAAATAAGGGAATGTCCTTTTATTACATCACCCAATCATAGCTGATTTTCAACAATAACAAGTAATAACATTAGTTGTATAAAATTCGTACTTTCATTTTTGAAATAGCTTTATGAACCGGCATCCCAATATCTTTAAACGGAAACCGGAGGCACTGGGCAAATTGTCTGCTCTACTAACGCATGATCGGCTGAAGGGATATATTGAATTTTTGTATAGTCAATTTGATAATTCGGGAAACCTTGAAGTGGAATCTTGGTGGAACGTAGACGAATCTAATTTCGTCATGAACCCTGTTCCCGAAAAAGGCAAGCAAGACATCAAAATACCGATAAACTAGCCCCTGTGGAACAGAATGGTCTATGTAAATAATAAGTTCACCTTAAGAAAATCATTAGTAGAGATAGTTTTAAATGTAAGAAATTGATTCAATTTTCTTACATTTAAAACTATCTCTACTAATGATTTTCTTAAGGTGAACGCTAAAAAAGGAGCAAAATTGGTTTAGAATGTTGAACGCGGTAAACCTAAGGAAAATATTACTTGCACGTATGCCGTTGCTGCTGATGGAAATTATATTCCACCACTTATAACATTCAAGGATACTTTAAACGATCTCGTTGCGGCAGCAACTACTTCTGGGTCCATTGGAGCCAACTTTGAATTCAATCAAACTGCATCAGGATGGATGAAGGGGGATGCCTCTTTTCATTTTGTAACGCAACACTTAACTCCAAGATGGATTGAAATGAATATTGAACGTCCAATTGTATTGATGGTTGATGGGTATTCGGGCCATCATTCTGTTAAGTTATACAGATGGTGCTTCGAAAATGATGTATTTTTAACAGTTCTCTACCCAAACTCGATGCACATTCTACAAGTGCTAGATGTGGCAATTTTTGGCCCGTTAAAAGCTAGATATTATATTTTCAAAAATGGAAAACAAATAACCCAGATTAAACGTTCAATGAAATTGAATTTGTTAAGGTTTTGAAGCAAACAAACTATAAGATCATTAACAAGGAAACAATCATCAACGGTTGGAGATCAACCGGATTACAGCCGTTCAACTTCGATGATTTGAAAACGGATCGTTTGTTTTTAAACTCAAGGAATTCACAAATTGAAAAAACGCCACAAGAACAGCTCGACCCTACCGAAAACAGCTTGGCCACCCTTGACGAAAGTTCACTAAACTACCACGACGATATATCTGTTCCAATGTTCATAAACAATGTATTTCAAGATGACCCCAATAATAACAGCGACACTATTGCACCAATAGTCAGAAACGACACAGTTGAAGAATTAATGGATACCAGCGTCTCGAGGTTAATCATAGTGCCGAGGTAACATCTCCATATTATGATAGTAAAACTAAGCAGCTTGTAGAACGTGCTCGCGATGCTGTTAATGACTTTAGGACACATTTGAAGGAAAGCGAACCTTGAAAGCTGCTCAATGTTCTATTTATGGAACAGCAGCTGAATATAATTAAACCCGTGGTTTTCATTCCCGCAGTACCCTCTACCTAACTTCGAACACCAGCTGATGTCCTACAGACACCAGCTACAACAACTCAGAAAAAAACCTCGGCAAAGAAAAGGTCTGAAATTGTCCTATGGTGTCATGCCAGATTTGCAGATTATTACCGAGATTGAAAACCGAGACTTGGAAGATCAGAAAATTGCTCAAGAACATAAAAAGGATGAAGAGGCCAAGCAAAAACGCAACATGAAGCTGAACGAAATGAGAGCAAAGTTGCTTGCAAAAACGGAAAATTTAAAAGCTACAAGAAAGCAACTGAAATGTCTTGAAGCTGCAGCGGCTGAAGAAAGAAAGAAGGTTGCAACGAAAAGGAAGAATGTTGCTTAATCAAAGAAAAGCAAGCAACTCATTCCTCCGGATTCTAAGCCTTAAGAGAAGCGTCGAAAAACTTATTGAAGTATGCATTTAGTAATCATATTGCGTTTGATTTGTTGTTTTTTAACTTTGAATTTATTTTCCAGACCGATTTATATGCAACAAATCATCATTTATTTTTTAAATTACCATTTTTATTACACATGTTTATCTTTTTCTTATTGTTGTAACTTATATAAAATGCTCCAATGTATGATTCTCTTCAAGTTTCGATCCAAACAATATATATATTTTCAAAATTCAATATCGTTTACCGGAATTTCCATCAGAGATGGGCATGTTTTTTTTATTTTTACTACTATAAATGCTAAACACCAGTGCAATTTGTACTGTTCTGCCCTTATTTACCTTACCAATCAGACTAAGGCCGGTGTTGCCTCTGCTGTACACAGAAGTTGTTTCCATGGTAATCGGTCCATGGTTGTACCTCGCCAGCCTCGCTGTCTGCGGAAGGTCCGCAGGTCGCCTTCTATTTGATCAATCCACCTCCGTTGCGCGCCTCTTCTTCGTGTACCTGTCGGTTCGTTTTCGAGAACCATTTTCACAAGGCTGTCGTCTGACATTCTTACGACATGCCCAGCCCATCGTAGTCGACCGACTTTTGCGATGTGTAAGATGGGAGGTTCTCCCAGCAACTGGTGCAATTCGTGGTTCATTCGCCTCCTCCACGTTCCGTCTTCCATCTGCACTCCACCGTAGATCGTACGCAGCACCTTCCGTTCAAAGACTCCAAGGGTGCGTTGGTCCTCCAGTAGCAATGTCCATGTTTCGTGGCCGTAGAGAACTACCGGTCTAATGAATGTCTTGTAGATGGTCAACTTTGTGGTTCGGCGAACTTTGTTCGATCTTAGCGTCCTTCGGAGTCCAAAGTAGGCACGATTGCCAGCCATAATGCGCCTTTGTATTTCTCTGCTGGTGTCGTTATCGGCGGGCACCAATGAGCCCAGATACACGAATTCGTCTACTACCTCGATTTCATCACCGTCGATCTTCTCTTGAGCCTCTTCCCTTCATGTATTTTGTTTTCAACGCATTCATCACAAGCCCAATCCTACCAGCTTCAGCCTAAAGTCTGATGTACGTTTCCGCCATCGTCTCAAAGTTACGTGCTACGATATCAACGTCGTCGGCGAAGCCAAATAGTTGGACAGACTTCCTGAAGATCGTGCCACTCGTGTCTATCCCAGCTCTTCGAATCACACCCTCACACCCTCCTGTTCTCCCCTAGATACATTTTTAATCGCCAATTTTGAATACATATCCCAAGTAACAATTCAAATGCAAATTGGTTTTATTCATGTTTTATGGTAGTTTTATCAAAGCATTATGGAGATTATCTAGTTTCATCAAGGCATTTTCCAAGTTAAGGTGGTTTTAATTGATGTACAGTTCTTATGAGTGATTAAAGAACACTTGAAGAAACCTCCATAAAACTACATAATTTATAAGTGTAATTCACCTTATAAGTAATTTTATAAGATACTTGATCCCTCTCTCAAGACATCGTTTCGCAACATTCATAAAACCTGATAAAAGTTTTAGGACATTCTTCTTTAAGATGAATGTGTCTTGGAAATGCTGCCATAAAACGCCCTTAGAAACATTCGATTTTAAATTTTTTTTTTACCCCTGAAAAAGGACATTATGTGAAAAATAAACAAACTGTCACAATGGACGCCCATAGGTGGAAGAAATTAAAAACTTGTGGATCGTTTAAGCGGGAATTCAATAAAAATCTATCCAATGTATTGAATACTCCTTCATCTCTGACACCAACGACACCGCAACAAGACCAAGATGTCCGAACAAGCGATACTCATTGCCACAAGGACGAATCACAAAGTCGGAAGTAGTGTGTTGGAATTGCTCAGTGATCCACTACACAGCGCACTTCTTCCGACGTTAGGTATAGTTTTTAGATCAAAATAAAAATCATGTTTCGCTTAACTGATGACTTAGCCGTCGATGCAATATTATTAACTGCTCTTCTTCCCAAAACCATTGGTAGCATATTCAAGTTAGAGTTTTTTTTTGTCCTCATCGAATTACGCTGATGAGTAAAAACAATAAACTTTAAGCTGGAATTATGACTAAGAACAACAATTATGCATAGTCACTTTTAATTTGATCGTTCACATTTTCTTTGTTTCTGATGTGCCTTCTCCACACTGATTTTTATGGCTATCTTACGAAAGACTTTGTTTACCTTGAGCAATTCAAACAAGTGTTATTCAAGCATAACTCATCTTTTTCAAGAACAGAACAAATAAAGATGAACTTATCGAACTCCTCAAAAAATCTTGTTAGTTTTATGCAAAAAATATAAAATTTGCTGGCGCTTTATGGTAGTTTCAGATAAAACCATTGAAAATGGCGATATTTGCTATTCTCGATTCCCTTCGAATGGTAGCCATTTTCATATGTATGCAACAAAACTCTCGTTTTTCCAATGCTAAGAACAATTTCTGCTGTTTAAAATACATTTTGAAACTTAAAATGGATTGAAGACACAATTTATTCAAGATCTAACAATGTATCAGCCTTGTCACCTAATTGTTGAATTTTCCAGTATTTTTTATTTTTTAAATAAAATAAATGTTCTAGAAATAATTCCGGGGCGATAAAAATTTGCGAACTGTGGTGTAAAAAAAAAAAACGAGGCGAGAAAAATATTAGAAATTTAAATAAATCCACTTTGGAAAAGAAACATCATGTGTACATCCATTTTTTTTTCTTTAAAAGCTTCAACTATAAACAAAAAAAAAATACCCCATTCAATAGAACGTATCGAAAAATGTAATCCTCGAAACATATTTGTGACGGACTGGAAGTGTTCTTAAAGAGGAAAATCATAAAACTATCAAAACTTGTGGTAGTTTTATCATAGTTTTTAGCATGTCTTGAATGTCATTACAAGTATGTACCGATAAAACTATCAAGTTTTAAGCGAACCTTGGGAAATAGTCTTGAAAACCTCCTGTAGTATGGGCCTTTGTTGAACTTATGAGGGTTTTATGGCTGTTTTATTGATGTTATTTAGAATATCTAGTTTTATGTGTGGTTTTATTCAATGAGTCTTGAAAACTTCTTCAAGAGTACCTTAAAATTGAATTTTTTACTTGGAATTGAAATATTTGGCCCCAAACATTCACAAAACCCCAAAAAAGAAGCCCTCTAAGTTTTTGAACCCTCAGCATAGATTTTCTTGATTAGAGTTTATAATGAGCTTATGATGACCATCCTGCCACGTCCCACCCTAGAACTTCATCTTGATGGTGTGTTTAATCTTGATGGAATAGATTTTTATTTTATTGATTGAACCGGAGTTTCTGGCATTCAAATGAAAATTTAAAAATTAATCCTAAAATAAATCGTTAGATAATATAATATTTTTAAAATAAGGTATTAAACTGAGCTTTCGTTTGAATTGATCCGAGGAACATTAACTATCCTTTTTAATTTATAGTTTTAAACAATACACTATGTTTTTGAACACAAAGCATCCATCTTGGAATTGATTCCAATATTTATATATTTTTTCGGTCAACTGCAACGAGCCACAACATTTTTGTTTTCAACTACATATTTAATCATAATATGAAGAGTGCGTTTAAAGCGAAATAAAAACCTTTACATGAGTGTCTAGTAAGAAAGAACTTCACGACAGAGATCTATTACAAATCCAAAACCTGAACAATGTATGTACAAACAATCAAACTTGGGAAATATTTCCTTTACAACTATCGAATATACGCCAGATTTCCCATTGTTTGACAGGCATATCATTGAAGAATACATAACTAATTGAAAGCCGATATTTTCATTAATCAAAACTTCCCCATCACCTCAAACCGTTCCGTCACCGCCCCATCTGCCTACAATCAATCATAAACAAGCATCACACGCTCACGTTATCAACATAAACAACGATTAACAAAATAACCATCTCTTCCCCTCCCCTCTCCATACAAGAACACGGCGAACCAAACCCCTCACTCACCTTGGCAGCACGTCTTGAACTTCTAGATGACGGCAACGACTTCTGATCGAAGCACTGGCAGCAGAACTTGAACTCGAACCTGGCGCCGACGGAGACGACTTTGCATGCACTAAAGAGTTACGGCGCACTTTTTTCTTCAATTATCTTAATGCTGAAACTGTTTTACTGCTGGCCGAGGCGCTACTCCTCGATGCGCTCTACCAGATCCGTTAGACCTCTGGCGCGTAGTTTCGTCAGCACCGGATGCTCTGAACTGGGACTGCGTCTGGATGACCGGGGCTATCTGGCAGTGTTCCACTTTTTGCGCTCCCGCAAAACTCCCAGAAACAGGTGGACGGCTAAGGCGGCGGCGGTGCTACGGTGATCCCGATTTATCAGTTGAAAAGCATAGGCGAGAGGCCTATTTTTATTATTACTACTATCCACTTCTTTCACTTTACGATTGGCGGCTACACGGCTTAGCTTAGTTGTTGGGGAGAAATTGTGGCGACAGGAAATCGATCGATTTTCTTTTCTAGCACGGATGTCGTTGATGGCTGCTTCAAGGCAATGAAGGCCCAAGACCTGTTGCTGCTAATGATGCAGATCTGCTCCGGCGGGATGTGCCTTAGGTTGTTGGTGGCTGGTACTAAGATAACTACCACTGCCGTTAGCACAAATCGGTATCATTATGGACAGGTTCTGCGCTCAAGATCCGATTTCTGAAACACTCGTTTTCCACACTTTCTTCTTTCCCTGGGTCACAAATTCCGACACAACTCCAACTTGACTAACGATTCGAGACTAGTTCCGTCAGGACGACAACCGTAAAAGTGAAGCTGCGCGTAATTACTGACCGATCATCGCTCTAGTCTCAGATTGCAGGAAAGTTCACCGTCGAATTAAAAGCGACAAATAAACCGAAAAAAAATACTGATTCACACTTCACTTCCTTTCCCCGGAGCACAACTCTCGTATTTCGTCTCGATGACACTTAATGTTTGACTAACATCATTATCATTATGTATATGATTGCTCTTGCTCGAGCAAAAAATTTAACTACAATTTCACTTTTTTGCTTCCCCCGACAAAAGGCTCTCACTCCACTTTACGCAGCAGACGCGCGCGCACTTTGCTTGTTCACTTGAATTCTTGCCGAAACTTGACTGCTGCTGCTGCTGCTGCTCAATTTCACTATCCAGCTACCTGCCACGGACGATCGGACTTCTCCACTTTTGATGATGATGATGATGGTGCACTCGCAGTTCCTCGGATGGCAGCAGCTGCCAAACTATCAGATGAAACGATGGACGGCAGCAGAACGAGCGGACGGGCGTTGTTCAAACGAGCCAACTCTGAAATTATATGGAAATGCAGGAAAAGATTGTGAGCGAGAGAAATTAAGAGAGGGGATCCTCAAACATGCTGATTGCCAATTCACTCGCGCAGACTTGTCCGCACTCTCTAAAAGTTACAATTGCTATCAATGGCCAATGCTTTCGTGATTGATGGTGGTGCACTTCGGACTTCCGATCGATGAGTAGGTATCGTTGGAATCCGGCGTTGGCCAGATGAGGGCTGCAATTATCCAATCGAATGCCAGACTCTTTTCATTTTTTTTTTTGCTTGTGTGGATTTGAACTGTTTGTACGTTATTTTCGGAGGATATACCCCAATGTCTGCCCAGGCAAGCATGAAGATGTGTTGGAGGTTAAATAATGCTACTTTGAATTATATTTAGTTTTACGTATTTAACTTAGGGTCTTATTGCGGTTCTCACTCCACCCGTGATACCATTAATAAAAGCAGTGATTCACCGTGAAGTGACACCCGTAATAAGGCCCTTAGCATGTGTATTTTTCAAATGCATTTGCGTTTTGGAACAAGCAATAAGCGATGGTATGTCGAACGTGTGACAAAAGGTCAAAGGGACAGAACGTCAAATACCAAGACGTCGAATGCCAAAACGCTGTAAAGAAGAAGCGTAGAAAAAAGTTCACGGCGGAATTTGATTGCCAAAATGTAAATAAATGTAAACGCTTCTATTTTGCTTCATTACTTCTAAATGCGATAGATCATATACAAAACTCGCCAAATTGAGAATTTGCCACAAGTTGTACAAGACTTTTTTTAATGGTTTTTGGCTTTACAAAAATATGTCCGCGTACATTTAACAGCTCAAGTTTAAAGCAAGGTATCCAAGAAGATGTAAATCAAGGTATTGTAAATCAAACTAATTTGTTACTCAAACAAAAAATAGTTTATGAGAGCGCTAGCTGTGTCTTTTTCCAATTCGTAGCCATGCAAAGCCTACAAAAAGAGCTAGTGATTCTTTTTTTCCTGAAAGCCATCTATAGCGAAGCGCTCAAAAGTAATTTGACAGTAGATTTGTTCACAAAATAAAAATGGCAACACTGCGAACCATTCCCGATATAACGTATATTTTTTTTGTTGTGCTTCTTTATTTGCTCGGTATACCGGCTCACAATGATTCAATTTCAAACAAAAGGCGGAAGAAAATCTAAAAATGGATTTTCCGTAGTTATTTTATATGTTTTCAAGTAATTTTGAGCCGCTGATTTCAAATATGCTATACTAAAATGTCGATTGAGGCCATACTACCGAGACACGGCCACATTAGATCCCCTGGAGTATCCAGAACATCCGATAAAAATGGTTAATTCTTTAGTCTCGTCCAAAAGCCATACGATTTTTCCCAAAACCATTTGTACATAAAATGTAAGAAGTAAAGCTATATGGAGAATAATTTACGGCACTGAGTGGCCATTGGATGGTCTTCCGGAAAATCTGGAACATTCGTAAAAATTGATAATTCAAAAGTTGTACCTTACTGAAATAATGTATTGTCTCACAGAAGTCTGCAAAATATACCAGGGATATTCCTGTTCAGAGAAATATATGACTAAAATTTTTCATTTTTGTGATTATGGTGAATCATTTTTGAGATAGGGTGGTCCAATAAACGAAGTCCTAGATAAATATCTCATTTTTCAAAGAATCATAACTTTTGAACCGCTTGAACTGATTTTCATTTTTTTTTTTTAAAGATTTTTCAGCACATTGGCAGCTTTCAACTCTCTCCATTATTTCTAAGATTCATTTGAGCAGCACATATAGCTCTTCCGTTTTATAATTAACTCATTAAATTGCTCCCATGAAGTCTATCAACACTCTTTTGGGGTGTTCCGATTTTCGTGTCACGGGCGCCGCACACAATAAAAAACCAGCATAATAATAACTACAATAATAGGGAATAATAATAAATAATAATAACCACAATAATGCCAGAAAAATAACGAATACCAGGCAAAGGAAGAAATATCGCGTTAACAAAACACAAGCCATCGAATGATTTTAAAAAATCAACCGATTTTAAACATTTTTCTTTAATAGAAAATCATCTAATTAGAATGCATTGTGAGAAAGGATTTATCAATTCCATATCATGAGCAGGGGAATGCATCTCAATGCGGTCACACATACCAATGGAATGGAAGCGAACGGAATGAAAGTTTGATCCCTGCTTTCTGCCTGAAAACTTTTGTTTCAGCGAAACAAAAAGCTTCTCACTTAGTCATGCACAATTGAAGCTTTAGGTGGGGATGGGACGGAAGTTTTTGCAAGAAAAGTACAGGGAAAAACGAGATGAGAATAGGGGGGGTAGGTGGGGGGATGTTGATGATACTTATATTTTTCCTCAATATTTCGTAAGATAATTTGGGACTTTTAAAGTGCTGAGTGTTGTGTTGAGGCTTCTCTATTTTTTTGCTTTCTTTATTAACCATTTATTTGGCAAAACATGTTTATTTTGTTCTCTTTTTGCTACGTGATAATTCTCCTGAAATTTTTCCGAAACATTTGCTTAATGTTAAGCATAGTACCTGGTGTATAAGACTAGCTGAAAAGCTAAAAATAAAACTGTAACTTGTGTATGTTTCGTCACTCTAGAACGAGAATGATGCACAAGATGATCCAGATGACCATGCAATGGCCAGTCGAAATCACAAATGGGTTCCCAAGTAGCACCGAAAACATAAATATTTCAGTTTTATTTCTCATGTGTCATGCTGTAGATCTATAACAGTGTGATTTGACTAGTTTTGTCATGAAGGTGTTTGTTTGATGCAATTCAAGTCCAGATTCTTTTGGCCGACTAATTAATTTGTCATACATGTGTTTGAAGTTTATCAGATAAGACATGTTTGTTTACGTCTGAAATCTTGTTTGCACATTTTGTTTCACAAATGTATCAACATGAGTCTTCCGTATTTCAAGAAACAAACATATGCGAGAAGGGCCAAACGTCAACAAAACTAGTCAGGTATGTTTTGTTAGTGCCGTATTGAACGGAAAAAGACAGTCTTTGAACTTTGATATTAGACAAATATATATCAAATGTGTATTTATGTAACATACTCATTTGAAACTGAAACATTCAAGAACCTAATTCAGTTATGCTAGAATGAAGTATTGATTTTCTGTTGACAATTGCTTACATGATCGAACATCAGGATTGGTGAAATTGCTTGTATGATAACGTCTTGATTCTGCAAAACGTCAGCGCAAACGAACAATTATTTTCTTTTGCAAATGCTATAAATATATTCCAATCCCCCTTTTCTGGATCCACTTATATCAAACCGAATATATGTATAAGTTCCCAATAAGGTTGGCAAATATGATGATGGTAAGGTTTAAGAGGATTCTGGCTACTCTATATCTCATATGTCAAAATGGTCGAGTGGTAAGAACACGGATCTAGTAAGCTTGGAGTCCATAGTATGAACCTGATTCATGAAAGTCTTTTTGTTTCCGACGAAAATTTGTTTAAATTATGTTTAAGATTTTTTTTGTTTATGACAATTGTCAGACATAAATTATGTTTCATAGGCTCCACCTTCTGCGCTATTTCAATTCTATAGTAGTTCCCAAAAAGGTTTACCATCATCGGAATGACAACATAATCATTTATCTTATTTAAGCAAAAATGCATGCAATCAAACATTTCGTGTTACTTGGGCCCGGAACCACATTTGCGCAATGATACCCACATTTTCGGAAAGCTGGCAAAAAAATCTTTAAAATAAGCCTATTGTGGTGTATGTGCGCATTTGTGCTCACTTTTGAAAACATAGTTGAAGTTTTTTTTCGATTCTCCATACATTTTATATGGGAGTTAAAAACCACAACAATGTAGGACCCATACTTTGAAAAGTTGTAGAGAGCACAATTTTCACCCAATCTTAATAAAATTTTGAAAAAAGAAATGTCAAATAGTGTACAACATAAAAAAGAAATATATTTATTGTAAAACGTGCAAGTTGATTATTCAACTTTTTTCCGCCTTGGAATCACTGTGCGGCTGTTTGGCAGTTTTGTCAATTTCGGCGTGAATTTGAGTTTTCATTGCCATTTTGTCTACTTTCTTTAGCTCAAAAGTTGTTTGACAAAGTGTTTCACGTGGTATGTTTTCAGTTCAACATAATATTTCGTAATTCTATCACAGAATGAATAACTTAAGCTCTCGCATTGAGGGAACGTAAACTGCAATGATTGGAAGATGAACGCTAACAAGCTCAAATAGCACTAGATTTCAACATTTCTTGTCAACTAGTGAGCTTCCGAAACAAGGGGAAAAAGTGAAAACATCGAAGCACCTGCTCTATCCAACCATGATCTACTATTCGTATCTCTCGATTTCAACTCCAAGCTTTCTCCGAAGACAATTCAGTTCCGTTATTACAATGCCATCGAAGTAGATCTTCTTGTACAAGCTTTGCGAATTGAATGACTGGCGATGATGCCATCAAATAAGTAATTCTTATCAATTGATCGAATTTTTTAAACTCTGTGTTGTTGAATTCATACGACTCCTTTAGAATTAGAGGTTGTATTTTGAAAACCTCTCGTTGGAAATTAATTTCTATCTTATATGGTCTTGAGGAAGTGTAAAATATAAATTTCTCATCACTAGAACCGTTCTGTGCTATTAGCGGTGTATGAAAACGATCAATTACGAACTCTTTTGCCAGTCAAGGTGGTGGATTCGTTCCTGCCTTGACCTACCCCGCATGGGGATGTGTGGCAAAAGATTGTGTACTTGCTTCGAAATACTGCTTTACAAATGCTCTACGCTCAATTTCAAACTACTTCTATTCAATTTCACAACCTGCCGAACGCTATCTTTCTCTTCACATATTTGTTTCTAGCAGAAATTTCTGTCCAGTTCAAGGATCTCATGATGATGCGAAGCTAATTCCAATTTCAAAACATTACTGTTTTCTTTTAACCACACTTTCTTTAGTTCAAGTTCATTTTCTATCAGTTTTGGAGTTTTAACGAGCTTTGCCTTCATGATTGCCCAAAATTTTTCAATTGGGCGAAGTTCCGGAGTGTTTGGAGGTTGACGTCTTTTGGTACAAAAACTACATTATTATCTTTGTACCAGTCTAAGACGGGCCGGGCATAGTGGCAAGATGCCAAATCCGGCCAAAACAGTGTCGGGCCATCGTGAGATCTCAAGAAGGGCAGAAGTCGTTTTTGGAGGCATTCGTCCTTGTAGATTTGTCCGTTGACGGTCCCAGAGGTGATGAAGGGCTGACTCATTTTGCCACATCCGCAGATCGCTTGCCAGACAAGGAATTTTTTGGCGAATTTCAACAGTTTCTTCTTCCGTACACTCTCCGGAACGGCCAACTTAGAGGTGGCGACGTAGTGTTCCTGTCCTGGCATTTGTTTGGTGTCGGCTTTAATGTAGGTCTCATCGTCCATCACAATGCAGAACGGTTTTGTGAGCCACTCCCTGTACAGTTTTCTTGCACGAGTTTTGGCCACCGAGTTCTGTTTATCGCTCCGGTTCGGTGCCTTCTGGACCTTGTACACATGTAATCCAGAACGTTTCATTGTTTTCTGCACAAAACAAACTGAAACTTTCGCCTTTTTCGCAACATCCCTGATCGAAATGTTGGGATAACGCTTAAATTGGTTCAATACCATCCTGGCCTTCTCCGGATTTGATGTGCCACGTTTTTTGCCACTACCATTTTTCCGCTTGGTTGTCTTACGGTCCTTGAACGTTTTGATCACATGAGATACGGTTGAATGTGCGATTCCGAGCTGTTTTCCGATCCATCGATGAGAAGCGTTTGGGTTTTCGAAGTGAGTGCCCAAAATTTGTTGGCGCACTATTTCTTCATTCGAAGCCATCACTGAAATCACTCGACCGATTTTCACGAAACTCATTACACAATTGACACAACACAATGAAATACATTCAGTTAAAATTTCAATAATTTTTACCCACACGCTAAAAAGTTACGAACAATTGCGTGTGTCCAAATTTCATCGAATACAGTCTTTAAAGTTCTGGACAGTTTGTTGGATTGGCTGTTTTTGGCACGTATTTGACCTCTTGTATCTTATACCATTACAGGACGGATTTCGCATTGTGACAAGAGGCCAAATCCGGCCAAAACAGAGCTGGAGAGTCGTGGCATCTGATAAACGGTAGCAATCGCTTTTGCAGACATACTTTCTCGTACATATCCTTATTGGTAGTGCTGGCAGAGACGAAACTTTTAGATTTTCAACCACAATTACATATGGCCTGCCAAATCAAGTACTTCTTCGGGAATTTGGACACCTTCTTTGTCCAGAAATGGTTGGCAACGGCGTTCCTTTGCATTGCGGTATAAAAAACCAGACCCGGAAGCGGTTTAAAGTCATCGAGTACGTATTTTTCGTCGTCCATTATAATACAAGAAAATGTTTGCAAAAAAATGGTGTAAAGCTCCTTAGCACGACTTTTTGCAGTGAAATTTTGCTTCTCATCACGGTTGGGCACCTGTTTCACGTTGTACGCCTTTTGTCTTTGCCTCTGCTTCACTTTTTGTACGTATGATTTTGACTTTCCAACTTTGTGAGCCACATTTCGCACAGGAAGACTGGTATTTTTCTCAATAATGGCTATCACCTTCTTGACCATTTTTCGGGAGCATACTTTTCGATTTGTTCCACTTCCAACCTCCTGATCTACAGTCAAGCGCTGGTCAAATGATTTGCAAACACAAAACACGGTACTTTTCGGTAGTTTTGGTTTCTTGGCAAGATCGCGTACCGATAAATTCGGATTTTGCTGCCGTTCGTACAAAATGCGTTTGCGGACTTCCACCTTCCATTCGACGCCATTTAACTGAATGAATAAGAATGTAAACATGTTGTACCACGAGCTAAATTGGCGAGTTTCAGCTGTCATATAAGTGAAACGTTTCAGCGATCCGTGAAATAATTCAAAATCTGCACTGTAAGAAAAGTGTCCGGAATTTAACGGCACGGACGAATCCGCCACCTTGATAGCCTTGACCTACCCCGCATTGGGGGGGGGGGGGAAAGAAGGCCCCCCGGGGTGGGGGAATAATAAATTCAAACCCCTCGCCCCATTTTCAATACTTCTATTCAATTTTCCCAACCTGCCGTACACTGACGAAACTATTAACACTTTCTCTTCATACAGGGTGTGGCAGAAAATAATGCGAAAATGTTCAAACTTGAGTATTGGGTTAATTCGTGTAGCTAGTGACTAATTTCTGTCGAAAGTGTATTTGTTTATGTTTACTTTCAAGTGCTGTATCCAAGCATTCTATTTGTTTTATTGCAAATTCGTCAAAATGTTCGCGAAAGAAGTGATCACCAGTTTGTTGCTCGCCCAGAAGAAGCCGAAAGAGATGGCCAAGGTGGTAGGGTGCCATTTGGCAACAGTTTACCGCATAAAAAAGTCCCTGCATGATGGTCCTAAGCAGCGGAAGCCGCGCTTTGCACGCACGCCGAACGTGATCAAATCGGTCCGTGCAAAAATTGCTCGCAACCCGGTGCGTTCCATAAGAAAACTTGCAAAGGAAGCCAATATTTTGGAGAAATCCATGCGGAGAATCATCAAAGAAGACCTGCATGCATCTTCCAGAGCCAGAGTGAAACGCCACTTGATTACGGACCGGGTCAAAGAACTACGAGTAGATTCGTTCCAAGAGATTGCTTTCCTTGTTGAG
Source organism: Aedes koreicus (assembly GCA_024533555.2). NCBI lineage: Eukaryota > Metazoa > Arthropoda > Insecta > Diptera > Culicidae > Aedes > Aedes koreicus. The sequence continues at coordinate 269,067 of JAHHFK020001170.1, forward strand.
AAGGAAAAAATGATAATCAAATGATAATCCTGTTCTCCGACGAAAAGCTTTTCAGCATCGATGCTGTGGACCGCCAACAGCCGCACGGACCGGTTCATTTCACCGCAGAAAATGGAGAACGTTCCGGAAAAAGTGAAATTCAAATTTCAAACCAAACATCCGGCTGGTGTCATGATGTTTGGCTTGGTGGCGTCCAACGGTTTGAAAATGCCGCCTGTTTTCATTGATGCTGGAGTTAAAATCAATACCGAAGTGTATATCGGTATATTAAAGGACCAAGTGCTTCCCTGGGTGAAGGCCAACTTCTCCGAGGACCAAAACGTTGTCCTACAGCAGGATGAAGCGCCGTGTCACACGTCCAATCGAACCCAACAATGGTTGAACGATAACATGAAGTTTTGGCCGAAGGATTTGTGGCCCCCTAGCAGTCCAGATCTTAATCCGTTGGATTATTAGATTTGGGCATATGTTGAAGCACGAGCCTGCTAAACATCACACCCTAGTGTGAAAACCCTGAAGTCAACCATAACACGCACATGGCAGTCAATGTCGGAGGACTACGTCGGAAAGGCATGCTCTGGCTTCCGGCGTCGGCTCGAGGATATTATTAATAAAAATGAAGGACACATTGAATAAATTTGTTTAAAAGAACTTTATAAAGATAACTGCACTCGAAAATGTTGATTTTATTGCTTGAATTAGTTGAAAATGGGATTTGAAAGAAATAGATCAAATTTTCGCATTATTTTCTGCCGCACCCTGTATCTTTGTGAGTGGCTCCAAAAAGCATCCTTACTGTTGGTTTAAATCGTTTCCAATCTGAAATCGGTTCTTGTATTTAAATATTTTAATGGACATTGCGTGAATCCAGCTTATCGAATACCAAAACCTGTTATCCAACATCTCAGTGATTTCTCTTGGGATTGTCCAATGAAGCGAGTATCACGTCAACACATTCCTACCCTCTCTTTATTTCACCTGGCGGGGCCGGCGTCAGTATTGCCTAAGTTTACGATCACAAGTTTTACTCATTGGATGTATGTTAGACTTAAGCATCATCTGTTGGTTCTTTTTTTTTCTTGATTATCGAGATTTTCAGCCCCGGGCTGGTTCATCTCCCGTCGTAGTCACTAAAACACTGCTTTTTGGGCATTTTTGTAACTTTTCCGGGGGTGAGATTTGAACTCGTGACTTTGGCGTGAGAGGTATGGATGTTAACCACTACGCAGGGGTCATCCCCCAATCAGTTGGTTCTCTGTGTAATGACAGCTGATCTGGCAACCTCGGATGGTCATTCATGCTCATATTGAAAATACTTTCCCTTACTTATTATGAAACATACAGCAACTTTAAAGCGGTTTATTTCGCATTGATAGGCAGAAGCATTGCTAACATACCTTGATATCAAGACCAAATATGTAACACTGGATAAGAATTAATGAGAAGGTTTGAAAGAAATCCTCCTTGTCACCAATCCAAAGTTATTATCTATCAGTTGAGTCAGTCTTACTGGGACATTGCACAATTACACCAACCACTGAGATTTCCAAGATACTATGCTTCTTCCTCAGTTGAATATGCAGCAGCGACTGATTAAGGTGAAGATACAAGATAACAAAAGCATTAAACTTTTAAAGCACAAATATCTTCTCCCACATAACAAAAAAGCTATGAAAAGGAATTCTCTGTACGTTGAATGAGCCAACCACAAAGTAGCAATTTCATAACTGTATGTTATGTGGGAAATGACACTTGTGCTCTCAAAGATTCACACCAAAGGCTAACATGTATGTTCATCTTAAACAATACCCACTATGCTCTGAGCCACGTTTCCAGTTCATGAATAACATTTAAAAAAACTCCACTTATTTAAGCTCCTCTCCATCAGTTGTATTTCAAATGCATTCCAACGTCATAGCCCAGTTGATGCGTGTACATTCCGTTACAAACGATTTTTTTTGGGTTGTTTTAGAAAGACCTGTTCTTTAAAGCCGCTCCTTATAATCAGTATTCGATTTTTTTCGGATAAAAAGCTGAACCGAGAACACCTAGCGGGTTGTCTGT
>JAHHFK020001171.1:0-110673 GCA_024533555.2 Aedes koreicus
GTGGCGAAAAATGGTTTTCAACCAAGGACGAAACAAATGGATATTCGCCATCATTTCATTCGCTGTGATTCGTGGGAAAAAGGCGACGTGAAGGTGGCGTACATCAGCACAGACAAGCAGACTGCGGACGGCTTGACGAAACCATTACCTTCGGTAAAAATGACTGTTTGTCGTGAAGCAATGGGCTTACAACATCCAATGGGTTGAGGAGGAGTGTTAACGAATGCAAAATTGCAATCGAAGCAACCCATATATGTAGTTCTAAGTTTTGACATTCAATAAAATCTCATTAGTTATTTGACCATTACCTAGACCACACGCATAATCCAATAAATTAGCCATACAGTTGTGGAAATTCCTGAACGCGGGAGTTTCAATATATATTCGATACAATAGTCTCTTTTAAATTGTCAATGCCTTCACTCAAAACAGTAACAAACATATTTACACCTATGATGAAAGAAATAAAACATACTCCTCCGCTCATCGTTTTCTTAACGATTAATCATCGTTTCCACGAGCCATTAACCAAGTGAAGTGTTTTTGAAAATTGATCTCGTCGAACATGTTAAAGTATTCATCATTAGAAGCCTCTATTCAATTCTAGTTAAATTTTGATAAAATCCTCAGAACACTCACTAATTCATTAGCATAATAACCTTCTAATAATCCAAACAATCAAAACAATCAAGTTGTTTTTCATCGAACTTAACCCACAGACAAACATACATAATGTATTAAACATTGACGATAAACCAAACTGTTTCGTATGCAAACGGTAAACACGGTCGTATGCAAACGGTAAACACGGTCGTATGCAAACGGTAAACAAATGGCATAAAACCATGCGCGCTGCAGTTGACAAGAATTTCACTTTAAATGATTGTTCGATGATGTTTAACCTTGAGTTACGTCCGTTTGTTTGTGCCCAATCAAAATCGAATTATAATCTAACAAAGAAACCTATGAATGACGCACCACCTCACATTCATCATTATATTCAAATCAATTTAATACACTCTCATATTCCCTTCTCCCTCTAACAGGTATCCTGATCGCCGGCGTAACGCTCATCACGGAAATGTGCGAGAAAAGCCAGGATACGTTGAATCACTTCAAAAAGGTAAATCACTTTAATCCACTTTAATCTAGTCATTCCGATTTTCCTTCAACAAGTTTTCGTTTCTCAATCACAACAAACCAACTTTTTCTACAACGAATGTGTGGGTGTGTGCGTACTGTGTACCTTCAAGAAGTAGAGCTATTGCCAGAGGCAACTTGAAAACATTTATTTCCCCTAGTTAATTTCCCGTCTATCATCGTTATATTTTGTTTTGGTTGTTTAACCTACAAAAAAAAAAAAAGAAACGGATGCTTTGAAACGCTCTCATCAAAGGGTTCCTGTTGTCGATTTCCCTAGTCTAGAGTTTCTTTTGAGTTGTCATATTTTTTCAAGTATGGAAATAGTGTTCCACTTTTTAGTCCCAGAGCTCGTTCTCTAGAATAGTTAGCAAACTTTTGTAGGTAATTAGAGAGTTTAGATTTTTGGATCTTATTGTTTTTTTTTTTGTTTTTGGCGGCAACAACAATACATCATAATATTATGTTTAGAGCGTTTCCTGCAAAGCTAATTCGAACGTTATTTTAGTGAATGAACTGCTTCCAACTGGTCCAAATGAATGTATAAAAAAGAAGTCAAAAACTATATTAGCAATTAATTTAGTTAAATATCTAACTAGCTCAAGGCTGACGTATAATTCAGTAGATTTTTTTCTTTGTAAGAAGCATACCCACGAAATTGGATTGTTTTTTCAAATTCAATCACATTTTAAATTTTTAAATTTGAGTTTTGTGATTTTTTTTTGATGATTTTTACTTAGAGAAATCCATCTAAGAAACCCCTTTAAATCCATTGTTCAATCATCCTCAGCCCAACACAAGAAACTTTGACGATCTTAGTCTACAAATTTAACATTTTCTTGGTGTATACCTTACCTATATTTTATTGCTTGCCAGGATAGTGGAAATCAAGAGGTAATGCAGCTCCTTGCTCTTCCAGCTCCGTCCTAGTCCCCCGACGCTCTCCGTGTCTCGCGAGACCCGAATCGTAACCTTCTCAATGAAGCTTTTTCCCTGTCCTTCCCCCTGCCGACCCCCGGTCCCGAGTCGGCCACAGTCGCTAATTAATTAAGAAAATTATAAATTTCTACTCCGTTTCACACCTTTTGCTCTCATCAAATATAAAAATTCTCGCTTTCACTGGTGCTCCGAGAGAGATCGCGACAGACCCGCGAGGCCCCATCCGGGGACACCCTCTCGGTCGCTTCTTCCGCATTCAAGTTCTCCTCGCTTCTGTTGATGACGATGACGAAATGAACCCAACCGGAAGTCTTGGTTTTCGTTGATCTTTTACGTTTGCATCGTGTCCACCTTCCTCCCTAGCGTCAACTGTTGGATGATTTTGCTAAGCTTGATGAGTTTTGTAATTCGATTTCCTCTTGTGCTCCTCTGTTGTTCCGTACCTTATCCCTTTACCTTTGTCTTGTTCAGCTTATTGGATAATGCTTTAGTTTTTTATTTGACGTTGCTTGAGATTGATTGTATTCCGTAAATTTTGTATTGTTAACTGTTGAATTATTTTTAGATTCTCTATGTTTCAACTAATTGGCGCGATATTTGCGTTGTTTTTCTGAGTATGTTTATTCTTATAGTTTTCATTGTTTGCACCTTTTTCAATTTGCACATTTATTAGTGTTTTGTTTATCAATTACGGCACTTTCATTGTTTAGTGATGATTGTAATTTATCTAGTAAATAATATTCGAAAATTATAATAACATACGTTTCAACTTAATAATGTCTATTCCGATCGGATCATTGAACCTAGTTACTTTTAGCACAGTCTTGATGTATCGGTCACAGCAAATTTCAGAGACATGTGAAAGAGAAAGTGATCACAAAAGCTGTAGTAGATAAAAGTTAATTTTAAATTCGTTACATGATATTGAATTTTTAACCGAAAGGCAGCTGTGGATCTCCACACACTCTCTTCTATCTCTTCACCAATACATCGGACAGTTTATAGGGTGTCCCAGAAAGTAGAGGCACGATTATAAATCAAGATAAAAGATTTGGAGGACAATTCATCGTTAATCATAAGCCAAGGAACGCACTTTCGCCCTAACGTTGCTCATCAGTCTCTGCACTGACTCATTAGCAATTGTTGTAGACACTATTTTCCAGTCCTTTTCCGATGGCATCTGCTGCTTTAACACGTTTCCTTAGATATGCCTTGTTCTGTATGATGTATGATATAAAGGCTATTAGGCCAGGCCGTGTCCGGGCCGGGACCGAAAAGCTTTTATTTCACGGCCGGTATATTTTGTACAATTCATACTGTACCCACCTGGTATGGGAATTTTCCGGGATTCTATGCTGTAGATGACACGCACACATCAACCGACCTCAGTTGTTTTTGTTTTTGTTGTCAAGTCTTCTTCTTCTTTTAGCATCTCAAGCTTATTGCTTTCACAATTAGCTTATTGCTTGCTCTCAACTTAGTGTTCTAAATGCACTTCCTCAATTATTAATTGAGAGCTTTCGATGCCAGGTACCATTTTTGCATTAGTATGATTGTGTGGCAAGTACAATCATACCCTATGCCCAGGGAGTCGAGAAATTTTCCTTGAAAAATTCCTAGACCAGACCGGGAATCGAACCCAGCCACCTACAGCATGGTGTTGCTTTGTAGCTGCGCCTTTACCGACTGAGCTAAGGGAGGACCCGAGGAGTCAAGTGCTTCAGTTAAATAATGGGTAGCGTACTTGTTTTAAATGTTTACGGTGAGCTGTAAGCAAGAAACAACAAAAAGAAAAGAGAAACAAAAAAGTAAGCAAGAAATGTCATGTTCCTAATATTGCATTAAAAACTTCATGGCAACATTTTAGAGGATGTTCGCAATATGATCTTCATTTTACTATTCTGAATATTGTAAATGATTGATAGAGTCTGGAAAAGATACTTTTACATCACACCGTTGACTATTTGACTTTGTTTTAAATCACGAATTAAGGGGCCATTAATAAACCACGTAGACTTTTCCTGGGAGAAAGGGATCTGCCGCCTTGACGTCTACACTCCATGCAAAAATTCAAAAAAAAATGTAAGGCGAAAAGTCTACGGAGAAGTGAAGTCTCTTAAGGGTCTTAAGCAATATGTAACAAATGTTATAGGGAAAGCCCCTTTATTGTTCTTGGGGAAAAATGGGGTTGAAGGGGTTTCGTTTTCTAAAATGGCTGTTAACTAACTACAACAAACATTACTAATGTCGCAGTGTATTGTTTTTTTTCAGGGGGTGAAGAGATATAGAATGTTACCATCTTCTTATAAACAGGACATCAAAACTTTGCATGAAGAATAAGCTTCTAATATGTTAACAAATTTTTAGCCCGGCCTTATACATCATACTGTGCCAATATGGTCAAGTTGTTGCAGAACAAAATTTTCAACAAGATTTTGAAGCTGCCTCCCCGATAACGGGTGGCGACTAAAATTTTGGAATTTCTTTCTCAAGCTGTCAAAAACCAAAAAAAAAAACATACTTGATGAAGATCCGTTTGATATTGGAAGGAGCGTTGGACGGCTAAATGTGAACTTTGCGAATGCATCTCGTGATACTACCAATCAGCTGTTGGCAATTCGTGGTTCTCGAGTTATTTTTATACACAAAGGAGCTCAAATCCCGAAGAAATCTTCGATTGGGCGATACTGGGCTCTTCCTTTAGCTTAGTCGGTAAATGCGCAGCTACAAAGCAACACCATGGGGGGGCTGGGTTCGATTCCCGGTCTGGTCTGGGAATTTTTCGTAATGGAAAATTTCTCGACTCCCTGGGCATAGGGTATGATTGTACTTGCCACACAATCATATTAATGCAAAAATGGTACTTGGCATCGAAAGCTCTTAATTAATAACTGTGGAAGTGCATTTAGAACACTAAGTTGAGAGCAAGCAATAAGCTAATTGTGAAAGCAATAAGCTTGAAATGCTAAAGAAGAAGAAGAGGCAGATTTTCGAATGGGTATTCAGGAACGATTGTGTTTATTTTTTGGTGCAATGCAATGAAACACGTATTGTCTGCATGATGTTCTTATAGGAACGGGATCTTCAAACATTTGTCCTGGTACACATCTTGATTGATAGCCAAACCAGAGGGCTTGAACCATGGCTTAGAAATACGTCTCTCGGAATTGGCAATTCACAGCATCACATTCTGTTCAAACTGTAAACAGTCATGCAGTAGAACTGTCTAAGGAATAATATCGATTGTTTTCCGGAATGTGCGTCTTTCGACGGAATGTGGAAGTAACTTTCGTCATAAAAAATAAACATTATCTGGAATATTTTTTTACCAGCCAGCGGCATTGGGATTCCAGCACCAACATCTGTTTCTCAGTGTATTCCGGGGCTCTTGTCTACTTTATTCCGACACTTTTCAATGTTTTGCAAATGTACTGGTGAGAACAGTTGAACTTTTTTGTGGTCATCCCGTTGGCTCAGTGAATCCTTGTTGTTGAAGGCACGAGAGAGAGAACGAAGTTCTTTTGCGTCCATAATTTTGGCTGGTCTTCCACTACCTTGCGAGTAGTTGTTGGGGATCTTAGGATATGGTAAAAAGTCAATGCCGCAACATTTTTGCTTTTAAAATGTTGTACCGTATACTTTTTGCCGAGATTTCTGTGCAGTTCGTAGAACTGTACATCGCGCTCACGAAATGCTTCTTGTTTCGACGGCATTTTGAGCAAAACTGAGGATGGAGATAGAGCTCACATATACACACTCTTATTTCTCTGAGCTCGTTTGCATTTAAAAAAACCTGAACACCCCTCATTTTGAAGGTGTGTGTGTGTAGAATGTTGCTCCTATTTTGATTTTGGAATTCACTCTTCAGTTGTCAAAATGCCGTCCAAGCAAGAAGAGCAGCGTATCAAAATTTTGCTCGCGCATCGCGAAAATCCGAGCTACTCGCACGCAAAGTTGGCAAAATCGCTAAAAGTTGCCAAATCAACCGTTACAAATGTAATTAAAGTGTTTGGGGAACGTTTGTCGACAGCCAGGAAGTCTGGATCGGGGGGAAATCGAAAACCGGAAGCCGCTGAGACGACAAAGAGAGTTGCCGGTAGTTTCAAGCGAAACCCTAACCTATCTCTCCGAGATGCCGCAAATAAGCTGGGTGTATCGTCTACAACCGTGCATCGAGCCAAAAAACGAGCCGGACTATCGTCTTACAAGAAGGTAGTGACTCCAAATCGCGATGATAAACAAAATACGACGGCCAAAGCGCGATCCCGGAGGCTGTACACGACGATGCTGACGAAGTTTGACTGCGTGGTAATGGACGACGAAACCTACGTCAAAGCCGACTACAAGCAGCTTCCGGGACAGGAGTTTTATACGGCAAAAGGAAGGGGAAAGGTAGCAGATATTTTCAAGCACACGAAACTGTCAAAGTTCGCAAAGAAATATCTGGTTTGGCAAGCCATCTGTACCTGTGGCTTGAAAAGCAGCATTTTCATAGCTTCCGGGACTGTCAACCAAGAAATTTACGTGAAAGAGTGTTTGAATAAACGTCTGCTGCCTTTCCTGAAGAAACACGGTTGTTCCGTACTGTTTTGGCCGGATTTGGCATCTTGCCATTACGGTAAAAAGGCCATGGAGTGGTACGCCGCCAGCAACGTGCAGGTGGTTCCCAAGGACAAGAACCCTCCCAACACGTCAGAGCTCCGCCCAATTGAGAAATACTGGGCTATTGTCAAGCGGAACCTAAAGAAGACCAAAAAACTGCTAAGGACGAGCAGCAGTTCAAGGCAAACTGGCTTTCTGCGGCGAAGAAGGTGGACAAGGTGGCTGTACAAAATCTGATGGCAGGGGTCAAGCGTAAGGCCCGGCAATTCGGATTTGGAAAAGCGGAAGCCTAACTGAATATTTTTCCTGAATTTTATACTAATTGAACTTGAAAAAGAAATTTAATTTGATTTTTTAAATAAACGATTTCACCGATTTACACGCGTTTTCCCTTGACCAAATTTTGACCGTATCACCCTTTAATTGCAAAAATTCATGTGTGGGACATATAAATATTTTCTTTTTTTTTTTTTTTAGGGGTGTTTTATGTTAAAAGGGGTAAAAAGGGTTTTTTTGTCAAAATTTTGGGGTCTAAAAAATGGCGCGTTTTTTTTTCTTGGGTCGTTGAAAAATTTTGCTTTCCCCTCATTTTGAAGGTGGGGTGGTTTTCGTTTTTCCTCTTTTTTTTGTTTTGGGTTTTTGCTTTTTTTTTATGTTATTGGGGGGAGGGGAGAGAAACAACACAACAAAAATTGAGGCGGGGGGTGAAAAAAACCAATCTTCCCTCACGTCAGGGCGAGTTGGTTGTGGGTGTTGCATAATCAACTATTATCTTAATATTGTAAGTGGTCGGTTAACGTTTATCGACAGCCATGGATCGGGGGGAAATCGAAAGCCGGAGGCCACAGCGACGACAAAAAAGAGCTGCCCGCTGTTTCGAACGGAACCCCAAACTCTGCGTCCAAGATGTCGCAAAGAAGCTGGGAGTGGCGCCTTCAATCGTGGAGAGAGCTAAAAAACGAGCTGGACTGGCGACTTACAAGAAAGTGGTGACTTCAAATCGCGACGATAAACAAAACACGTCGGCCTAATCACGATCGCGAAAGTTGTACACGACGATGCTGACGAAGTTTGATTGCGTGGTACAGGACGACCTGAAAACAGCTTCCTGAACAGGAACTTTATACGGCAACCGGACGGGGAAAGGTGGCAGATATTTTCAAGCACATTAAACTGTCAAAATTCGCGAAGAAATATCTGATGTGTCATACCATCTGTACCTGTGGCTTGAAGAACAACGTTTACATTGCGACTGGAACCGTCAACCAGGAAATTAATCTGAGCGAGTGCCTACAAAAACGTCTACTGCCTTTCCTGATGCGACACAATTGTTCCGTTCTATTTTGGCCGGATTTGGCATCTTGCCATTACGGAAAAAAGGCCATGAAGTGGTGTGCTGCCAACAGCGTTCGAACAATATTGGGCCATCGTCAAGCGGAACCTTAAGAAGACTCAAAAAGCTGTTGTGAGCGAGAAACAGTTCAAGGCAAACTGGCGTTCTGCGGCGAATAAAGTGGACAAGGAGACTGTACAAAATATTATGGCAGGTGTTAAACGAAAGACCCGGCAATTCGCATTCGGTAAAAACGGAAGCTTAACTGAATATTTCTCCTGTATTCTGTATTAACTGAACTTGAAAAAGAAAAAGAATTTGACTTATTAACAAAAACTTTGATCGACTCACACACATTACTGTTTGACCAAATTTTGATCGGAACACCCTTTACTACAAAAAATCGTATCAATGGACGATATAGTGTTTAAACCCCCCAACAAAAAAAAAGTTAAGAAATCTGCAAACAACAGAAAACCAATATACTAAACTAAGATCAAAGTAATGGGTTCACATGGCTCTTCAACTTAGTACCTAAACGACAACAAAGACGCGGTGGAGCACCCGCTGCTGCTGAATAACTAGGTTAGGTACAAGGAAAAGGCGAGGTAGATATTGAGTATAGTTTTTGTATTATGGAGAGTGTGAGCTGTTTAGTGGAATACCTGTAACTAGAAAATAAGAAGAATGATTAGTAATTTCCATTTAATTCCAACTACCTTTATTGCTTATCTTGACAGATACGCGTATTTCGTCTACAATGTGCAGACTTCTTCAGTGTCGTGTACTAATACTCGACTAATAGCCCAGTCGAGTATTAGTACACGACACTGAAGAAGTCTGCACATTGTAGACGAAATACGCGTATCTGTCAAGATAAGCAATAAAGGTAGTTGGAATTAAATGGAAATTACTAATCATTCTTCTTATTTTCTAGTTATAGTTTTTGTGTTTGACTCAGGATTGGTTAGGAAAAAATGTTAGCTGTAGGTACAAGTGTTTGTATTTGGAAAATAGACACTGAAGAAGTCTGCACATTGTAGACAAAATACGCGTATCTAAGCATAAGCAATAAAGGTAGTTGGAATTAACTGGAAATTACTAATCTTTCTACTCATTTTCTAGTTTCATAATATCTGGCTCTTCTGCATCATCTTATGTAGGTAGACTGAATAAATGTTTTCTTATGCCAGCCACAACATCGGAACAATTTTGTGAAGGGTAGCGGACGTTTTTCAATTCTCTAATGGATATCGGAGACACCCCCCAGACAACCACAAGTCGTATAACAGTGTTCAAATAGTATCGTTTATTTCTATATTTTAAGTCAAAATCGCAATTAATTGTGGCCTTTAACGTATTATGTTTAACTTAAATCGTAAAGAGTGCAAATTTTCGACTTATATACGATGTGTCATTTAGTCATCGTACTGCGTCATAAACTAAATCGGATATACATTGCTAAACTTTTTAAATCGAATTTGTTATTACAAATTTAATCGCATACGATATCAAATCAACTCGTTTAAGAAAACAATGGAATTTGTACGTATATGGCCTCCACTTTTGCACGTATAAGCCATATCTTTTGCATTCTATACGATTTGTTTACTTACATATATGTTTGTATATCATAGAAACAACTTTCAATATACGTGCATTTTGGTTGTCTGGGACGTTGATTCCGATTGAAACTGCCGATGGTATTTCCTCCAAATCGTTCCGTGGTGTAGATGAATGTCCATCGCCTTGTTCGATGTTTGTTGGTTGTGCCAAATTTTCGGCTGGATGTCGAGAGGAAAAATCACAAAATCTTACCGAACCGTAATGAACCGTAAACAGTTTGGACATAAGCTTTTCGATAAACTTAATCGTTGATTTGCTAAGTTTAGTCGCACACCGTCTCGTACACCGTTCGCATGACTTAAGAAGTTTACGAGAAATTTGATAAAAAATCGTACTTTGTGTGAATAGGCATCCATCATTTTCAAATTTTATTTTTATACTAGCTGAACCCGGCGCGTGCGCTGCTACGCTTGCAACTAAATGAATGCAAATTTAATAGAACTGGAACTTGTATGGTTGGTTTCCGGAATGAGTTTTTTCTTGACTAAGAAGGGGTTCAAACTTCTATCAGAACATGCTTCTTACCCGAGAAATACACGTTTTGTGTTTAAGTAACCTGGATAGTTCTCATTTTTGGTAGAAATTTGTGTTTCATTTGTATGGGAGCCCTCCCTTCCAGAGGGGGGTGGTTTATCAAACCACCATACAATCATTGTTTTCAAACCCCCCAAATGCCAAATTTGGTTGCATTTGCTTGATTAGTTCTCGAGTAGTGCAGAAATTTGTGTTGCATTTGTATGAGAGCCCCCATTCGAGAGAAGGGAGGGGACTCAAACAATTATAAGAACCTTAGCCCCTGCAAGACAAATTTTCACGCCGATCGGTTCTGTAGCTACCGAGTCTTTAAGGGTCAGACAGACAGACAGACAGGCAGACAGAAAATCATTTTTATATATATATATTAGGCGCGCAACTAAGTTCTCGCTGTTTTTTGGTGAAAAAGGAACTTTATCTTGAAAACAAAGGTTACAAACGAATTATTCAAAGTATTGCCCATCACTAGCTACGACTTTTTCCCATCTTTTTGGTAGAACGTGAATACCATTTCGATAGAACTGTTCGTCTTTTGATGCTATCCAAGAATCAAGCCATTTTGAGATGTCATCATATGAGTGGAATTGCTGACCAGTGAGACCATGTAGGACTTCCCATTTGAGCGTTTCCAAGTAGGTTTTCACGGGTTTCGCAACGTGAGGTCGAGCGTTGTCATGCTGAAGAATCACTTTTTCGTGTCTGTGCTCGTATTGAGGCCGTTTTTCGTGCATTGCTCGGCTCAATCGCATCAATTGAGTTCGATACCGTTCCCCGGTAATGGTTTCGTTTGGTTTCAACAGCTCATAATAAATAACACCAACTTGGTCCCACCAAATATACAGCATAACCTTCGCAGCGTGAATATTCGGCCTAGGCGACGATGTTGAAGCATGCCCGGGCAGTCCCCATGAATGTTTCCGTTTTGGGTTACTGTAATGAATCCATTTTTCGTCACCCGTCACAATGCGATGTAGAAAACTCTTCCTTTTTTGCCGCTGGAGCAGTTGTTCACAGACGAAAAAACGACGCTCAACATCTCTTGGCTTCAAATCGTAAGGAACCCAAGTTCCTTGCTTTTGAATCATTCCCAACGCATGCAATCGCTTAGAAACGGCTTGGCGGGAAACTCCTAATCCTGAACCAAGCTCTTCTTGCGTTTGACACGGATCCTCATCTAGCAATGCCTCGAATTCAGAGTCTTCGAAGTTTTTTGGCCTTCCTTCATGCGGACGATCATCAACACTGAAATCACCGTTTTTGAAGCGACGAAACCAATCACGACACGTTGTTTCACTCAGAGCAGCATCACCGTAAACTTTTTGGAGCTCTCGATGTGCTTCAGCCACCGTTTTCTTCGAATGAAAGAAGAAAATCAACACTTCCCGCAAATGACGATTATTTGGCACGAAATCAGACATCTTCAAACAACCAAAATATATAACACTAAACCAAAATCACTGATTTGGCAAAGCGGTTTGTTTACCATATGTCTGAGCTTGGTTTATGGCGCTTGAGATGTACAACATTCGACCAGCACTTACTACTGGCGCCATCTATTGTTAAACAGCGGGAACTTAGTTGCGCACCTAATAGAAATCCTGCCTCTTAAACCCCCACATGCCAAATGTGGTTTGATTTGCTGGAACAGTTCTCGAGTTCTGCAGAAATTTCTGTTTCATTTGTATAAGAGACCCCCTCCCCTCTAAAAGAAGGGAAGGGATCTTGAACTACCATAGAATTATTTCTTGCCTCCAAAAACCTATAGATGCCAAATTTGGTTCCATTTGCTTGATTTGTTCTTGCGTTATGCAAACAATTGTGATTCATTTGTATGGGACCCCCCCTTTCAGAGGGCGGGGGGGTTTCAATCCAACAAAGAAACATTTCTCGCCTTCAAAAACCTCCACCTGCCAAATTTGGTTCTATTTGCTTGATCAGTTCTTGAGTTATGCAGAAATTTGTGTTTCATTCAAGAAGGAGCCTCCCCTCTCTTCAGAGGCCGGAGGAGTCTCATACTACCATAGAAATATTTCTCTCCATCAAAAACATCTACCTGCCAAATTTGGTTCCATTTGCTTGATTAGTTCTCGAGTTATGCAGAAATTTGTGTTTCATTTGTATGGAAGCCCCCCCTTTCAGAATGGGGAGGGGTCTCAAACTACCATTGAAACATTTCTTGTTTTTGAAAACTCCTACATGCCAAATTTTATTTCTTTTGCTTGATTTGTTCTAGAGTTATGCAGAAATTTGTGTTTCATTTGTATGGGAGCCCCCCTTTAAGAGAAGGGAGGGGTCTCTTATTATCTTAAGAACCTTTCCCGGCCCCAAAAACTTCTCCATACAAAATTTCACACCGATCGGTCCAGTAGTGTCCGAGTCTATAAGGTTCAGACAGACAGACAGAAATTCATTTTTATATATTGACTGTTCCAGAAAGTATAAGCACACCTTATTTTAACGGTCACTTTGAATATAGTGAAATATTTCAACATGTTTTGGCTGCGTCCTTTTGTTTGCACATTTCTGAATGACATAGCATCAAAAAAGTGCTCAGTTTTGTGTTACTTATCAAAATGCGCGGTCTTACTCCGGAACAACGAAAAAGTATCGTGCACAAATGGTGCACTGTGAGCGGACTCTCCTTGAGATAATTGGCCAAGGAAGAGGGTGTAAGCGTCGGAGCGGTACGATCTGCGATTCGAAAATATAGAGAACAGTGTACGTTTGAAGATGCGCCGAAGAGTGGTCGGAAATCCGGTCCAGTTAGTCCGGATATCGATAAAAAGATCAGGGATGCCTACAAGCGAAAACCCGCGACTTCCGTTCGGGATGTTGCGAAAAAACTAGGGACCTCGTCGAGTAACGTCATGCGTGCCAAAGAAAGACTTGGGCTAAAAACATACCGGAAGCAGAAAAAACCCAAAAGGAACCCAAAACAGGCCGCGTCCGTGAAACCACGGGCCCGCAAACTCTACGATTCGTTATTGTGTAGAAATTCTGGGTGTATAATAATGGACGATGAAACGTATGTGAAACTAGATTACAAAACGCTTCCCGGACCACAATTCTATACTGTAAGCGAAGACAAAGACATCCCCGAAACGGAGAAGGCAATTTTTACCGAAAAATTCGGTAAGAAGGTTATGGTTTGGCAGGCAATATGCGAGTGTGGTAAAATATCTAGTCCGTACATCACAACGGAGACGATGAACACTCAGAAATACGTTAAGGAATGTCTCCAGAAGCGATTATTGCCGATGATCAGGCAGCACGAAGGTCAAGTAGTGTTTTGGCCTGATTTGGCGTCATGTCATTACGCAAAGGACACTTTAGAATGGTACAAAAGTCAAAATGTATGTTTCGTGCCGAAAGACATGAATCCGCCGAACTGCCCGGAGGCACGGCCAATCGAGACTTTTGGGCTTTAACCAAAGCAAAGCTTCGAAAATTCATAAAACCAGCGGACGACATCCAAAAATTTAAAAAAGATTGGCCAAAAGTGGTCAAAATGGTGGAAAGTACCACTGTGCAGAAGCTAATGGGTCATGTTCGAGGAAAAGTTAGGAGTCTTGGCTATGATTAAATATTTTGATTAAACGAGAGTAAAATATCATATAAAAAACAAATATGATTTGCCAAATAAAATTATTAAAACTAAAAAAAACATGACTTTTTTGTTATTTTGAAAGTGTGCTTATACTTTCTGGAACAGTCTATATATAGATTTGGAAAGGGTTTTTTTTTGTTTTTTGTGTTTTTTACTTGAGAAAAGAAAGTAGAGAGAATGGTATAAATTGTAAAATTGAATATTTTAATTATATCCACTACCGACGGAAAGGTAATAACTCTCTGTATCTGTTTCTGGTGCTATTTTGTTTTTGGAAGCAAGCAGATCCCAGAAAAATAAGCCAGAAGTTATTGTTTACAAATGTTACTTTCGACCTTTTGACTATTTTGTCTAGAAATGATTATCTATTACTTCATTATAGTCAACGGATATCGAGTTATGATATTTTGAAGATTACACATATGAAAACAGCCCTTTTGAAAAACTAGTTTTGAATTTAAAAAAATTGACGTTTTTCTCCTGGTTTTAATATCGAAACCATGTGCAAAGTAGACCAAATCGGAGAGTATCATGTTGAGTCGTGAGTCGTTTACTCATTTGGTAGAGAATTGTTCTGGGCTTCCGCTTAAAGTGTCCAATATGCCTCAAATATTCCTATGTCAGTAAAAATGCAACGAGTGACTGGAGATTGTTCACAACAAATAAAAAAGGGTTGTTGAAATTCGTAAAACTACCGTACTGCAGTAGCATTTAAATGTATGCGAAAAGAAACATGAATTTATTTATCGTACTTCTGGTTGCCTTCCATTCCATCCGCGCCGCGATAGTCGGTGTCATCAACACTGTTCCGAATCGAGCGCGTCTGCTGGATACTTATCCGTTTCGATTGTGCTCATGGAATCCATTCCAGATGTGCAGAATAAAATATAATCCTTGCGGTGGCCAATGAAAATTACTCATTCATTACCGCTTGCCATCATCCCGATCGTTAATGCATTTTCACAGGCTAGCTTATTATATTATGCATGAATTACTTCCTTTAGTTGATTCGTGAAATGTTTGGAATGTGCAACGGAATCCAGCATGTTGGTCCACGTGTGGTGAAATGTAATGACAACAACAAAAAATCACATTTCATCAGACTCTTATCGTTTCGCTTCCCCCATCCCCATATATCCATCATTGCATTGTTCGTTCTTTTGTTTTGGCCTGCCGAGCGTTCATTAACAATTCAAAGTTCTCCTAGTTTTTTTTTTCGCGTTCCATTTACACTTTTCTTTACGTCAACGTACAACCAGCTTGAAAACAGCCACTGTCAGCGCAGTGAAAAAAATGCCGTCCTCATTTGGCGAGAATCTGCAGTTGCACACTGGGAGTAATGAGAATAGTGCATAATAGGAACTGACCTTTCTAGCGAATATTCTGCATTTCAACGGAAGATTGTAATGGCTGGCAGATTGCACTTGCAAACCTCACAATGAGGGCACTTTTTTCACTGTCGTTTCTTCGTGCTTCCATCTCGTCTTGGCAAATATGCATTTCGCTTGATTTTTTTTTTCGATCCATCCATCTGAATTCACTATGAAAAACAGCAAAACTAGGCATGCTCATAGTTCGTAGTGCTTTCCCAGGAGGACGAAAGACATATTGCAGCATTCTGTGTGATCTGGAAGACTAGGAAGATATCCCTTTGAAAATAAAATTACCTGAACCGTCTACGTCGAATTGTTTCCAGCAATAATCTAATTTTCTCCGTATTTTCTTTTACCCATCCATTATACTTCATGCGAATCGAGTAGATTGTCCCCAATCTAGTGAGAATCCTAAAAAATCTAATCCTAGCTGGATACTCGCCGGAACATGACGTCAGCGGTGTGAGCGATCCATTCCTGCAGGTGAGTTCGACATTGTTTGTACCTACATATGATCGTGCTAAGAACAAACAATTGTCCATTGTTTCAAGGTGAAAATCCTCCGGTTACTGAGAATACTGGGCCACAATGATCCAGACGCTTCCGAGGCGATGAACGATATCCTCGCCCAGGTTGCCACCAACACGGAGACGAGCAAAAACGTGGGCAACACTATTCTGTACGAGACGGTGCTCTCGATTATGGATATCAAGTAAGTGCCAAATTGCCATTAGTTGACTCAGTAAATACAGCTAGCTCAATTGGTTTTCGATTCCTTCTTCTTTTTTTTTCTCGAATGCATAGTAGATTCCTAGTGTATCAAATAGTCACCTCTAAATTTCTTTATTCCTTCTCATCCCCCAGATCGGAGGGTGGCCTCCGGGTCTTGGCAGTCAACATCCTCGGTCGCTTCCTGCTGAACAGCGATAAAAACATTCGCTACGTCGCGCTGAACACCCTGCTGCGGACGGTTCACGCCGACATCAGCGCCGTCCAGCGGCATCGTAGTACCATTCTGGAATGTCTGAAAGATCCGGACGTTTCGATACGACGCCGTGCGATGGAACTGTCGTTTGCGTTGATCAATTCGCAGAACATTCGCGCCATGTCCAAGGAGCTTCTGATCTTCCTGGAGAAGGCGGACGCCGAGTTCAAGGCACAGTGCAGCAGTCGGATGGTGCACGTTGCGGAACGGTATGCCACGTCGATCCGCTGGCGCTTGGATACGTTGCTGAGTGTGCTGATAGCGGTAGGCTTCTTTGTAGTTTATTTCCAATGTGTCGGATAGTGTGAAGGGATTGTTCTTTGTTCTAGGCTGGAAATTACGTGCGGGATGATGTGGTTTCGTCCACAATTCAACTGATCCTGAATAGTCCACCGGAAGAGCAAGCTTATATTGGGCTAAGACTTTGGGACTCGCTCCACAATATCACCAATTCGTTCGAGGATAAACAACCCCTGTTACAGGTAGCCGTCTGGACCATTGGAGAGTACGGAGATCTGGTGCTGAATAGCGAACGTATTGAAGGTAATGTTAGGTTACGATTGTTTGGATGTTGTTAGAAGTCACACCTAGACTAGCGTTAGGTCCCCACTCACACCCTGCAAATCAAATAGTAGTGCAACTGTAGTAGAACGTAGTTTCGTTTTCTGTTTCTCTCATTTCCGTGTAACCAACTCTAAACCAAAGATGTTGAAATTCCTGCAGAGAGTGAACTAGTGGAGCTGTATCAGAAGTTGCTGTGGACCACATCGGTGTCGACGGCTAGCAAGCAGTATGCGCTGGTGTCGTTGGCCAAGCTGAGCACGAGGATCCACTCGAAGGAAGAGTAGGTCTTTTCTGCAGGCATGGATTCATCCAAATTTATAATTGGCATTTATTTTCCAGGGAAGCACGGGCGAAACAGATTATCGAGGCATTCGGCACTCATCTGCACATTGACCTCCAGCAGCGAGGTGTGGAGTTTTCGCAGCTCTTCCGCGACTACAGTCATTTGCGCCCAGCGCTGTTGGAGAAGATGCCAAAGATTCAGAAATCACTGTCAAATGGAACCGATGGTGGTGGTAGCGTCTTTGACGAACACTCGAATAGTATTGATCTAATCGAAGGTGACGAGATGGAGAGCAGCGGGTTGATGTCTCTTACCTTAGGTGGAGGGGGACTAGGAGGCGGAGGGGGAAGCCTAAAGGTGGGATCGGATACGGTAAGATAGTTTTTTTTTTTTGTTAATTTGGGTATGAAAATTGCAAATAATATAATATTTTGAATAGAACGCACTACTGGATCTGCTGGGAGGAGCAGGGGACGATCCTGCGGACGGAATCGGCCTAGTTCCATCGACTAACTCCATCATTCCAACGACAACAACAACCAACGGAAAGACTCCAACTCCCGGTAGTTCAAACAATCAAGACCTGTTGGATCTTCTCGGTGGTTTGGAGATGCCGGCAAGCACTCCACCGGCTGCGGTTGCTCCACTTGGCGGCATTGGCGGAGGTATTGGCCTGGATCTGAATAGTCTGAATGATAACAGCATAAAGGCTGTCACGTCGAGTGCCATCATCAATGCTGTAGCTGGTACTACGCCGACGGGAATCACCGGTTCTTCCTCATTCGGTGGATTGGAAAATCTACTGAATTCGAACTTGACGTCGCCCACAACGGCGATGACAATTCCAACGGGACTGGCTTCGCCGACAGCCATTATCAATAGCAGTAGTACTGTCAATAGCCTTTTTAGCGATTTTTCGTCGATTAATAATAATGAGGTAGGACTGGGGGAGGCAGAATGTGGTTGATTTCAGGGGAATAATCTTGAAATTTGACCAATTTCAGGAGCACTCGAAAACTCTGACAGCCTTAGATAAGAACGGTCTACTTGTACAGTTGGTGGCAAAGAATAGCGGAGGATGTCTGCAGATAATGATGACGGCTGTAAATAATTCATTAACTACCCTAGAACAATACTTATTCCAGGTAATGTTTGGATCGCAATCAATATTGGTTTTTGGTATAAATAGCCTTCTTCCGCAGGCTGCTGTTCCGCGAAGCTTTACGTTACAGATGCTTTCGCCATCCGGATCCACGCTGGCGCCCGGTGGAACCATTACCCAGGAGATGCGAGTGTCCAGCACTGCTAAGGTAAGAAAAACATTGCATCTTTCATTGAGATAGGTAAACATTCGTGCGAACCGGTTGGAGAATTTCGCGATAAAGTAAATCGAAAACGTTTACGTAAACGTGATTCTTTATGCCTCAAAACTCACTAAAAATTCCCCATTCCAGCGTATTATTCGGATTTTCGTTTTCGGATCTGGTAACGGATGCTCACTTATTTACTTGTTCGCAAACGAAGGCGGGTTTCAAACGTTCGATTGAAATTCTCTGTACCTTCCCATTGATTCTCACATCCATGTATTTCTCATACTGCTTTACTACTGGGAATGGAGCTTCATATGGTTGCACCAGAAGCTTCTTGACTGCATCGATCCTTACGAAAACGTGACTGCATTTGTTTAACTCAGGACTAAGGGCGATATACAAGAACGAAAAAAAAAAATGGTTTAGCATGATGAGCGGGATTGACTGGTTCCTAACGAAAACAGATAGTTTAGCATGATGAGCGGGATCGACTGGTTCCAGCTTACCAAACGTGTGTTTCAATTGCTTCTGTTCTCTGAATATCCTTACTCCCAAGAATTCGCCTGGAATCCGCAACGTTTGTCAATACACCAACTCCGCAACTGAACATTCAAAATCTGATCGAAAAGACGTACGTAATTCAAGCATTTTCATCTTCAATTGGTCACACCCATGCTTCGAATCGACAGCCATTATTGCAGCTTTCAGGGTTCGTTGGAATCGCTGCACTGGACCATTTGATTATGGATGGTATGCAGTTGTTCGGAGACCGCATTACCCAATTCACGAAACAGTTCGGATTCAAATCGTCTCCCTTGGTCTGAAGTGACAGTTTTGGGTATGCCGAAACTGTCATGTCTTGGAGCGGTACCGCCTCGGGTCATCGAGAAAAACGGTCTACGATTGTTTAAATATAGCGGTTGCCATTCAATGGAGGCAGCGGTCCTACAAGATCGACATGAATATGACGAAAACGGCTGTTCGGCAAAGGGATGTTCGGAAGAGGAGCTACTGTGTGCCGAAGAATCTTAGATCGTTCACATTGTAGACAGTTTAGCACGAGCAGTTCTATATTCTTGTTCATGTTTTTCCATATGAACCGATCCGCTATAAGGCGACGTGTAGAACGTACTCCTGGATGAGCCAGATCATGGAAGCTTCAAAGAAACGCGTCTCGATGCTGACGTAGAACGTAGGGTCTTACTTTGTTCTGTGACGCATCACAATATAGGGGGTTTCGACTCTAAAGCTATCGGGCGCAATTCTGGTTTCAATGAGCAAGGCGAACCCAGGAGGCTTTTCTGTTTGTTGATTAGTGACACGCCGTAAGCAAGGATTCAAGGCCGACTAGATGAATTGTTGCTACCCTCCAAACCACGTCGAATGTTGATCCGCGTCTATCGTAATCCACTGAGCTGCCTAAGGGTAACGGTCAACCTGTCGCGCTCGGTACCTGGTCATGTTGAATAGAAGATCCGAAGCGAGGATGGGCGAATCCGAGGAATCCTGCTGGGACGACGCGGAAGAGCATGCTGGGACTTTCGGTGAAGGCGATGTGACGAATAACACCTTCACCTCCGGTAGTCCGACTTTCGCAGCTTCGATCGTTTTAGGCATTCGGAGTGATCCACAGCTGGTGTTCCGCCACCGTTCCTTACAAATCTTCTGCCGACAATGTTCATGTCATCCGCAAAACAAACGAATGACCGGATCGGACGAAGCAATCGTACCCCGGCAGTTGAGCCCTGGGCTCTTCGCATGACACCTTCTAGCGCAATGTTGAACAACAGGCACGAAAGTCCATCACCTTGACGTAGTCCCCGGCGTGATTCAAACGAGCTGGAATGTTCGCCCGAAATCTGCACGCAGTTTCGCACACCGTCCATCGTAGCTTTAATCAGTGTAGTGAGCTTCCGTCGTCCATAATCTTCCATAGCCTTGAAATCGATGAACAGATGATGTGTCGGGACCTGGTATTCGCGGCATTTTTGGAGGATTCTAAACGATTCTAAAGCTATCGGGCGCAATTCTCGCCTTCAAAACGGTTGCGCTACCTCAGGTCACCGACCGACTTGGAGCTTTTTGTGTGGTGCACCCATTAGCCGTTCTAGTGTTTTATAGACGCAATTGTCCCGGCGATGCGTCCGATCGCAAGTTCAACTCCGGGTACCTATTCAAGTTTCGAGGTGGAATCATATCATTGGATGACGCTGTCGTAAGCAGAAATCCGTCGCTCTGTCAAGCACCGAAGCCAAATATGTTGCTTTGGCAGAGTACATACAGAGGCTTCAGTGGATTCGGAGTTAATGGAAGATGTGGGAGAGCAGCTTATTTTTCCGATAGACGTCTGGGAAGACAATCAAAGGTGCATCGCCCCTTACGAATGCAGACCAGAACGAGAAGAAGTCGATTGATATCCACACGAAGTATAGCTTCGTTAAAGGTCTAGTAGTAGTATTTTATACTAGTGGTCAAGTCACTGGACCCGTAACCTCAACGTTCAAGGTTCGAATCTAGGTTGCTCCATATTTTTATTTTTTCAACATAATTATATTTCATAAGGCAAATTCATGAAATTCACTCTGATTTCTTGTGGCAAGTAATCATGATGCAATCTTATGAATATCGAAAGTTTATTTCGCTGAGTGATAGAGCCGTCACGTTAGTGAATCTCGGTTACGAATCCAAACTTTTTTTTTTATTTGTGATCCATTGAACTTTCGTACCCGGAAGAAGCCGTAAACCAAAGCTTGCTAATCGTCACCATCGCATGATTCTACGAGAAGTCAAACAAAATCGTCGGTTGAGTGCTCCTAAAATAGCTGACAGTCTTTTGCGGTACGTTAACATCAAAGTTAACCCTCAAACAGTACGTAATGTTATCCGTGATAATCGTGGTATCGAGGATGCGTTGCTCGAAAGAAGCCATTTATATCTGCTAAAAACAAGAAAAAGTGATTGGATCATGCCCAAAAATACGTAGTTGAACCGGAGGAGTGCTGGCAGAACGTTATTTGCACAGATGAAAGCAAATTTGATATTTTTGGATCTGACGGACAATTAAAAGTATGGCGCAAACCAAATACACAGAATTTGCCTTCTGTGCAAATGGCAACGAAAATTTGACGTTCATTGAATCTACCATGGACCGGTTAATGTATCTGAACATTTTGAAGCGTAATTTGAAGGAGAGCGCTGGTAAATTATGGGGCCACCTTGAGCGTAAAATTCGGGAACATACGATCCAGAACAAGAAGCAGTTGAACAAGGTTCTGATGGAAGAATGGCAGAAGATCTCTTCCGCAAAAACTGAAAAATTGGCCGTTTCGATGAAATTTGCAGCTATATCTAGTATTGACTTGGCATTTTGGGTTCATTTGACAGGATTCATTGTCCTGTACGGACAATTTTTTGTGTCAGCTTTGTTACTTTTTGATCTTAATTTTATGGATTTTATGGAAAAACCTGAATGGATTATTGGTCGATTGCAATACTGGTTTCTAATAAGCATATGTTATACTACATAATGAAATACATGTAGCGTTTCGGTTGATCGATTAGTAGTTTAGCGCACTAAATAGTAAGGTTGCAATCAGCAACATGCGGCTGATGTTGGCTGCGAAAAAATGAATGATATGATATGTGTGATATGAACTATCAGGATAAACAGGAGATATAATCAAAAATCCCCCCCCAAACCTCCTAGAAATCTGAAAATTCTTCGAAATTCTTCTAAAACTTGAAATTTGCAAAACTGAATTTGAAATTTGCAAAACTGAAAATTCTTCGGAATTCTTCTAAAATTTGAAATTTGCAAAATATGCAAAACTGAAAATGTCTGAAATGTACCTGAGTTGAAGCAATTTTATGGTTGCCAGAATCTTGTAATGGCTGCTAGGGCGGGTTTCCCCATTTGCATGTCCCCTGGCAGCCAGAATCCCGAAAAAAAGTGATTGAAGTTTGGCACGCGAAATCTTAGATTAGTACCTTCATAAATTCATAAGAGCCTCCTGGGCTGGTTTGTCATTGTCAAAGAAAGTAGTATTCATAAGCCAACCCATAATAATAATCCCCTCTCCCAAACAGGCCACCCTCCGGATGCGACTGCGGATATCCTACCAGTGCGATGGTAACCCGATTCTGGAACAGACCGAGGTGTCCGGCTTCCCCGAGGAGCAAACACCGCTCGAATGAGGTCCGAACTGGAACGTAAACATTACGGTCAAGTTTTAGCTTGCTCCCGGGGCCCCTGCCGCGCGTTCGGATCCATCGTCGTCGGGCAAGTTCGGACAGTGAAAATTTTAGTTTCGTTAGTTTTTCTCCGTCATGTGAGTTTATATATTTTTTAAGTAATTTAGGGACAAATTTTAAATAATTCCTAACCACTTATGTGACAAAACAAAGTCGTCAGTCCTTCCAATCTACTCTAATTGGATGGTATGAAAGAATAAGCAAATATTGTTTATTTGCAGGAAGCAGCAACTCTCAGAAAAGGAAACTAGTTAACTAACCCCCTCTAAACTGCTACGAATTATATTCAAATTATTAACCTATAAAAAAAACTTGCAAGTAACAGAAAAAAAACCTACTAGTGAGATAGATAATATATAATTTAGGAGCAATTGGTAGCACGATCGGGTGAATTTGTGCCTCAGATGTGTGATCGGGTTGAGTGAGAGAAGATGTAAATATTACTACTTAATTGAAAGAGGAGCGATATTATTATTACCCTAGAAAGGGGTTGTCGTGCAAGTAAGAAACCCCACGTTTTAGGTAAACAGGTAAACTCGAGGGAAAGTTGGCTCAAAAGACCTTATGAAGAAGTGTTGTTAGAAAGAAAGACTCTCTCTGTATCTCTTGGAACCTCTCAGGAGCATGTTGAAAGTGTTTCGAGCGCGTCTCTTGTTTTATCTTGGTTTTACGTTTTGCTTTTATAGTGTGACTCTACATAAGTTTTCTGTGACAAAACTGTGACAAAATACTAGAAGCAAGTGTACTGTTTTCCGTCCAAATGAACCCAATTCGAAGTGAGTGAATAATGAAAAATGAGATGACGAATGCGAGAAGGCATGAGATTCGCAGAATTTTCAGCTTTCCCATCTTATCTCCAACTTGCTTGAAACAAAAAACCGAAAATGATAATATTGATAGCAATGCTCTAAAGTGCAAAAGTTTCGCTTTCTAAAATCAAACTTTTTATGACTCTAGATATCTACCAACTTTCTCTCTCTCTCTCTCTCTCGTTCTGTCAGAAGCAGTGAAGGACAATATCTACTTATGAAAACCTATGAAACATGTTAGGTTATGTCAAACCGATTTTCTTTGATTTCATTGCTAAAGGGAATTCCTGGCTTTTTACGGCTCTACCCGTTATTCTTCGCGAAGAACAAAAAAACAGTATTTTTGTACCATGAGAGAAATTAAAGAGCAGAATTAAAAATAGGCTCGGAGACACTGCTTAGAGATAACTCGTTGAAAGCGAAAGAATGATATAAGCAAAGTAATAGAAATTGAAAACTAATCTAATTGATATCAAATTGTAGGGCTTAGCGTGTAAGTAATCTATCTAGGGCCGAACATTTGAACATATTGTATGCCGAGATACCGAGTGAAGTACGGATAAGGGAAAATTGTGTTCGGCTGAACTCCCCCGAAAAAAAAAAAAAGAGGAGCAGAACCGTTGAACGAACTCGGGAAGGAAGCAAAAAAAAAACAGAACAGTTGAAACAGCTATAAATATATGTATAATACACACAGAAACTGGATTGTAATATGAAGGATCAGGTTTTGCAACGTCTCGTTTTCTTCTCTTTCTGGGGAGAAACCTAAAACAGCCGAAACATCCATGCTCAACTGGTAATTCGGTTGTACATAGTTCACAATCCTTAGGAACATTTTTGTCGAATAAATACTCTTTTGTTAATACAGTGTGGCCAATTCTTAGCCTAGTTAATACAAGTTGCTCGCGACGATCTTTTCTATCTACCCATTTTTTCGTCGATACCTTACATCTTTTTAGAAACGTTGGACGATGGATATCCCAGGCGGCTTGGTATTTGTCTTGTAAAAGGTATCCCACCCAGTTAAGAACATCGGCCGTGGGGATATCGTTTTTTTTCGGGGGAGGTTTAGGGGGGTGTTTGATGGGGGGGGAAAAAAAAGGGGGTGGGGGGGAAAAAAAAAAAAAAAAAGAGAAAATAGGAAAAGGGAAGGAGGGGGGGGGGGGGGGGGGGGGTGACAAGGGGCAAGACAGCTTTCTCGTGAGTAACTTTTTTCTTCAAAATTACTCAGGATTCATCAAGTTTGCACACTTTATGATTTTCTTCTCCCCCCAAGATATAGAGTGGTGGGAATGCCAAAACATGTGTGTGGAAACGAAAAAAACAATTTCACTCATATTTGATCATAAGACTCACGCTTGCTCAGAATACATCAGCTTCCATCAACTTGTATAATTTATAACTCGATCTAAAGTATTCTGGCAGCACTGGCTTGAATAAGACTGTGGTGACGGTGGTAACCTTGGCAACCAATAACAGCAGTTTGTTTACTGTTTGGGAAAATTATTTATTATCGTATCGTAAGAAGCTCTCATTTCAGGCAAGATTGGTCGCAGTATTTGGAAGAGGAATTGGGCCCCGAAGTAGATTGTTAAATATTGTTTCATTGTTTTTCTGGTAGGAGGACAAAAAAAAAACAGATGGAATCACCTCCAAAAAGAGAACAAGCCGGTATTGAAAACTCTAGTTTTGCGATTGGTTGATCCGGGTTGGTTTCTTTTTGGAGGTGATCCGTCCGGCAGTCATTAAATGCCACATATTGCTACTATTGACCCAACCAATTCGACGTTGGCTTCGACTGTGGGAAGCATTGCTGATGCAGTGACGCATTTTCAATTTGAGGGAACAGGACAAACATCGGATAGAGTCGTTTTGATGAAGATTGCGTCGGTATGCGAACACTGATTCGGAGTCCAGAAGTGAAAGTTCTGTAGGATCATTTTAAGTTGCATACTTAGGGGGGTAATTCGACTAATTGATTTTCATACGGGATGGTCAGCCTTAGGTGAATAGTAGATGGTGGCTGACAATGAGCTGTGCTTGAGCTGGGGGACTGACACAAGTTCCAACCAAGCTAAAAACAACCCAATCTACACAAAATATTATTAATTACATATTAATTTAATGACTAACGGGTGAGGATTACCACAACGTTGATACGGTAACCCTTCACGACAAAACTTTCTTGTTTTGATTATGCAATATCACTGTCAAAACCAAGCTTTACAACAGGTAGGAATGTGGAACAGCACAATATGAACCCAGTGAATAAGAGATGCTCATAATTGCTCAGAGTTACTCAGGATTGCTCAGTGTCTTGCCCCTAGAGGCTACTACGATTTTCACTTCACTATCACTTCCACCTCACGGAGTTAATTTTTGATCACGGTGATACCAGTAATAGCCTAAAAAAAGTGACGTGATGTTTAAGTGAATTGAATGTGATATTGAGGTGACAACCGTAATAAGCCCCAATATTTTTACCGGAAATCGCTTCTTCGATTTCTTGAATAAACGGGCGTCTTGACTTCCCTTTATAAAGAGCGGCGATACAGCTTGCGGAGTCCGAGAGTATGATGGTGGGCTTGTGTGCTACGATGTTCGCAGCAGAGGCTAAGGCTGCTGCTTCCGCGGAAAATACGCTACATTGAGGAGGCAGACTGCCTTCCAACATTATGTTAGGCCAGGTTACTCCCAAGCCTACCTGACTGTTGCTTTTAGAACCATCAGTATACAGCTTAGTGTGCCCTTTGAACCTGTTATTTAGACGATCGCGAACGAGGATCTGTGCGTTTTTGATGTTTTGTCCTTTTTTAAAAGTTTGTTTGATAGACCAATCTACTTTGATTGCCTGCTTGTGCCACGGTCGATTAGCAATTCGATGAAGCTTGGCAATTTCGGGTATTTCCATGCCTGTTTCGTTGAGCAGTGCAGAATTGGCTGCTTGGCGTAGGTTCAGATAGTCAGACTTAGATTTTTATGCGATCCGACAAAATCTGCGAATGAGTGTTTCAGTCATACGTAGTTTAAGTGGTAGTTCTCCTGCTTCAACTGCCAGACTTGTAACTGGTGAGGAAGATATTGCGCCTGAGGTTATTCTGAAGATTTGGTTATAGGTAGTTTGAAAAGTGTTACAAAGCTCTAAACCAAACAGTTCAATTCCGTACATTAGCTTTGATATGCATGTAGACTCCGCGATCTTCCATAACGTTGACCTGTTTGCTTTCGGTGCTATGGCTTTCAAGTATTGTAATCGATTTTGAAGAGCTATCTTTTTTTTCGCTCCATGGGCCGAAAAATTACTTTTCGATTGATCCAGACACCTAGGATTCGTACAAGGTTGACTTCCGGGATAGTTTCATCGTTGATATTTTGATATCTAAGCGAGAGTTGCGCCACCGATGCCTTTTCCTCGTGCATATGTGAATAATGCATGATTTTGGGGCAGACAATGAGAAATGGACGCTGTTAGCCCAAGCGTTGACAGCTTCAACCGCATTTTTTAGTGCAATTCGAACCCTGGGGAGATGTTTTGAAGTAGCTATTGTGGTAGATATAGTAAGTGAATGATGATATTGATAATAATAGTAACAGTAATAATGTTTTAATGTTTTTAAATATATAAGAATTATTATATTTACTTCACTTGAGTGATTTATCATGAACGTGCTTATAACTCGTCAGAAGTATATTCAGAGAGAAGAGTGTAAACAATAAATCGTAGTAGGTGAATGTGCAAAACCGATTCAGTTATCTGACGGATTTTGGAGGACACACATTCATAGGGTTAATAGAGGTTGTAACCAGGGAAAAACCCCAAAAAGAGGAGAAGAAAAATTTTTTGAGGGGGGGAGGGGAGGGGAAAAAAGCAAAAATAAATAAAAAAAGGCGCGGGCCGAAAGGAGGGAAAAAGCGCAAAAAAAATTAATGTTTGTTAGAAAAAAAATAAAACCTCTCCGACGGAAGCTCCTCGGTAGGCTCCCTGACAGCAAAGGGCAGTGGAGTAGGCCGAGGAGCCGAAAAATAGAGAATAAAGGCATAAAAGAAAAAAAAAAATGAAGCAAATAATAGCCGCTCCGACGGAAACGTGGATGTGGAATGTTCCGGTAGGTTCTCAGACAGAAAAGGGCAGTTGAGTATGCCGATGAGACAAAAGTCAATTGAATTTCAGTGATGAAAGCCAAGTTAAGGGTAAGGCATAATAAGAATAGGGAGGGTGGATCCGCCAACTGAAGC
This sequence comes from Aedes koreicus, assembly GCA_024533555.2. NCBI lineage: Eukaryota > Metazoa > Arthropoda > Insecta > Diptera > Culicidae > Aedes > Aedes koreicus. The sequence continues at coordinate 27,593 of JAHHFK020001171.1, forward strand.
ATTTTTAACGTAATTCGTAATATTGATGAGAATCAGTTAAACGCATAGAATGGAAAAGAAATTACGCTGGAAGGATCTGATATTAAAAAAAAAGGAAGTGAAACATTATACCTGTAAACGCTCAATTATTATTTGAATTGGAACCATTGATCAGGTAAACTATTCCACTTAAAACATGTGTTCTAATCAGGGAAACGACACCAATATATCTGTCAACACTAAACAACCGAAGCCAGCAGAACTGGGGCTCAATTTATTTCTCAGACCTTAGCAACGATACTTTTATGGGTTATGTTTTAATATGATTGAACTAAAAGGTGTCTCGTGCTAGTTGTTCCCGTTTTTATATTTTTATGCTGGCTACAAAAATATTACAGCATAAGGGGTCCCTGGTTCTACTGGTCATAAAAGAACTGTTGCACGTTGACAGACGATATTGTGGTTGACAATAATAAATGAACGGACTACTTTATTCTGTAGTTCAATACCCAGAAAACAATATCGCTAGAAATGACGTTTATAATCAAAAATAAGCTAATTGTCATAATGCAGTCTACTAAAATTTCGTTTTTGACAATGCTATTTTTATATTTATGGTAACGTTATACTAATGATAAATATGTTGTCCATGCTATAAATAATAACAATAATATTGTAGTGGACGATGATGAACCGTTGACAGCGGTATTGATATTGAGAACTCTTATATATTATAATATATTACCAGCAAATGGGAACATTAACGATGAAACTCAGGTTATTATACATATAATAGTATATAAAGCATAACGTGGTAACAAAAATAATACAAATTCTTTGCTTTGATGATGAAATTGAGTTAAATCAAGAGATTCCGTTCTCGCTAAAATAATGGATTATTATTTTTTACTTTTGAGTTGTAAAATACACACATCGTAGATTAAATATTCTGTATTAATGAATTTGATTTAAAAAAAAGGCCGGAGGACAATGCACGTGAATGTATTTGGATGGAAAACAGTTTTTACAGATTCCACTCTATTTCTAATCCGGAAGTCGGGGGTTCGATGCCTGATGCAAGTAAATGTCTTTTCAGATTTATAATCATAAGAATGTCATGGAGCATAAGCGTATTCTTGTGCTTGATACACACTATATTGTTGGATGTTTTGGAATAGCAAAGAAAGCCCTCAGGTAAAAAATATGGAAGTGCATCAAACAACGCTAATTTTTTAGCAGCATGCAAGACCCCGTGGGCGTTTAAAGTCAAGTTGTATTACTTAAATTCGATTTACTCTAAGATTTTCAAAAATATTTATAAATTTTTAGTTGGGTAGGTAAATTTATGTTTTAAATTTTACGGTTAATTTCTATGCTATTGTGAATGTGTTGGCAATGTTGAGATTATTGAAGCTGGGGGTGTTTTTTTAGTGTTGGAGTTGACATCGTTGAAACTAATAGCATCTATTGTAAGTATAATCCAAGTGATGAGCTTGTATGAATATTAAAATAGTTAGATTTTGATTGCTGATTCAAGTGTGGATATTATGTCTGCATTAAAGATAATTGAGAAATTGAAATTAATTAACATGTTTGGTATCTAAGCTATTAGTATGTAGATGCTTGTGTTATATGGTTTATGATATAATTGTTTTTTATCATTGACGTTAATGAGAATTATTCGTAGGTAAAAGTGATACGTTATACATTATACGGTGGTAAAAATGATAAAGTTAACAGTGTTTTTATCGATGGGTATATGCAACGATACTTGATTGATTGTCTCATTAAATTTAATTAATGGCATCATTTAAATTCTGTATTTATTTTTGTTCACGATTAAGATGTTAACGAATAAATAGAATGCTGATGATAAGGTGAGAATATTCAAATTATGTCTAAAAATGAAATATATTTTAAAACTGACAGCATTTTTTGTAGTTTATAATTTTCCAATTGTTGATAATTCTAAATAATTGTTCTTATAATAAAGTATGAAGTTTCACTGGTTAACATCTATTAACAATTGGTTTACAAATATTCTATTCTGCAAAACATTTGCATTGTTTAGAGTAGAGGAGGGGAAGGATGTGGTAGATATAGTAAGTGAATGATGATATTGATATAATAATAGTAACAGTAATAGAGTTTGAATGTTTTTAAATATATAAGAATTATTATATTTACTTCACTTGAGTGATTTATATGAAGTGTTATAATGTAGAAGTATATTAGAGAGAAGAGTGTAAAAAATAATTAGGAGGAAGTGATTGAAAAAGTATTATTTTAGCTATCAAAATGATATCGTCTGCGTATACTAGGACCCGAACATTGCTAGGTACAGCATCAAACATTGGGTTAATGGCAAGAAAAAAGGAACAAAGTTACAGCGAGGACAGATCCTTGTGGAACTACATTCTCTTGGACTCGTTCAGTTGATGAAATTCCGCCGTAGCTAACGCAGAATCGACGATTATCGAGGAAATTGGTGATGCTGCTCCGCATTCGGTGTCCGATGTTGAGCTCACCAAGTTGTTTCACTATGTTCGGTCTCCAAGTTTGATCGTATGCTTTTTCCAGATCAAGTACAGCAAATTCAGCGTGAAGACCAGTAGTTTTAATATTCTCAATTATTTCTTTAAGATCGCAAAAGTAAGAAGAAGTACCTCTACCAGCCCGAAATGCATGCTGATTTGGGTGTAGGATGTTGTGTTCTTCTAGAAAAGTCATGAGCCTATGGTTGATCATACGCTCGTATATTTTGCCGATATCCTTCTACCTTTTGAAGATTTCCCCCAGGTTTCGGAATTGGTACCACCATTCCTTCTTTCCATCGGTCAGGAAACCTCCCTTCAGACCAAACAGAGTTGAAACTTTGAAGCATTGTTAGCTTAGCAGCAAATGGGAGCTGACAGGTCATAGGATATCCAACATTATCTATTCCGGTTGAGTGACCTCTTGCAGTGTCGATAGCACGGAGAAGTTCTTGAATAGAGAAGTCACGAGAAGTCGTCGAATTGCTTAGGGATTGGCCGTTTTTTGAGGCCGATGATGCCTGAAAGAAATCGGCAAAGTGTTCAGCGATTTCTGAAGGGGTTTGACTGTATTTTCCATCAATTGTAAGTCCTCTTTGTTTGTGTCCTTGCTCATAGCACGATGCGAACGATTAGGAAGATAGTGGTTTACATATTTCAATATGTCACGAGCAATGAAAATCGTTATGGTCATATGAATGATTTTTGTATAGACTGCTTCTTCGGTTCATCAATGATTATCTCTTGAATTTCAGGGAAGCTCTCTCCTAATCTTCTACAAAGCTCTTTGCTACAATGCTGAGAAGTTTCCTCATGAACTTCTTGGCAGTCACTCCTGATACTCTCAAAAATTCACATCTAACAACCCAACTTAACAAGCCAGAAACTTTTGGTAAGTTTTTTTTCTGAACTTTTTTAAACTCTGATCCATCCAGAACTGCGAGGAAAATTTTCCCAAACTTTGGGAAACTTCTCTCCAGAATATCTTGGAAAATTTTTCTTAAATTTGTTGGAAGTTACCTCTTGAACTTTTGATAAGTTCTCTTCTGAACTTCAGGGAAATTTGTTCCTGAATTTCTGAGAAACTCTTCCTTGAAAAACTAGTCTCTACCTGGACTTCTGGGAATTCCTGAAACTCGAGGAAGTTTCATTCTGGAATTCTGGAATGTTCGATTCTGATCTTCAAGGAAGCTATCTGGCACTTTTGAGTCATTCCGAATAAACTATTGGGAAGTTTCCTTCGGAACTTCTGGAAAATCCTCTCCTGAATTCTTGAAATTTTTGAGAAATTCCTTCTGGAACTTATAGGTAGTGCCCTCTCTTGGCAAGATTTTTCCTGCAATTTGGGGAAGTTTTATCCTTAGTTTATTCTTTCAAAACTTCTGATAAGTCACATCCTGGACACCGAGGAAAATTTTACCGAAATTTTGGGATAGTCCTCTACAGAATTTCTAGGAAAATTCCCTTACATTTGTTGGAAGTTTCCTCCTGAACTTCTGAGAAGGCTTCTTCTGAACTTTTGGGAAGTTTTCTACTGAACTGTGAGGGAGTTTGTTCCTCAATTTCTGAGATTCTTGCTCAAACTACTAGGAAGGACCCCCTGCACAATTTATTTCTGTTCTTTGGAGAGGTTTCTTCCTGAAGTTTAAGAAATCCTGATTCTAAAATTCTGAAATATTTTCTTCTGAACTTTGGGAAAACTCTCTAGCACTCCTGGGATGTTCGAACTAAAGTTTTGGGAAGTTTTAATCTGGAATATCTGGAATTTCGTTTCCTAAATTTCAGAGAAGTTCTCTCCTGAACTTCTAGGACGTATCGTCCTGAGCTTTGTCGAAGTTTGTTTCTGAATTTACGAGAAACTATAGCTAGTGCCCTCTCTGGTTAGTTTCTTCCTGAACTTCGGGGAAGTTTTTTTTCCTAAACTTTTGAGAAATCCTCGTCTTTAAACTTCTACCTGAAAGCTCTGAGAAGTCCTCTCCAGATTTTCGAGGAAGTTTTCTCCTGAACTTCTGGGAAGTATGATTTTGAACTTCGAGGATGTTTGGTGAATTTTTTGGAATATTTCTACTTGAACTACTTACAAGTTCTACCTATACTTCTGAAAAGCTTCTGTCTTAACTTCGGAGAAGTTTTTTTTTTTGAGGAAGTCTCTTCCTGAACTTCTAGAAAGTATCTTCTTGAAGCTCTGGGAAGTGTTTTTCAGAACATTTTAGGATATGCCCAAAATTCTGGTTAATTTCTTTCTATACTTCTAGGAATCGAAGACTAATTTCACAAATAACTTAACTCGAGGATAAACTTCCAAATCTTAAGTACAAATGTACTGAAATGATGCGTTTAGACGTATGTACTTTAAAAACAAAAATCAGAGTTCTGAGATTAATTTCAATAGCTCATCACTTTTATTGTTGTTCTGAGTCTCCGTGTAACCGACTGGGCTTGAGAGCCAATGTTAGGATTTCAAAAGTAATAGCATTTAAACGAGAAAATAAAATTTACTTATTGTTATTCCAACCCAAGGTGCATTCTTGGTCCAAATGAATGTAGCACTTGATCAATTTCCTACCACTTCTTGTTGACATAAGTTTTGCGGGCTCCACGCCACAAAAGCCTCTCACGATGTCCACATATATTTTAATCAGCTCGATGAGTCATTCGAACTGACGCTTAGACATTTTTTTTTGCTAGAAGTAAATTGTTTTGCTGTCAATTTATCTGCAAAGAAATAATGGTTTAGTGCTAGGTTTAGTGTTTTTCTTACCTTGCTCAGTAAATTACCACTCACCGATGAAAAACGCGTATCATAACAATTTCTTACTCGACAAAATGTAACATATCAGTAACTAGTTTTTGAGCGGTCGATTGAGTCGACAAACTCGATCAAATTTCGTCGATCTCGACAACTGTAATAGCAAAATAGATCTGTCGTTCAAAGTGACGGTAGACCCGACTTCTATAATTGGCCCCATGAACACGTAATACCATTTAACATACCTGCCCCTTCTTTTCCTATCAAGCATTTCGAATAAAGAAGAAAACACGTTAAACCGTTCGGTCTCAATTTGTCTTTATTGGAATAACCTTAAAGTGCTTGCTTGTTTTAAAAACGACACAATAAAATTGGTAACGATGACGCTTCACGTCCATATTAGGTTTAGTATTGCATATCAGCGCATATTTCCTTCCCTCAAACACTCTTTCCTTCCAAGTTCCGGCTCAACGGACTCGGCTCCAACTCATCGTCGGTGTCAAAACGCCTAACAAACAAATAACCTTACCTCTGCATCATATGGAGTTCCCCTTTTTATGTTCACGTCCAAATATTGGCACCTTGTTTTAGATATTTGCTTGCAGTCTAATCGCTAGATCACATTGTGTTGTATTTTGCTCTTAGCTCAATTCATGTTCGTTTTTCCTTTCGTTTGATTAGATCCGTTTTCCTTAGTGAATTATTGTTTGTTCTATGTAGGATGAAAAAAAAATCCGGATAAAGTTCCGGGAGCCTATCGATAATTATTTTACTATTTAATTAGTACGTAATCGTAGTCATTTGAAGCAATAAGAGATTTATCTTGCGTTTCATTATGAGTAAAATTTGAGGTCTGTTAAAAATGTTTTGATTAAATTTACTTCTTCATTATGATACTAGTACCAACAATAATTTCTATGATATTCATTCGTTTCGGTGTGCTAGTTTTGGATCTACTTTTTAGAATATGTATTTTTTCTGTAACTTTCTGTGATAGGAAACAATTACGATAAACACTGATGACTTCTAATGACATGCAAAGATAAACGTAGAACCGTACTCATTGTATTCTAACGTGTTTAATGTGATGTGTAAAATATCCTTCGATTGGCTTAATCAAACCGCCATTTCCCTTTGTTGCTATTTCGTTTCGGTCGGCCGCCAGTTCCTGCTGTTCCCGAGTTCTAGAGTTAAACACCTATGACACCCATTATGCGCAAAGAACCTTAAGCCTCGAAAAATCAGTTTTCGTACTCGGCGTAATCAAAGACGTACGTGGTGACCAGATCTTCGGCTAACTTCTCCGGTTCGGTGACCGGCAGTTGACAAACCTTGTTGTGACACATGTAAGCTGTCGGAGCATCCTGGATCATCTTGAAGCTTTTGAGCGTCTTGCCTCCGAGACTGTGTTCCGGCAAGCTCGGATCCAACCGAACGATAAGCAACCCGGGTATGTAGAAATCCCGTACGGCATCTACCAGGGCGGTGTCCTCCGGTCCATCGGCACCTGTTGGTGGGAAGAACGCTGATCAACCTATGAGCTACGTAGAAAATCCGACCAACTTACCAACAACCACGAGCATATCCCGTCCGTGCTCATACAACAACATGGCCGACATCATCTCCGGTAGCACGTAACCAAAAGGAGTAACGTTCGAGAAGTAGCTGAACAACTTGGAGGCCTTTTCCCGGAATGCAGCACTCTCGAAATAGTCACCCAGCATAATCAAGTTGTGAGCAGACACACTGTTGCCGCAAGGTTCTGCGCCATCGTGATCTACAATAGTAATTCCGAAATTTTCGTAAATTTTCGTATTTCGAACTCACCATAAACTCACCTTCTTTTAGCCTTACGACGACGTTAGCCGAGTTTGCCTCCGAGTAATAGTAGGCACCGTTTTTGTGATCCCAGAAGAGTTGGTCCTGGATCTCCTGCAGTTCTTTCGCCCATCTAAGTGCACTTTCGTCCAGCGAAGCTTGATAGTAGTCGACCAGACCCTTGATCAGAAAGGCGTAGTCATCAATAAACCCGTAAATTGGAGTTTCTCTGCGGGGAAAAGCAGTCTCGGTGATTATTGATGCCCAAAAACATAGAATCGATCAAGAACTTACAATGACTTGGCTTTATCGCTTCCGTCTCCGTAGCAAGATCGAAGTAACTTTCGAGTTTGTGCATCGTAGAGATTCTCCCGGATGAATGAGACTAGATTTGAGCATGTTTTGACGTACTCGGCACGGTTCGGTGCATCTTTGATGCATGACAGCTGCGACAACCCGGAAAGCACCAGACCATTCCAGGCGCAAATAATTTTGGTGTCCAAGTGAGGCCGGGGTCGTTTGTCACGCACTTCGTGCAGCAACTGATTGCCGATCTTCAAGATTGAACCGACTACTTCCGGAGTAGTTTCGAACTTATCTGCAGTTTCACGTTCCGATCCGTAAACGATCAGAATGTTCTTACCCAGCAGATGGCCGTGGGGATCGCTGCTGGGTTCCACGTTTCCCGTTTCCTGAATATCATAATGTTCGGTGTACACTTCTACCGGATCTACCTTGCCAACATCACCGAATTTATCGAGATTCGCTTTTAGAAGGTCCCGCACTTCAGCGTACGTCCAAGCGTAGAAAGCACCCTCGATCTTATCCTTACTCTCCCACGTAGGCAAGGAGTCAGCGTCCTCTCCGCTGTAGAATCCTCCCGCTGGATGTTGCAAGTCTTTGCAAATGTATTTGTAGATGGAGTCCGCTACCTCAAGGTAGAGCGGCTTCTTGGTCGCCTTATACCCATTAGCATAAGTCATCAACAGTTGTCCCTGATCATAGAGCATCTTTTCAAAGTGTGGCACATGCCACTTCTTGTCTACTGAATACCTCGCAAATCCACCAAACACATGGTCGTAGATTCCACCAGCAGCCATCTTATCCAAGGTGTTCAATACTATGCCTAACATTTTAGTCGAAGGATCCTGTAGATGGGCGTGAAAAATGAGATTCAATTTGGACACCTCCGGGAACTTGGGTGCCCCAAGGGAGCCTCCCCAAATGGGATCAAAGTTTCGCTTGTAAATCGCAACCGCTTGGCGGTATTTTTCCTCCGGGGTGAACACTCGCTCCGGATCTTCATGGTGCTTGTCCTCGACATTTTTTTGGATGGCTTCGATTATGCTACGGCCCGTCGAAGCCAAATCTTCCCCATCCGTGGCCCACTTGATCTTCAGCTTCAGCAAGATCGTCGTGAAGCCGGGCATTCCCCAACGATCTTTCGGGGGAAAGTACGTTCCACCGGTCACGGGTGCCAAATCGGGCGTCAACCAAACAGACATTGGCCAGCCACCGGAACCGTTGATCAGCAGAATGAACGTCATGTAGAGTTTGTCGATATCGGGCCGTTCCTCGCGATCGACCTTGATGTTGATGAAGTTCTCGTTCATAATCACAGCCACGTCTTCGTTTTCGAACGATTCCTTCTCCATTACGTGGCACCAGTGGCAGGTGCTGTAGCCGACCGACAGGAAGATGAGCTTGTTCTCCGCCTTGGCGCGAGCAATGGCCTCTTCGCCCCAGGGATACCAATCCACCGGATTGTGGGCGTGCTGCAACAGGTAGGGAGATTTCTCGTTCACCAACCGGTTGGTGTGCTTCGGTTTGCCGGATGGTCCCGCCTCGTCGGAAGCCATGTTGGCCGGTGCGATGGTGTGGATGGAACTGGATGGAAGGAATAGAATAGGAAATTTTAATCTTCTGGGAATTTCGGTGACTTCGATGAAGACAAAATTCGATAGTATTTTGATCTTTGTTTGGATTCATTCATTTCTTACGTTAACACTTAAAAGGTGCCCACCGATAGAGTGCACAAACGGACGCTGTTATGACAGATTTGCATCATCACTTCGCATTTTTAACCGGAAAAATTCTAAAAAACCATACTCATTTCGAGCCGGAAATTTGATGTGCTGTCAACATTTATTTCATGTCTTAGATTCGTGCTTTCTAAAATTTAAGGTGGCGATACTAGTCGACAATGATGTTGGCCATTTTTGAATTATTTTCCCTATCACTTTTTTTGGGAGATAGCACTTGGTGGTTAATGACCCAATTTTGTAGCCTCCCCACATCTGATTTTCATTTCGAATTGATTTCAGATACCCACTCTTCCAAATGTTTCTGATTCATCTTCAAGATTGTTATTTAAGGTACATTTTGGAACCGCGAGATCACCACAAAAGCATCAAGATTTCGAAGAGCATTAAAAATACTGCTAAAGAAGGGGGTGACAAAATCGGGTCCTTAAGGAGAAGGTCGTATTTTCGACACTTTCACATGCTAAACTGTAATAGAATTTTTGCTGCTTTGCATCATACAAGGTATAAGAAATCTTTGTAAATTCGTATATTTGTACATTCAAAAATTCATTGTGACGATGTGAATCGACCTTTTTTGTGTTCCAGCGATCTTCACCTTAATATAGGGGCCAATTATAGAAATCGAGTCGACCGTCACTTTGCTCGACAGATCAATTTTGTTATTACACATGTCGAGATCGACGAAATTTTGTCGAGTTGGTCGACTCAATTGATCGCTCGGAAACTAGTGACTGATCTATCACATTTTGTCCTGTAAGGGTTTGTTGTTATATGCGTTGTTCATTGGTTCGTGGTGGAAACACTAAACCATTAATTTTATGCATTAGAATTAACAGAAAAACAATTAACTTCTAGCAAAAAATGTCTAATCCTATTAAAAGCAAAACAATTTACCGTAAGTTTGAGTGGCTCATTAAACTGATTAAATTTAATGTGGACATTGTCAGAGACTGTTGTGGCGTCGAGCCAGCAAAACTGTTGCTAAACAGAAGTGGTAGGAAATTGACCAAGAGCTCGATTCATCAGGACCACCAATGCGCCTTGGGTCGGCATTACAAAAAGTAAATTTCATTTTTTCGTTTGTGATCCTAACATTAGCTCTCAAGTCCAATTGGTTGCCGCACGGAGACTCAGAACAACAGTAAATGTGATGAGCTTTTGAAATTAATCTTAGAACTCTGATTTTTTTTCCAAAGTACTTCTAAACGCATTATTTCAGTACATTAGCACTTGGGATTAGCAAATCGACCCACGTAACTTGCACGTAAGTGGTTCATGAAATTAGTCCTAGATTTCTTGAAGTATAGAACGAAAACTTAAGAAGTAGTTCAAGCAGGAATATCCCAAAAAAATCACGACCAAACCTCTTCGAAGTTTAAGATCATATTTTCCAGAAATTAAGGAGAGAACTTCCCAGAAAATCAGGAGAGGACTTCTGAGAGCTTCAGGAAAAAAAATTAGGGGAAAGGACTACTTAGAATTTTGAAACATTTCAGAGGTTTTGGAGTTTTCCCAGAAATTCAAGATGGACTTCCCAGAAGTCCAGGAAAAAAACTTTCTCGAAGTTCAGGAGGAAACTAACCAGGGAGGGCGCTATCTAAACTTTCTCAAAAATTCAGGAACATACTTCCCCAAAGCTCAGAACGTCCTAGAAATTCAGGAGACATCTTCTTTGAAGTTCAGGAAAGGACTTCTCAGAAGTTCCAGAAGAAACTTCCCAAAAGTTTAGTTGGAACTTCCCAGAAATACTAGAGAGCTTTCATGAAGTTCAGAAGAGAACATTTCAGAATTTCAGAATGAGGGTTTCTCAAAGTTCACGAAGAAACCTCCTCAGCAACAGAAAGAAATGTTCAAGCAGAATAGTGGGTACTTCCTAGTAGTTTGAGCAAGATTTTCTTAGAAATTCAGGAACAAACTTCCTCGAAGTTCAGGAGAAAACTTCCCAAAAGTTCAGAAGAGGACTTCTTAGAAGTTCAGGAAGAAACTTCCACCAAATTTAAGGGAATTTTCCTAGAACTCTAGAGGGCACTTTCCCAATGTTTCGGTGAAATTTTCTTCGGATTTCAGAATGGGACAGATGTTTAAATAGAATAAGCTCAGGAAAAAACTTCTCAGAATTTCAGGAAAAAACTGACCAGAGAGGGCACTACCCTATAAGTTCAAGAAGGAATTTCTTAAAAATTTTAGGAAACTTCTCTGAGCTTCTGGAGAGGACTTTCCAGAAGTTCGGAAGGAAATTTCCCAAAAGCTTAATTGAACTACTCAGAAGTGCTAGTTAGCTTTCCTGAAGTTCAGAATAGAACATTCTAGAAGTTCAGAATGAAGCTTTCTTGAAGTTCAAGAATTCCCAGAATTTCAGGTAGATACTTCTGAGAAAAAACAGAAAGAAACTTTCCAGAAGTGGGTACTTCCTAGTAGTTAAAGCAGGAATTTCTCAAAAATTCAAGAAACTACCCCAAAGTTCAGAAGAAAACTTCCCTGAAGTTCCGGAGAGGACTTGGGTTACTGTTGCCGCTGCTGGCACGCCGAAGCATAGTGTCCAAGCTTCTCGTACTTGTAATACTGAATTTCAGATTTGTCCTCCTTTTTATTGGCCTGTTCGGTCGTGTTGCTTACGCTCTGCTTGAGCGACCGGAACCTCGACCATCGATCGTCACGTCCACTTGATGCCAGATGCGTTCATTTCCATTATCATCGGCTCATACTTCTTGCCCCATCGTGAGGACCAACGACAGCCACTTTTCGTCGATAGGAAATCCGATATCCTGCAGCTTCTGACTGGTCGTGAGGATTTCGTCCACATACTCCTCGACGGACGAACAATCTTCCAGCTCCATCCGCATAAATTTCCGTAGCAGACTAATCTTCCGATACTTTCCGCTATCCTGGAATGCCGTTTGGAGACTTTTCCACGTGTCCTTTGCCATGCGAGCATTCTGAAGGAGACTATGGTTGTAACGATCGATGCTGAGGCAGATTGCGACAGTTCGTCGCTGACCTGCGGGAACTCCGGAGGTTTAATTGCTGTCCATGTACCTTTCTTGATCATAACCATCCGCATTCCCAACGCCCTCGTCTCGTAGTCATCGCGGCTTCGTAGCTTCTTCTGGGTTTCATGTCAGTATCCGAACCTTCAACTCTTGGAATTGATCCTCTTGAAGTACTCCGCTCTCACTGCTCCGTGGTGATCTGCTCTCGTTCTTGAAGGTCTTCTTGGTTATTTCATTGTTCAATATATTTTTTAACTGCTTCAGTATAGCTTGATATAGAACAATCTTAAAAACTTCTCGAAGTAATTTTTTTTTACTTTGTTACTCCGTTGCTATGGAGCTTGACTGGACCTATAACCTGATAGAAATAATACGTCTAGTCGGTCTGGGTTCACAGCAGAGAATAATTATACTCAACATATAGATTTCAACGCTTACTACACTAACAGTCTTCGTTTTGACTCGAAACTTCAACGTAATGTCCCGAGAAATTTCAGCCTTTTGTTCTAATTTGTAATTTTTCTCATTTCTACTATAAGGTCCATTCTATCACTTCACGTTTTTGAGACTGAAAATCACAAACAAAACAAAACAAACAACGCTTAAATTGCTAACCAATGGATGCTCCAGTGAAGCAAACGATTCTTGAAAATTTAACGCCTGAAGTCATAAAAGTATTCGAGGTTTGTGCTCAGAAAACTTCGAAGTGATAGGGATTGATCCCACAATATGGAATATTATGTACTTAACATGTTTGGTTAACTAGTTTTTATAGATCGCGTAAGTAAAAATCAATCTCAGGTCTATTTTAAGGCTCCGTAAAATACGAGTATGGTTCCATCCACCCAGTACGTCATTGAATTAGTAATTAATCAAAATAAAAAAATAAAAGAACTTGGCAATTTTTCTACAAGAGCGATTGTTGCTTATTCTTTTTAGGTAGTCTATAGACGTAATATACAATTCTTCCAACATCTCATAGTACAGCTCTCAACATTATAAAATAAGGATCATATATTTATAATATTCCCACACAAGCCTGAGAGCTGCATTTTTGAAACCAAGTAATAGTCATATGGTCACTATGAACGGAGTTCCAATTTCTTGGTCAAATCAAGTAAAATATCTTGGACTGATACTTGATCAAAAATTAACTTTTAAAGATCACATTGAGGGCATTCAAGCTAAATGTAATAAATATATAAAATGTTTATATCCTCTTATAAACAGAAAATCCAAACTTTGTTTGAAGAACAAACTTCTAATATTCAAACAAATCTTTAGACCGGCCATGCTTTATGCTGTGCCAATATGGTCTAGTTGTTGTGCTACTAGGAAAAAAACACTTCAAAGGATTCAGAACAAAGTTCTGAAAATTATTTTGAAGCTGCCTCCCTGGTTCAGTACTATTGAATTACATAGAATTTCAAACGTTGAGACTCTAGAAGAAATGTCCAACAAAATAATTCATAATTTTAGACAAAAATCATTGCAGTCTTCAATTGCAATGATCAATTCTCTTTATAGATAAGAACTAGTTTTAAGAAATCAATAATTATTCTTACACGCAGGCAAAAGGAACCCTGTTAAAAATACTGAATAGACAAAGTAAAAATAATATTAACACAATTAGATATAAATGATAGCATATAAGGTTGAAATGTTAATTACTTAGCAGGATCACCTAGGTTAATATATGAATGTAAAATAATGTAAAATTTGGAATAAATAGAGTTAAAAAAAAAAAAAAAAGATCCATTATTTGTTTATTTGCTGGGGGTAAAAAATTAACGAATTAATTAAAAAAAAAACAATTTTTTTTTTTTTTTTGGTTCTATGGAGAATTTTATAATTATTATAAATTAATAAAAGTATTATATGATGGTTTTAAAAACTATAATTTAACAAACAAACTTTGGGGTTTTTTTTGTTTGTGTGGGGAAAAAAAAATTTTTTTATTTTGTTTAATTTTTTTTTTTGGCTTGTTTAAAGAGAATGTAATTTTTTTTTTTCTTTGTCTGATGACATATATAAAAAAAGGAGCAGCGCCCCTGTTTTTGTGGGGGGAAAAAAAAAAAAAAATTATCTTCACACTACAGATGGCACTCGAAATTATATAGCCCAAGCCTTCGATGAATATCTAATTATCCTTACATAATCCGTAACACCTGTTTGCCGCACTGCAATGGCAAAGTGCGCATTCCATAGTTCATCCCCGTTCGACACAATTAAGCAACAGGAGAGCAAAAACCAACGAAACTCACCAAACTTGTCCCACTTGCGATGGAAGATATTGATCGGAGTTCGAGATGACGAAGGCTGATGTGGTTCGACGTCGCTGACGATAGAAGTAATAATGCTGACGATGATTGTGACTGATCCAGGAATTACGTTCGGGTTCGTTGGATGCTGCTGTTGCAGTGGACCACCTTCTCCGTTGCCAGGATTTCGGAAGGATGCCACTGCCACTGGCCACCGAAGAGCTACAACTAGTGCGCAAATAGCCTGCCAGGTGATGGTTCAGTTTCGCTGCGGCACCGTGGAACATAGCAAAACATAGGGAACGAAGGTTGGCGGGTATGTGGATTCTCTGTTCACTGTCCACAAGTACAGGTTGTTCTATATTTCTATCACTGGAGCACTAGAATTTTGTGTTTTTCACTGGAACCGAAGATTTTTTTTTCCAATGGGGGTTGGGGGGGTGGAGGTAAGGTGGTGGTGGGGGGGGAGAAAAATATTGAAAAAATGTAAGGGGGGGAGGAGGACGAGGGGGGGAGCGAATTTTTCGGGGGTGGGTGGGGGGGGGTGGTTTGTTTGGGGGGTGGTAGGAAGGGGGGGTGTATTTTTTTTTTTTGGGGATTTTTTGTGTGTTGAAAAAAAGATTAGCATACAACGTACAGCGTAGTACCAACAATCAACATGAAACGATATATCCATTTTCTATTTGACTATCAAGCCCCTGGTTGTAAGGATGTGCCAGCGGCAGCATGCATATATAGGACATATGCATTACCTCTACACGGGTAAAAATCCACACATATTTATTGGCAAAAATCCATAGAAAATTCCACATTATATTAATTTGTTCACACATAAACAAAACCCTCATAGAAACACATATAAAGTTTATGTGGCAAATGAAAAGTATGTGTGGCCACACATAGTGGTTATTAGTACACATAGAAAGTATGTATGGTTACAAATAGATATCATTTGTTGCTCAAATTGCTAAATTTCATGTTTGGGACACATAGACACACATAGGACACATCGTGGACACCCTTTATCATTGCTTTTTTATCAGTGTAGTGCATCATTGAAGTTGAATTAAAGCTGAAAACGGCCCCACTAAGATCGAACTAATGTCATATCTGTTGTCATGCCATAAGACATTGCTACAGTAGCATTATTGCATTGGTAGTGCCTCACTATATTCTTAAAACTAATCTAACGGTTCATTACTTACTTGCAGGGTTGTTACGGCAGCGCGGATTTCGCGAATTTTGCGGATTTCGCGATTTTCGCGGATTTGGCGCGGATTTGTTCATAAAATTCGTTCTGGCGCGGATTCGTTCAACACCATATTGATATACCCACACAAAAACAAAAGCGTTCACGAAAATGAAAACGGACCGTGAACTAGTTCACGTTTCAGGATTTTTACCTAAAAACGTGATTTAGTTCATGATTACGTGATTCAGTTCACGGTGTATTTTTGCTTTTGCTATTGAATCGGTGGATTTACTTTCTGCTGAAAATACGAAGTTTAATACCTAGAATTCTAAATGGACTCAGGGACTTAAATTCTAAACTATTAAAAATCTAAGAAAGCAGTTTATTATTTGTTTGCTAGTAGATATGTATTATAACCTTCATTTTTTTTAGGGCTGCTATCAAACAGTTTGGATATGTTGTTTCTGATTTGGCAAAGTATCTGTACTATTACTTTGTTGTTCCGTCGAAGTGGGAAGAATTCAAAGAAAGCTGCATCACCAAGCCTAAACGTTTCCAAAAGCATGTTGAAACCCGGTGGTCAACTCTCGGACCAGCTGCAGAAATGGTTCTTTCAAACTACAACCACTTAGTTTCTTTGAAAAATAAATTGCAAGGGCTGGCAAAACGGAGCTTTTATGTGAGAGGAGCGCAATGAGACATCTCTCACCTCACACAAATGCATGCATGAGAAACCCGAATAAACCTCAGTATGAATTGACTATCGCTACTTACTAGACGTGTTTCCTACGGTGATCCGAAAGACCTACTTGCCTTATAAACCCTCGATCGTAACAGTTCTGGCGACGAGCCATAAATCGGCGCGGAATTGCGTGCAGCACTGAGTGAAAATCAGATTAATCGGAGTTAATTAGTGTTATTCACGTGCACGGTTCAAAATTGATCTAAGCGCTCAAGGGTCGAAGAAGCGATAGAGGCAAGTGGCAAGTGTGATAAGATGGCTACAGCCGTTGTAGCAGAAGACAACAAGCTTATCACAGTGGACAAAAGAATCAAAGGAAGGTTTCCTTTGTATGTACCTGGGCTTAATGTGAACTCATATCTCCAAACTGTGGATATTTATTTTGCGCTTAACAAGACCCCTGACGACGAAAAAGCGTTGGAATTTATTACGAGTGTGGGGCAAGAAACGGCTAATAGAATTATCGGTAGCTTCAAACCAGATAAAATTGTTAATAAAACATACAATCAAATAGTGGATAAATTCAAAGTGTTGCATGAAGAAAATAAAAACGTGTTTGCCGAACGGCATCGTCTAATAAACCGTCGACAAGAAGAAGGTGAATCGTTGGACGATTTTGCGATCGACTTGCAGAATATCGTTGAACATTGTAGTGTGAGTGTGGAAACAGAAGCAACGTTGGTACAATCAGTTTTCGTGGCCGGTATTCGAAATGACAAGACAAGAGAATCGATGATACGCGATGCCGATTACAAATCCAACCTCAGTCATGGAAGATCTTAAGATGAGTATAGAAGAAGACGACGACGAATCATCCGATGACGAATCGGAGGTAGGACAGGACGTTGAAGATGATTCATCCAACTGGGTAAACAACGTGATGTTGGGTGAGTCAAAAAGTCTAACACCAGCTTTTGTGGAATTAGAAGTTAACCATACAAAAGTATTGATGGAGTGCGATACGGGTGCTTGCGCAACAATTTGCTCTTCAAATACATATATAGATAAATTTAATAAATGCGCTTTATTACCTGACCACAGAAACTTCTTTGTGATATCAGGAGAAACAGTTAAAGTATTAGGCAAAATAAAAGTAGATGTAAAGTTAAAAGAGAGAGTCGTGACTCTTTTTCTATTGGTCATTAAATCTCCTAAAAATTTTGTGCCTCTTTTAGGCCGTGATTGGCACAATATCATATGGCCACACTGGAGAGATACATTCAATCTCAACTCTCTTGGTGAGATGAAGAGAGAACATTGGGTTAAAAACACAATTAAAATGTTAAAACAAGAATTCCCAGTCCCTTTCGACGATGACTTGACAGAGCCTATAAAAGATGTAGTAGTTGATATCAGAATAGATGACCATGCCAAACCTTTTGTTCATAAACCATATACAGTATCATTTAAACACCGAGAAATAGTAGCTAAACATTTAGAAGACCTTGAGAGCAAGGGTATTCTTGAAAAGGTAGAATATGCAGAATGGGCATCACCAATTGTAGTGGTAGTGAAACCAAATAAAAAGGATATCCGAATATGTATGGATGGCTCAAAAACTGTTAATCCACACATTATCACGCATCATTACCCTCTCCCAATAATCGAAGAGCTAATAACTAATAAGAGCGGAGCAAAAATGTTTGCTTTAATTGATCTTAAAGGAGCATATCAACAGTTGGTTGTATCGGAAATGACCAAAAAGCTTTTAGTGGTAAATACACATAAAGGTTTGTTTGCTTATAAAAGATTACCATTCGGAGTAAAACCAGCGGCCACTACACAGAGAGGAATTTGATAGTCAATTTTACCACTATTGGGGGTGGGATGCCTATGGGGTAAGGGGAATTGGAACCGACTATGATCGGGGAAAAAAACAATAAAAAAAGGTGGTGGCAAAATTTTCCATATTGGGGGAATAGTCCTGGTTACCATGATTGAAAAATGCGATGAGGGGGGAATTCGCTTTTTTTTGGTGTTTATTTATGGAGGTGTGCCGGTTTTTTTTTTGGGGGGGGAAATTTTTTTGTATCTTTCAGTCTGTAATGGACAGAATATTACATGGCATTCCAAATGTTCAGACGTATATTGATGACATTCTCATTTGGGCAGAGTCCGATGATGAACTGTTGGATAGGATCAAAATTGTGTTGAGTAGATTGGCAAAATATAACGTTAAAATCAATGCCGAGAAGTGTGAGTGGTTCGTGTCCCATGTGAAATATTTAGTTCACATTCTCTCGGAGGCAGGAGTATCGCCAAATCCGAAGAAGGTGAGAGCGATAACGGCCGTGCCAGTGCCACAATCCAAAACACAGCTCAAAGCATTTCTCGGTATGATAACATTTTATACAAAATTCGTCCCAAAACTTTGTTTAGTTCTGTCGCCTCTTTACAATCTGTTAACAAAAGAAAGTAAATGGGTTTGGGATAACAGCTGTAACGAAGCTTTCGAGAACAGTAAAAAAGCAATTTGCAGTGCAAGAGTCCTCACTCATTTTGATCCATCTAAGTCCATCACAGTGACCTGCGACGCAAGTGACGATGGTATTTCAGGCGTTCTGAGTCATACGGTAAATGATAAAGAAATGCCAGTATTTTTCGTCTCACGCCGCCTCACAAAAGCAGAACAAAAATATCCGATATTGCACAGGGAAGCTTTGGCTACTGTTTTCGCAATGGAACAATTTTATAAGTACGTGATGGGTCAAAAAGTGTCCATCGTTACCGATCATAAACCTTTATTAGGTATTTTTAACAGTAAAAAAGGTGGGCCTGCAGTAATTGCCACTAGATTCCAAAGATATTTTTTAAGATTGTCTATTTTTGATTTCACTATCACTCATACCCCTGGAAAAGAAAGTTACGTTGCTGACTGTTTATCAAGATTACCCTTGATCCAAGATTTAAGTAAAGCAGATTTTATAGAAAGCGAACAAAGTTCTTTTAAAGATTTGAATTACTTAGTTGAGGATCGAACCGTAAATCTGAACGCGAAAGTTATAAGTGTTGAATCTGCAAACGACCCCCTCATATCTACAGTAATAGATTATGTCCAAAAAGGTTGGCCAAGTCATGTAAAAGAAAAAAATCTTAAAAATTATTATTCTAAAAAGAATGAACTTAATTCTGAGGCAGGATGCTTAATTTTTGGGGATAGAATAGTCATACCCAATACTTTAAAATTACCTACACTCCAATTATTACATTCGAACCATAGAGGAATTGAAAAAATGAAGCAAATCGCCAGACGATTTTTCTATTGGGACGGATTTGGAACAGATATCGAAAAATACGTCAGTTCGTGTAAAAAATGTCAAATTCTAGGAATAGATAGAACTCCTAGAGTCTATGGAAATTGGCCAGCAGCAACCAAACCATTCGAAAGAATTCATATAGACTTCTTTCATAAATTCAATCGCACCTTTTTAATATTGGTTGATGCTTACTCAAGATGGATTGAAGTACGTAAAATGAGTAAAACTAATGCAGAAATCGTTGCGCAAGAACTCGATAATGTTTTCGCTGTGTTTGGGTTTGCAGCGGTCCTAGTGAGTGACAATGGGCCTCCATTCAATAGTTTCCAATTTAAAAAGTATTGTGAATCACGAAACATTGAACACATTCTTTCTCCACCCTACCACCCTGCTAGCAATGGGCTTGCAGAAAGGGCAGTGCAAACCACAAAAGCTGTGTTAAATAAACTAATCAAGAGCGACTCCTTTTCACAATTACAGATCGACAATGAAGTAAACAAATTCTTGCACCACCATCGACAAACACCTACGACAGAAGACAAAATAATTCCCAATGAACGAATATTTTCTTTTTCTCCCCGAACAGAATTATCTAACACAAAAGTAAACAAAACATTGTTCTGTGAAGCTAATAGTTCCCAAGTTAATGCAAAAAATTTCAACATCAATGAAAAAGTAATATACACGCACAAGGCAAATGGACGAGCATTCAGCTGTGAAGCCATTGTTCTGAAGAAATTATCAAATCTTACATATTTAATCAACATTAATGATCCTACACGAAATGCACACACAAACCAGTTAAAGCGCATTTCACAAACCCCATTTGTTTTGAAAAGTCATATAGAAACTCCTTCTGTAAATGTATTAGACACACAATTAAGTTCAAGCAAGAAAACCTTAAGAATAGGAAAAAAGGTAAAACAAAAGCTACATCAAAGCGTACGTCGGTCAAGTAGAATTAAAAACGCTAAGCATAGAAATCTAAACTTAAAAAATCTATTTAGGAAAAAAACGTAATCGTTGTTTGAAGTAGTGTAAGATATGAAAAATGAATTATAACGCTGAAATATTCTCAAAACTAATATATGTATGATATGTACTACCACCCATTGTAGCACGGAAACTAAGTCCGACAGCAATGGGCTCTCCTCTCTGTTAGACTTGATCAAGCTTTAATAACCACTGATTATCCTAATCATGCCACTGTATGAAGGGCCAAAAAGGGGTTGGTGGATCGATATGCAACATCACTTATACGTATCCACAGGGATATAAAGAATCTCCTTCCAACAACAAGATTGAACAATTGGTCAATAGAGCAAGCTATTTAACAGGAGGATGCCCCAATGGGCGGGGAGAAGAGCCCGCCCTCTATTCACAAACTGTTAGCAATGGGGAGTTGGCATTCCCACTCTCCCCATCCAGATTGCTTCAATCGGGTGCCCTGATGGTCCCTCCCATTCCCATGAAATATTTATATAATAGTGTACAAATATATGTATGTAAATGAAAAATACTACAATCATTCGTATCAATTATATATGATCTTCGTTCGGTTGATCCTGAAATGCAAGAAATGTTCTATAGTGTTAAAGTGTAGAATTCTGTGGTTCGCACTTAAGCACGTTTTCGCTCGTTTTCAGCGCTAGCAGCAATTCACTAAAATCTCGGTTTGAGGTATCCTGAAAAATTTGGTTATATCTATTGAAATTTAATCATTTTATTTTACTCTTATTCACTGGTCACTATTTGCTGCTTGATGCTGATTTTATAACCTCATCTATGAAATAAAATCAATAAAACCAAAATTATCAATTATAATAATATTGTGAGTAATGATAGAGCAATGACAAGGATTGAACTGTAACATCAGACACAAGCTAAATGAATACAGCGCTGTATGAATCATATCCGCTGGAATTTGGTCTAATGTTCATTTGCAAAACGGTAATGAAAAATACATTCAATAATAATTGCAAAAGCCTATCACCGACTCCGTTGCCACCTCCTGACATCCAATGGATTGTCACTGAAAAAATAAATAAATATTAGATATGTATTAATATCCTCCTAGTCCGATGGGGGCAACCCCGGCGTAGTGGTTAACATCCATACCTCTTACGCCAAAGTCACGAGTTCGAATCTCACCCCCGGACAAGTTACGAAAATACCCAAAAGAGGTATTTGAGTGACTACGACGGGAGATGAACCAGCCCGAGGCTGAAAATCTCGATAATCCAGCCAAAAAAAAATCCTCCTAGTCCTGGAAAAGCTGAAACAGTATAGATCATTCCAAAAATCAAAGATGAAGTTTCAGTAAAAAATATTATTTTATAAGACATGTTGTAATATTTTTTCTAGTAACATTTCAAAGATAGCAATTGGAGTAATCGAAGAGTCCAGTTTGATGATATCTGAAATAAATGGCTTATTTAATAATAATACCACTAAACAAAATATTGAAATATATTACTATACTGCTTAGAAACACATGCCAGTCTTTTATGAATTTTGTGAAAATAATTTTTTTTTCGAATTTTAAAATTTCATGAAAAATAAATTGAGCCTTTTATGCTTGTCATGTTGCTCCAGGGTCTTACATGGTTTTGGAATGCAAAGATGATTCTAAAGCGTGCTGAAATTATTATTAAAATGAGAATGGAAAATATACAATAGGATTTAAAGGTACACGATCTTCAGTCGCACCTCCTCACTTCGCTATTGTCAGATTGACAACATTGCCCAGGCTACGCCAACCAGCGTCTCCATGTTTCAGCTGGCAGTCTTTTGTGATCATATGACTCGTGGAGGCGTGAGGTAGGAACTTGTGAGGACCGGAGGTCGGTTGCACCCTCCTTTGAAGTTGTCAACTCACCATTTGAAGCCCTATTCTCAAAACTAATATAAACAATAGAATAACTAAAGAGGGGAGATGAGAGGAGCGCAATGAGACATCTCTCACCTCACACAAATGTATGCATGAGAAACCCGAATAAACCTCAGTATGAATTGACTATCGCTACTTACTAGACGTGTTTCCTACGGTGATCCGAAAGACCTACTTGCCATTATGAAGAAGAAATTTTGAAGATTTTACTGCTGCCAGATATCAAAGAGCAGGTTCTTTTTGTGATTGAATCAGCGGGAGAAACGGAAAAGTTGCTTAAGTATCTCGAAACGAATGAGTTTATTCTTTTCGATATTTATGATAGGATTCTCGCATTTTTGGTCACTATGATGTCAAGAGTTTAAAATTTTTTCACTATCTAAGCATGTGTTACCGGAAAACCGAACTAGGCTCAGTGAACACCAGTTCAATAATCGTAAAAATATTTTGAGTGGCATGCATTTTTTTGAGAATGATATAACCAGATTTGTTGTTTCAAAGGACTTTATTTTGAAGGCGAAATTTGCGAGGCAATCTGACGAATCCAAACAGAAACAAAAAAAAAAGATTTTGAATTCGTGGAGGCACAAAAAAATAAGGAAAAAGCAAAGAAGGAAGCAAGGCACCAGATCAAAAAGCAAGAAGAAGTTGTTGGAATGAAAAGGAAGGCTAAAGAAGATATTTTTAATTTGATGGAAAAATAAATCAGAGCTATGACATCCAATAATCCAGAAACATCATTCCTGAAAGTTTTTTTTTAAACAAAAAGATAACATCCAGCAGGAGGAACAATCAGAAGGCTATTGAGAACAATTAAATGTTATGACGTATATGTTAAATAAATACGTACCTATCTTGATACACCATTGACAAAATATGGATCATTCTCTTTGACATACTTTACATATCGGTTGTGTTCGAGTGCTTTCATCACTCACTCAAACGTCCTGTGCTCCTTCACGGGTGGACTTGGCCAGCGTGGATCACATCTTGGGTCATTGGTTGTTTTTGTCTGGACATTTTTATTAAGTTGGTTATCGGTCAATTTATTTGACTTAGCTCATCGTGACTTATGTTTCCCTCTTTACAGGTTTTATTTCACACTGAAGTTTTCAATTACATTCCTGTTTTGAACAATGCATCTAATTGGCTCAAAAACGCAGGCAATCTTATTGTGGGGAACGGTTTTAGCTCCACCGAGACTCTATTCCAAGCGCTGGGTTTTTCTGAAGGAAATTAATCAAAAATCTACTTTTATTATTTGTAGCATACTGCCAAAAATGAGTGATGCATGTTATTGTTTACCCCTTGTTTGAAATAGGTTCGCCTACTGATGAAGCCGTTCCCCATCCTATATTTTTGGTGTGGTAAAAGTTTAGAACATCAATGAGGTCTATACAGGTGGAGCAGAAGTGGTTAAGTTGTATTAGTGTAATGCAAAATACTGTCATTGTGTTCGTGAGATGATGCACAGCCTATTTTTTGTAAACATGCGTGACGTAGATCTCCAAAAACACCAATTTACAAGAGCAGCAAATCACATGGTGGAATGTTTATTTTCGGTAATTGGTGTAGTTTTTAAAAGGTTTCGGCTGAAAAATACCTTCTTGTGCACTAAAAGGATGCGGACAAAAACTAAACTTGCTTTGTTATCATTCGCTTGTTTTTGGAGATCTACGTCACTACCCGAAATCATGGATTGTTTACTCATTTTTCGTTACTAATACCGACAAACACCATGCTCTTCTCCACCTGTATAGACCTCATTGATAGAACATTCGTGTGTGGAATGGATTTGAAGGCGCGGATTTGGCGCGGAAATACTTGAAATATGTTGAATTGATGCGATCCCGCATTAATGATGTTGATTTTTGGTAGAATAAGTGCAATAATATAATGCTTGTGGTTACTTTTGTATTGCATCATAGTAATTTTGAATTTGGAATCATAGTAATTTGGAACCTGCATCATAGTAATTTTTCATGGTCAAAACTAGGGAAGGTCCATTAATTATGTCACGCAGTAAGGGGGGGGGGGGGGGGGGGATGTTTTGAACAATAAAACACGACATTCAGTTCTATGAAGCATGAAGTTTTATTCCAAATAAATGGTTTTGTTGTATTAGTTCATCAATGTTTATTATCCCAAGTAACCACAAGCATTATATTATTGCCCTTATTCAACCCAAAATCAACATCATTATTGCGGGATCGCATTTATTCGACATCATTAATGCGGGATCGCACTAATTCAACAGTTGTCAAGTAATGAAGCGTTAGACTAGCTTTAAGAATGTAGTGATGCATCACCAATGCAAAAATGCTACTTTAAGGTCGGTATCGTGTTCAAAAGAAATTTCTTTTTCTATCCCAAACCCATGTTAAATTCCGTTTACTGAAACGGAAAAGTAAAGAATCGAAAAGAAATTTCTGCAGCAGTATCCACCTGACAAGAATGAAAAATAAAATTGGAATTTGTAAGGTTTCCATGCAAACTAATGGGAGCTGTCACTTTTACTTTCGGAAAAATATTCCGCTCAATTATTCCGTAAGTGAAGGTGACATTTCGTTCCATGTAGATCAATTGTCAAAATTCCGCTTGGTAATATTGAACAAAATTCCGTAACCTCTTTACTTTTTAAGTCGATACTGGCCTTTAGCAATGTTTTATGGCATAACAAAAGATATAGCATTAGTTCGATCTTAGTGGGGCCCTTTTCAGCATTAATCCAACTTCTATGATGCACTAGACGTAATGCATATGCCCTATATATGCATGCTATTATAGCCTCGTGGTTACTTGGGATATCAGCAAATGCGTGTAGTTGGCTTAAGGAAATATTTTGTTTTGAACAATAAAACACGATGTTCAATTCTATAAAGCATTAAGTTTTATTTCAATTCAATGGTTTTCTTGAACTACTTCATCAGTTTTTTTGGTCCATATTTAAACCAAAATTTTATTAGGTGCGCAACTAAGTTCCCGCTGGCTCGTCAATTCGAGTTGAGGAAAGTGCCATTTTCATTTTTACACCACTTTCGATCAATCAAGCACAAACAAATCAATTTAAAAAAAACCTCATGTCAATCGCGGCCTGGTTTGACAGAAAATTACTCAGTATTGATAATTCCGTGAGAGCACGGCAGGTTGTGAAAATTTAATAGCAGTAGTTTGAAATTGAGCGTAGGGCATTTGTAAAGCAGTTTTTCGAAGCAAGCTCACATTGCCAAAACCATCCTGCTTTATTATTAGGTGCGCAACTAAGTTCCCGCTGTTTAGCAATAGATGGCGCCAGTAGTAAGTGCTGGTCGAATGTTGTACATCTCAAGCGTCATAAACCAAGCTCAGACATATGGTAAACAAACCGCTTTGCCAAATCAGTGATTTTGGTTTAGTGTTATATATTTTGGTTGTTTGAAGATGTCTGATTTAGTGCCAAATAATCGTCATTTGCGGGAAGTGTTGATTTTCTTCTTTCATTCGAAGAAAACGGCGGCTGAAGCACATCGAGAGCTCCAAAAAGTTTACGGTGATGCTGCTCTGAGTGAAACAACGTGTCGTGATTGGTTTCGTCGCTTCAAAAACGGTGATTTCAGTGTTGATGATCGTCCGCGTGAAGGAAGGCCAAAAAAACTTCGAAGACTCTGAATTGGAGGCATTGCTAGATGAGGATCCGTGTCAAACGCAAGAAGAGCTTGGTTCAGGATTAGGAGTTTCCCGCCAAGCCGTTTCTAAGCGATTGCATGCGTTGGGAATGATTCAAAAGCAAGGAACTTGGGTTCCTTACGATTTGAAGCCAAGAGATGTTGAGCGTCGTTTTTTCGTCTGTGAACAACTGCTCCAGCGGCAAAAAAGGAAGAGTTTTCTACATCGCATTGTGACGGGTGACGAAAAATGGATTCATTACAGTAACCCAAAACGGAAACATTCATGGGGACTGCCCGGGCATGCTTCAACATCGTCGCCTAGGCCGAATATTCACGCTGCGAAGGTTATGCTGTGTATTTGGTGGGACCAAGTTGGTGTTATTTATTATGAGCTGTTGAAACCAAACGAAACCATTACCGGGGAACGGTATCGAACTCAATTGATGCGATTGAGCCGAGCACTGCACGAAAAACGGCCACAATACGAGCACAGACACGAAAAAGTGATTCTTCAGCATGACAACGCTCGACCTCACGTTGCGAAACCCGTGAAAACCTACTTGGAAACGCTCAAATGGGAAGTCCTACCCCACCCGTCATATTCTCCGGATATTGCACCGTCCGATTATTACTTGTTCCGTTCGATGGCACATGGTCTCACTGGTCAGCAATTCCACTCATATGATGACATCTCAAAATGGCTTGATTCTTGGATAGCATCAAAAGACGAACAGTTCTATCGAAATGGTATTCACGTTCTACCAGAAAGATGGGAAAAAGTCGTAGCTAGTGATGGGCAATACTTTGAATAATTCGTTTGTAACCTTTGTTTTAAAAACAAAGTTCCTTTTTCACCAAAAAAACAGCGAGAACTTAGTTGCGCACCTAATTGTTGAATTGATTCCTATTTTGTATTGGTATAACTAAGTATTTTTTTTTGCGTGATACTGTGACCATATGCTTATTGCAATTTCGTTAATTGCAACGTCCTTTAAATGCAAGTTCAAGTGTTGCAATTAAAAAGCAATCAACTGTCATATGCACATGTCAAGCAGTAATCTGTCATTTAACTTAAAGGGTTCACGAGTTTTTGACAGTCAATTTGACGCTGTTAAATGTTGCAATGAGCGAATGGTCACTGTACCGGTCAACTGATTTTTCAGTTATCTGTAAAGAGAATAACTCATTGATAATCTGTTTTACAAATCATATTTTTTTTAACAAATTATTTTTGTACGGCTTAATCACGTTAGCTTTACGGAGCCATAGGCAATGTTTGTGGGTTACACAAAAAACAACAACTATTTTTTAAACAAACTAGGGTTCTTTTTCTTTCTTGGGGCGATTTTATGTAAGCTTCTTCTTGTTCTTTTGCAATTCTAGCTGACTCTTTTTGTTTACTGATCCCAGTTGATATGAATACGGTGAACGGTAACAACGCGCGGTCGCGAGTTTTTATCTCCTTCGGTTCATGATTAGTTATTTCGGTGTCCACCGACAGATTCCTCCGTTTTATCTTCCAGCACCTCTAGCGTTTCCAATTCTCCCTCACCTTCAGCCTCTGATTCTACGGTGGCTGTACCTCCAGTTACTGCACATCCGGAAATTTTCTTCAGTTTACCGCACAACTCCTTCTCATGACGACGCAACCCATTTAACATTGCCAAAACCATCCTGCTTTATTAAGTTTTATTAAAGGTTTGTCAAAGCCACTAGAAATCAATTTGATTTTATTACGACGCCAAGAGCTGCCAATAGGTTTCATATTTTAGTCAGGTTTATGAGAACCTACACAGTCTGTTTACAAAGATCTTAACACCCCGTTCGCACTACAACCTATATTACGTTATATAGAGTATCTTAACATCAGCATCTATGCATCTAGTTTTACTGAAAATAATGTGCATGGCGTATATCACGTAATATAGGTTGTAGTGCAAACGGGGTATAAAACCTCGTTTTATCAAATTCCTTTTACTCCCATCAAAGGTTTTATTTCGACTTTATGAACTCATAAAATGCTGTTTTGAAATGCCGTTTTAGGACTCATTCATATTATCTTATTATGGTCAGTTGAAAAAGCATTTTAAAACCATTTCGCCTCCAGTCAATGCATTAAACGGCAAATTTGCATTGAACGCAGTCACCATAAGACCAGATAGTTTTATAATAGCCATTGTGAAGAAAAATTGGCTTTATGGCAAAACCGCGATATTTTTTTCCAATAGCCATATTGAAATTATGAAATAATTGAAATGTGGAAACATAAGTGCACCAAATTCTAAATGTGATGCAAATTAATTGTAGATCGGAGACCAATTTCTGCATTTTTTTTTTGTAGATAACCTTATTGAATTCCATCAATTTTCAAGAAATTCGAATATATTTGTTTTAATTTTGTGTTTGTTGTTGTTAACTCGCATAATTTCCGAGGCGCATTAATTTTCGGCTCTTATCGTGTAAATATTCACCACAAAATTAAATGCGTATATGATTTGGAGCATGATACGCTGTAAAAAACCTAATTTGCTTTGGATATTTTGCTATAAAACAAAATTTCCCGCAACACTTAACCTTTTTTCTTCGATATTATTTACTGCTAAATGAATCAGAAGAGAAGAGAATCGAACAAAGCAGAACAACAAAAATCAACCACGATATCACATTTAAGTTTGACAGCTGTGGCCATATGGCCGCATGCAGGTTTTCATGGCAGCCAAAAGGTTTTATGAAGGTTCTCAAGTGGCATCTATCACTAGAATATTTTCAAAAACTTTATGGTCTTATAAAGGTGTTATTAACTTGTTTTCACAACCGTCTATACACGCAAAAAAAAAAAACGCAGTAGAAACTACCATTTCGAGGGTTAAATTAAGCGCAAACACCAACAATTTTCACCTGACTATAAATGCGTTTGATTTTACCATGCCTGCGATTAGATCGACCATGGTGCGGTTGATATCAATACGAGGTCTGTCAAATATACCACAAATGTTGAAGATTTTACCATAAACGTAGTAAATTTGACGGAAATTTCATGGTAGTTTTAAAGATAGGCATAGTCGGGTAAAATGGTAGTTTTTACTACAAGATTTTTTCCTGTGTAGAGTGGGCCACTTTGTACAAATTTTGGCTTTAAAGAAGCATAGAGGAGGTGTTGGTAGACAAAACAGTTTTGAATGTAGTTTTATCAACAAAGCCGGGAGGAATGCAGAAATGAAACTTAAATTGTTACTTGGAAAATTCGGCTGCCTCCTATCTTTCCGCTTGGGACAGGAAGCTATTAGGTGTCCCTCTTCCTCTCAGATGAAGCATTTGTCCTTGTGGCCTTTGTAATATATGTTTCCCTTCCGTCTCGCAAAGTGCAGCGATGACGGGATTTCCTGCTTCACATCCATGTACGGCCCCGCGCACACCAGTGTAGGCGGGTATGCCCAGCTCCAGCGGGAACTTCTCCCGCATGAGGCGTTTTACATGTCCATATTTTAACCGTAACAATCTCCTGGCCAGGAACCTCTGGTGGGAGATCGTATATTCGCACAGAGCAGATGTGATCCTGGGCATGCGACATGTGCACTTTAACCTTTTTTCCATTCCCATAATTGAACATAAGTTCATCCGAGTTGGCGGTCAACGCGTGCAACATCGACCTTTTCATCTGCAATCCTATATGCAGCTTCAATTTCATCAAGCTCCACATCAGGGGGTTAGCCACTCTGCCACGTTGTGTTTGTGTTTCAGTGAGTCGGAAGGTATTTCTGAGTTTCAATACTACAATCGAAAATTTATGCTTATTGGCAACCATGGACTAGAAAATAAAAAGAATGATTAGTAATTTCCATTTAATTCCAACTACCTTTATTGCTTATCTAGACAGATACGCGTATTTCGTCTACAATGTGCAGACTTCTTCAGTGTCGTGTACTAATACTCGACTGAAAGAAAACCTTCGCCACCTGCCGTATTTATCCTATTTTCTAAATACAAACACTTGTACCTACAGCTAACATTTCTTGTACCTAACCTATCCTGAGTCCAAAACAAATATTATGCTTGATATCTACCTCGCCTTTTCTTTATACCCAACCTGATTATTCCGTAGCAGCGGGTGTTCCACTGCGTCGGTTTTGATGTCGTTTGGGTATTAAGTTAAAGAGCCATGTGTACCCGTTACCTTGGTCTTTGTTTAGTAGATTTGTGTTTTGTTGTTTGTTGATTTCTAAGCTTTCTGCGACGTCTAATTTCCAGGATGTAGAGGTAGTCCGTAAGATTGTGATGTCATTCGTCGTTAAGTCCTGATTTTCCGTAAAGATGTGTTCTGCAACTGTCGATTTGAAGTTATGTGAAATTCCTTTGTCAGTCTGTTTGACAGCCTTAGTCACCTCCGCTAGATGCTCTTTGAACCTTGTTGCCAAGGTTCTCTTTGTTTGACCTACATACATTTTGCTGCAGTGTTTACACTTAATTTTGTATACCCCTGCTCTGCCTAATACGTCTATTGAATCTTTGGTGGAGCCTAACGACGATGCCAATTGGTTGTTCCTGCTAGAGAAAACTAAGTCCAAGCCAAATTCCCTAAGTTGAGTTTTTAGCTTTTGTGTAATATCTTTATCGAAGGGGACAGACACACGTTTCAGGGGTTCAGGTGAATCGGAAAGGGTTGTTTGTGATTTCCTATGAAGAAGTTTTTTCCTTTTTTTGGATGATAGCTTGAATTGTCCTCTTTTCGTAACCATTGAGTCTAGCAGTTTCGAAGATATATGCTAATTCTTTGGCTTTTCCGGTTTTATTGAGGGGAAGGGTCAACATTCGGTGGATCATGTGGTGGAAAGTGGCCATTTTATGTTGGAAAGAGTGGTTTGAAGTGTAAGGGATGACTCTTTGGGTGTTTGCGGGGTTTCTAAAAATTTCAAACTCTAAAGACGATGATGACAATGATTCTCTCACTACCAGAAGGTCGAGGAATGCAAGTTTCCCATCCTTTTCTATTTCATGAGTGAACTTGACGTTTAATCACGTTTTGACGTTTAGCCACGCACATTTATGCATAATCTAAATCACATCAGTGCAAGCGAGAGGGAAACAAAACAGTGAGAAAACAAACAATCGATTCATGTAAGTGTTGCCAGAAATTAATAAATATAATTTATTTAATAATGTGTTGGCGGATTGTGTTTTTGAGGGTGTTAACACATGGAGTGACTTACGCCCTGGAGAGACCTAAAGTAACCTTGTGATAAAAAGGGATTTTATTTAAAAAGGTTTTTTTTATGTGGATTTGATTGTTGGTTTTTGTTAAAAGGTGTGGTGTGGGAGTGAATATATGGAATGTTTGAATTGGTGGGAAAAAAGATTGGTTTAGGGAGAGGGGGAAGAGGAAGAAAGGGGGGGTAAAAAAAAATGTATAAGATTATTTTTAAATTGTCAGGCATTGGATCGCTTTGCCTAAATCTTGCAGTGTATACCGCTGTATACTGTCCATTGTTTAGAAAATGGTATTGAAGTCTAATACCGTTTTTGTTTTGGAAAAGGGTGGGACGTTCACGGGAACCCGAATTTTTGTGGGGAACCCAACCCGGGGTTAAAAAAAAAAAAAAACGTCAAAAAGGGATTGGGGGGAGAAGTTTGATGAGGGGGCTTTTTTTTAAAAGGGTGAGTTTGGCTGGGGGTTCACACTTAGAAAATAAAACCGAACTCGGTTGAATTTCAACCGAGTTTTTATCTGCTGAACGCTCGGTAGTCTGTTCGGTTCAAAATGGAACAACCGAGTTCTCGTTAAATTTTTACTCTCTATCAATCTGTCAAATTTACCGAAAAACTCGGTTGACAAAAATAAATCCAATCAGTAATAACCGAACATCGGTGTACTCAAATATTACCGAACGCGTTCAAACAAACCGACTTTTTTGTTGCAGTTACGGAATTCGCTTCTTTATGGCAGAGCTGGATTTTTGGTTGAAATAGCTTCGAATTTCATAGTAATAAAACCAGTTTTGTCAGTTACATTGTTTATTGGTGCAAACAATCCTCATACATTACTAAATGTGCATCCTCCTGTTGTAGTCTCTCGGTTATTTTTTCCATTTTTACTTGACAAAAAACACAGAACGAAGACATTCTTCGCGCACACGCAAGATAAAATGGCTGACGATTATTCAAGCCTTATCGAGTCAGCTTAAATAACCAAGTTTTTCGGTAGACTTAGCCGTCGCGGAATTGACTTGAAGAGAAGTGTTTGACATTTAAGAATATTCAGCGAATGTTTGGTTCAGTTTACCGAGTTATATCAGTTTTTATGTACCGAACTCTTAAATATCCCTGCTTTGCCGTACTGTTAGGTTCATATTTCATTTTTATCTGTCAAATATATCATGTAGTAACCGAAACTCGATTACTACATTCGGTTTCTTGATGGTAACCGATGTGGTTCGGTTGAAAATTGAACCGAGTTCGGTGTTATTTTCTAAGTGTGCGTGATTGCAATAGTTTACATCACAAATAGTTTTTGAGTAGTTTAAACAAATTTTGCGAGCTCAACCAGTGTCAAACATGATTCCAGAATCATCTACTTATTTAATAAAGTAATATTATAGCATTTCATTCGGGCAGAATGAACGTATTAACGTTTGAAATGTTCCATCCGTAACGTAACGCTCTCATTTTCTGAATTTTTTTTTAAATGACATTAAGGAATAGAAAAGAAAAACATAGTCCTGCGTTAAAAACATATGATTACTTTTCCCATATTAATTGATTTATTTTCACTTGCTTAAGTTTAACAATATATACAATCATCACATCTGTTATACCCCGTTCGCACTGCAACTTATATTATGTGATATAGAGTATCTTGATATCAGTTTTTATACATCTAGTTTTTACTGGAAATAACGTGCATGGCATATGTTATCAAGATACTCTATATCACGTAATATAGGATGTAATGCGAACGGGGTATTACACTGGCATGTCAATCCTTTGATTTCGAGTAGGATGAATGGCGAGAGATGATGGGAAACATCATTACTATATCCTGTAGAAATGATTTTTATAAGGTTAGATCTGGCAAATTTCTTGGCCTATATCTATAAAAAACGACAAAATACAAAGCAAAAAATATCTCAGAAAGGATTACCATTGCGATCATCGTAACGGCATCATCTGCGGCGGTCCAAATACTGGCCTTGGTCTATTTTTCAGAACAAACTAAAAAAAAAACTGCCGAATCTAGGGTCACTCTGCCACGTTGTGTTTTTGTTGATCGTGTTTCGGGTTGTCAGAAGGTGTTTCTGTGTTTCAACATATCTGTCAAAACTGTAATCAACAAACCATGGCAACCATGGACCTTTTGACGTATGATCCACGCACACTTATGCATCATTTGAATCACATGAGTGCAAGAGGGAAACAAACAATCGATTTACCCTTGTGTGATAGATAAAGTATAATGGTTAAACGTCAAACAGGTCTATCCCATTAAGGGCATCTTCAGCGGCGGACTATTTTAAGATCAACTTTATACTTGATTTGCATCAGCGAAACTTGAATAGAACTAGCTAAAATAGACCAACTTTGCGTTCCCCGCACCGGTGTTGTATTTCTTGTTGTTAAACCCGCCAACACCTGTCATCCTGTCGATCATTCAAAAACAAAGATCAGAAGTATTTTCTAAAGAGATAGAAAATTATACACAAACATTTAGCCATTGATTGGTTTGACCAAATAATTTTTAATGCCAGTAGTGCGTCGTTAGCTGACGACAAGGAATACTTGTTCTTTCGTTTGGCTGAAGGTGAGTGTGTGAATGCATGCATTTCTATAAAAAGATATTAGATAATGCTGATTTGTAGTTTGGCAGCGGATAAACAAGAGTCGAAACGGAGAGGGTCACGTCCTGGGTGACGCCCCAACGTCGACCGTGATTTCCGTTCCGGTCATCAGAAGCTGTTCCAGGACTACTTTAGCGACACGCAAACCTCCAACGAGCAGCACTTTCTGCTTTTCCGCATGCCAAGGGAGGTGTTCCTGGACATTATGCGACAACTAAAGTCAACTAGAGGCTTCTCCAAAATTTATCTGTATGAGCTATTTGCAAGTGCTTATCATAACCAATCTATCAATAAACCGATTGTTTACTTTGAAGACCCGTGGCTGTTTAAATTTCTACCAACATCACAAAAACAACACAACGCCAATTTGACTACCTTCAAACGAAGTAGGAATTAATATCCTTTCATTTCAACACACAACCTTTGAGGTACCAAACAACCTTTGAGGTACACACATAAACACATTCAGTATACCCCCTCACACACTCTACCGCATACATCCAGGTATCAACAAACCTACTATAAATACTAGACCTACTGTGATGTTCCCTTCAAGTCGAGCACTCGACACTGAAGAAGTCTGTAAGTCGCAGACGAAATAGGCCTATCTGTCAAAAGAGAAGCTTCCTATAGTGGAATTTAAAGGAATTTGCTCGCGTTTACTAGTGATAATTTTGAAAAAGTGCTTCAATATTTTATTTTTTATTTTTGTTAAAGTGATCATATGAAGTGTTAATTTTAAATTCTCCTAGTTTCCCAAACCCAAATACTTTGAAGACTTCATTACTTTTCATTTCCGAGCAATCGAAATACTATTCGGAATCTCGGGACCTCCGCATTTCGATCTAGTCAGCGATTTCCGGAAAATGCAGTGGCTGTAAAAAAACTAAGACAAGCATTCGCTATTTAGGAATGAAACGAAAAGGCAATTCACTAGCACCGGGAGCAACTTGAGGTAATTATCAGCATCCGAGGCGAGCAACACAGGTTTTTGTCCGCCGCCAGCATCACACGCAGCAAACACGGTTACTTTTCGGCTCACAAATATACCTCAGAATATACTCAATAAAATTGAGTTATTGTTTAGTTTGTACTCACTAATTGGTATTATCAAGTAGCGTGTAGTGTTTCGGAACGGTATTTTTCTTGTTCCAAATTGATGCTTGCCCTCAGGGCACCTCCAATCCTGATGATAAACTGGTATAGATCTAAATATTTAGATCTGAAGTGATCTAAATTCTTGCACCGCGCCGTTCTATATTGGCTTTTATACCACAATCTGATTTAAATTTTTGGATCTTCTAAAAAAAATGATCCAAATGATGCATGTTTTGGATCACTTTTTCTGCCTTGATCTATTTTCTGTAGTAGTGCTGGCAACAATGCTATTGAAAAAAAAAGAAAAAGGGTTTATATGTCAAAGCCATCAGAAAAATAAAAATAAGCAAAATGAAATCGACGAGCAAAAGGCGGATCTGAAAAATATGTCGTTGATAATTTCCGGATAACTTAAATGCGGACCTCGAAGATGATGTGAATAATGCTCAGGTTCAAACTGCAGTTACCAGTATGAAGTTAGGAAAAGTAAATTGGATTAAAAATCAGAAAAGAAAAAAAAATCGATTGCCTAGGAAGGTTCTGCCCAGATTGACGTCGGTGAGGAGGACGATGAAGATGCAGATGATGACAACGAGCAATTCATGAATTGCCAAATAAACTGGAAGTTTGTGGTGGTGAAAGCAATTTGAACGAGAGAGATGAAGAAACTGCAACCCCTGGAATGCAGAGAAAATAAACTTAAATCTACTTAAAAATTTACGAAAGAACTGACATCCACTCCTGTGAAGGTTGATACTATTTGTTGCAAAGTCTTCAACTTTGCTCTGGTCACGGTAACAAGTGAAACGAACGTAATTCCTGCATTTAAAGTGGACGGTCCAGTCCAGCTGTATTCAACGGATTTCAACTTTGTGTACTTCAATGGAGTCAATGCAGTCAAAAGCCAATTGTGAGAAAGAAGAGATGAAACTAAGCAGCCAGTCCTTCCAGCCGTAGTTGTATTCGTCGATTTTCGCCATGACGCCCTCGCAGAAGTATTTCCGATCGTGGCTGCGGTCGATCACAGTATCCTTTAACGGCATTCGAAGTCACACTCTGGCCGAACTGGTGACTTCTTCCAGAAATGTTTATAATAAAAGTCGAACAACTCCTTGCTGTCGGTCATGTTGTTAATAAGTATGTCCCAGTCCACCGGCCGAAATCTTGGTTTGCAAAAATCGAAAGAAATCAAAACCCTTAAGAAAAAATAGGAAGTTCTCAAAGCTCCAGTCCTGCTTGTGGTTTGACTAACCTTCTAGAGAATCACCCGTATTCTGTATTCCGTTGAGTCGGATTGATTTCGAACGAAACTAAATCACGCATTCTGAATTTCGATCAACTTGACTTTTTGTATGGGATAAGTTTACCGGATACGAATTTCGTTCGTTCTGTGAGAAGATGGGCATCATTCATTTCCGCACCGCACGTCTTATCCGCAATCATATGGGTAAGCGGAAAGCACGACAAATTGCAGCAGGGTCACCGTAATTCGCGAAGGTTTACAAATCCGGCCGGAGTCATCATCGAGGCGGTTGGGAACGTGCATTACAATGTACTTCTCGATGCACCATCAGGAGGAAAGCGGATGATTCGTTTGCACATCGATAATTTTTTTAATTCGGAACAACGATTCTGGAAAACAGTAGAAAGCTGAAATTGAGGTACCGCTGCGTATTCTTTTGGAATGACGTTTCGTTTGACCGGGTTGCCGTTTGCTTTTTTGCATATAGATCAAAGTAAATAGATCAGCGGTGCAAGATTCCTTATTTTGATCTAAAATAAGAAGATCTAAATTTTTGAAACGGATCAATTTTAGATCAAAATATCCATCAGGATTGCAGATGCCCTGAAAACATATACCAGTTTTAAAATGATGCAAAATAGATCCAGTATAAAACAAAATTTTAAAAACGGGGGGGGGGGGGTTTTTGTTTGGTTGGTAAAAAAAAAAAAAAAACAGTTGTTGAAGATGCCCTAACTAGTTGTAAATGACGGAAATTTATCTATGATGTGTTTGCGAGTGTTATCACATTCCCGAATAGAAATGATGATGTAAAAAAATATCAGCAGACATCTTCCAAATATTAAATTTGAATGTGAGTTGTCGTATTCTATATGTATTGAGAGTTGGAAATTACGCCCTAGTACATATAAATATAACATATTTAAACTTCACATTAAAAATAAACGTATTGATGATGTTAAATTTAACATCAGAACACGTCCTATAAAACTAGAATCTAAAATTACATGAAAATCAAACGTTATGTATGTGTGAAATGTTGTGAACCTAAGACATCTAAACACATCTGATGACATTAGAATTGGCCGTTACCTTAGAAATAAACTTCATTCTACTATAAAAGAGTGCAGGTCTATAGCATTAGAAAACTTCTTACAACATAAGAATGAAACGTTACAATAGAAAGATAGAACCAAAGGTCTGTGTGAAATAAAATGTTACATTCATAATAAGCCAGAATACATCCTGTGTCATAACAATCACACGTTGCGTTGAAATCCATGTCCTTTCAGATTATTTGGTTTTAATGTTATTATCTACAACTGAAAACATCCAGAAACGATACACGGTCACGTTTTTCTACAACTGAATGCATCATACATCATCTCTTTTATTGGAAAAAATCGACACTTGAAAACATATGTAAGATGTTTATTCATAACCTTTAATACATCTGAAAACATCAAAATTCCTTTGACTATGCTGTTTTATTCAAATACATTTTATACATCAATAAGCTTAAAACATCAGAAGAACACTTTGTTTGAATGTCAAAAGTAAAAAAAATCATGACATCAAAGGGACATTGGAATAAAAAAAAAATTGTTTGAAAATGTCTGATGTTAACATCATGTTACCATAGACTAACTCTAAGACCAGTAGGTCCCGAACAAATACAATTTTTTTTTTGGGTCGGTGGGTGCTAGCACAGCGGCCCAACTCGGTCCCAAGCTCAATAATACGCCCCTAATAATGAACTCACACGAACACACTCTCAAATATTCTGTCAAAATAACACAGCAAATCAAAACAAAGGCGCAAATATGTAAAGTTAGGTGCAGGCTTCAAGGTGTACTTCGGACCAAGGGGTTCTACAACAGTGAACCAATTTTAAATCGCTAGTTGCATATTGATTGTTGATGTTACCTTGCCTAAATACAGCAAAATCGTTCTGATCTCTAATGTTCAACGTAAGATGTAGATTTGAATTTCATGTTGATGTAGACATTGAAAGCAGACATCAGCCTGATGTAAATTTTTATTCGGGTTATCCCCTGTTGTGATGTAAACATCTGAGCATGTCAAATTACGTTTCATCGCATACGAAGCAGCAACTTGCATGAAATAGCTTTAACGAAGACTAGATTTTGCATACAACATTATCGACAAGTCATGGAATGTCCCAAGACTTTACTTGATTTATAATGTAAATTTGTATGTTTTGTGACGCTCCATGATATTGTGCTGTGCCTGATATTGAACAGAAATTTTCACTACTAACTAATTGAAGTTTTTTTTCTTACGTATAGTCCAACTTTCGAAGCGAAAATATGGTCTATCCAATAGAACAAGATATGCCGTGCTTAATGTCTTTATAAAAACTTATGGAAGGAAAACATCATGAAAATCAATGGATCTATGCTAATGTGTAGGTCCCACCTTTCCCTTATTATTCCATTCCTGACAGCTATACATTACTCTTGTCTGTTTGGTCGTAAAAAGATAACCATTTCTTTCCAACAAACGGCTAACATAGAATTATGGCTTTTCAGTCTTTTGGCCGTTCATTTTGCAAGACAAATCTGACCGTTGCTCCTATCACATCGGTGGAAGATAAGTTTATAATGAAAACTCGCCTTTTAATAGGACAGGTTTAGCAGAATAGCCAGTTTTGCCACATGTTACGTTTCCTGCCAATCGAACTTCAAGTATAGAACATTTAAAACTTTACACATCCACTGAAAGCCTTGGTTCGGGGGCTATCATTCTATTCGGCATAATGTGTTATTTGTAATCCCAGGCGGTGTGCCAACGCTTTCCAGCATAGCGAAATATCGCATTCATCCTTCTACCATCTCTACGGTTTCTCGTCTTCAGCCTCTCTTCAAGAACTGTATACTGACCCTCAAGGTTTCACAAGTTTGAATTCATTTCGAAGAAAAATGGAAAGCAGCACCACTCGGGTTCCGTTTTGTCTCATGGACATTGGACATTCATCGAAAACACCATATTTTTAAGATTCAAGATCTACCTCTGGCAAAAGACATTAACGGACGACGATCCAGTTTTTTTTTCGCTTTGCTTCGAGCCAAAATGCTTAAGACACTCCTCTCGGTAAAGATCGTGCTTTGACCTTTGCCGGTGGGAAAGCCGATGTCCATCAACCGTGAGCTTGAAATTTTCGAGCAAAATGTGTTATAATCTTATGCATAACATTGGCGCGGTTGATTATCAGTCAATATTGATAGCGTTGCGTACAGTGTAGGATGAACGTGAAACCTTCACCATTAACTAGCTTCAAACTCAATTTGAGGCGTATGAAACCCGAAAGTAAATATGATTCCCTGCAGTATGATTAAAAGTTTCGAAATATTTACATATATTGGGATTAAGGTAGGGGAGACACGGGTTTGTCAAGCTGAAAATTCCAATTATCTTCACGGTTAAAAATCCACACATGACAAAAATCCATGTAAAATTCTACATAATATTCATTTGTTCACATATAAGCAAAACGCTCTGAAAAACACATATGAAGTATGAAAAGTATGTTTGGCTACACATAGTGGTTATTGGTACACATAGCAATTATGTGTGGTTACAAATAAATATCATTTGTTGCTCAAATGACAAAAAATCATGTATGGGACGCATAGATATTATCATTGCTTTTTTTTATCAGTGTCGATTCTAAGTTCAACAAACCGCGAAAGTTTCCCAGGATCACGAGTTAATAGAAAATAAATGGTTTGCCGAGTGTTTCGCATTTGTGGGCTGAAAAGCTTTGAGACAAACACCACTGGCAGCTGTAATGGAATGTTTGCAAATATGGTTGTTGACTATTGTGAATAATTATAGTTATTCCTGGCTGTTTTTGCCAGACCTCGTTTCCTGTTACTCTGGGAGAATGGTGCAGGAATCGTAAATTTCCAACGTTGTATCCAAGGACGGAAAGCATCAAAACTCGCAGCATCCAAACTCGCCGGAGTTTAAAGTGTGGCCCATTTAGTATTGGAACAAACAATTTTGATTCTTACAGCGACCCTACACAGAAAAAAATCTTGCAGTAAAAACTACCATTTTACCCACTATGCCTATCTTTAAAACTACCATGAAATTTCAGTCAAATTATGCTACGTTTATGGTAAAACCTTCAACATTTGTGGTATATTTGACAGACCTCATATTGATATCAACCACACCATGGTTGATCTAATCGCAGGCATGGTAAAATCAAACGCCTTTATAGTCAGCTGAAAATTGTTGGTGTTTGCGCTTAATTTAACCCTCGAAATGGTAGTTTCTGCTGTGGTTTTTTTTGCGTGAAGTGGTCGGATTTGTAAACTATGACATCTTAAGGTCGGTATCGTCTTCGAAAGAAATTTCTTTTTCTATCTCAATCCCATGTTAAATTCCGTTTTCTGAAACGGAAAAGTAAAGAATCGAAAAGAAATTTCCACTTGAAAAGAACGAAAAATAAAATTGGAATTTGTAAGGTTTCCACGCAAACTAATGGAAGCTGTCAATATTACTTTCGGAAAAATATTCCGCTCGATTATTCCGTAAGTGAAGGTGACATTTCGTTCCATGCAGATCAATTGTCAAAATTCCGCTTGGTAATATTGAACAAAATTCCGTAACCTCTACTCTACTTTTTAAGTCGATACTGGCCATTATGTGTTCCCTACACTCAAAAAACAATGCACCTTATATTTAAGTGCAATCACCTATAGATTTGGGCAAAGTGCAAAGTTATTGATCTGTATTGGTGCTGCACTTATTTTTTATTAAATGTGGTCAAATACTATTCATGACCTATGGAGTAATTAACCATATGTGCAATAAATATATGGTCTATAAGTGCAACAGCTGAATAGATATTAATTATAGTATACATGGATTGCATTAACTTGTCCTAGCAAAATTCGAATGAGTTTTTTAATACGTTTTATGTGGAAAGGTGCATGGATTTTATTTTTTCATAAAAAAGTATTGCAAAAGTATTGGATTTTTTGTATCTTTTCATGTAATAAAACGAAATGTGCGAATAAAAGAGGTTTTATTTGTACTAAACTATAAGTTTAACGTACACAGATCAGGAGAAAATCGATTTTCGGTCAACGGATTATCCTGCGTTCAACCATGGACCCAAAGGGAAGGACGTAGTTGTGCTGTAGAAACATTTAAAAAATTATGGACCACTATCGTACTAGAGAACCGGTTTCTAGTACTGTCAAAGTGCCGTGTATACTAGATTATTTTAGATATTGCGTAGGCGTGTTTTAGTGTGCATGTAAGTTATTATTACCGTTTTCGGTTTTAATTCAGTTCTAACCTGGATCGGGTGTGAAGATTGGGT
This sequence comes from Aedes koreicus, assembly GCA_024533555.2. Taxonomy (NCBI): domain Eukaryota; kingdom Metazoa; phylum Arthropoda; class Insecta; order Diptera; family Culicidae; genus Aedes; species Aedes koreicus. The sequence goes on from JAHHFK020001171.1 coordinate 69,226, forward strand.
CGACTTGTTGTGTGTCAAACGTCGGTGTGTTTGGCTCTTTTTGTAACAGGTATCAGCTTGAGGTTTGTGTTGACAATAACTTCGAGTATCGCAGGTTGGAACTGGTACCAACCTATGTTCGAAAACGTATATGTCAGCTGATTTTATTTACAAACTTAGTTGGTATTATCTGGCGTTAATTTCGTTTCATTCTTCTTCGATTTCGACCAATACTTCTCAGGTATGATCAAGATTTTAAGTATGAAATGAAAGAAAATTATTTAATGGTGCATATTTATCGCAGGTGATTGAATCCGGAATGGGTGTCGCTACTCCGGGAGAGCTTGCTAAGCGTCAAGCAAAAGAGCATGCTAAACTAAATCAGATAATTACGTTCCGGAAGGAACAATCACAGGTGGCTCCAAGTGCATCAACGGACCCTTTTGGATATAACCTTATCGTTTCTGACGTAACGCAGATTAGCAACAAGGTATTCAGTGAACAATTATATACTGGATTGAAGATGCGTCGTCTGTGAGATGTTCATAATGAAATATTTCTTTAGAAAAATACAATCAAACAATACCTACTTTAACTGAAGTGAATTCATTGCACATTGAACGCATGTAGAACGGTCATAGAGTCAACCATGCCTTTCGTTTCTGCATGCTTGCTACCGGCTTCAACCTTCTCCAATATTCCTACGACCTTCACATTGATGTTGAATCCTTCCGGCACGCCCTGGTTCCTCAGTGAGCATTGCGTCTTGTAATTTTGCTCCAAAGCTGGCCTTATTCTTTCTCTAAAAAGCATTCCTCGTCAATCCATCCAATTTTTGTAATTGGTCGGAGGTGACGGATTCCGTAGCTCAATTTTTACCACACTGCACTCGTAATAAATTAAATTAAATGAAAAAACGATCGATGATCGTAATCCGATACCAAACATTACAGACATACTCGATAAGCTCGGTCGTTGTACTTAGATCTTGCTTCTGGCTTCCACCAAGTCGAAGTAGAAAAGGCAGACATCCTAAAAACAGCATTCAGTGTTGAAAACGAACACGATGAGTTTTTTGCAAATGCCCATCGGTCTTAAAAATGCACCATCAACTCCAAGGTTACTGTCGGAAATTTATTTGAGATTTTGCTAAGATAGCAAAACCTCTAATAAATCTAACCCAACAGCTTTCGCTTCTAGAACATTGAATAAGTCAGAGGAAAGGTACTCTGCAATCGAAAAAGAATTTGTTAGCAGTCCTATGGGCTTGCAAGTATTTTCGACCGTATCCTTATGGACAAAAATTCATATTGTATACAGACCACAAATCTCAAATATATGGATTAAATTTGAAGGACACCAATAATAGACTAGTTCATTGGCGTCTTTCACTGAGCGAGTTCGACTACGAGATTAAATACCGGCTCGGAAAACAAAACGCCGTTGCCGATAGTCTATCTCAAGTTCGTAAGGAAATTAATATGAATGAAAGTATTTCTTCTAATGATATGAGTGCATACTCAGCCGATACAGATGATTCCAAATTCATAAAATATACCAAATTGCCAGTTATTAAATTCTCCTTAAAATTGGTCCAGATGAACCAGAGCAATATGAACAAGTTATTTCAAGAATATTTAGAAGAAAAATAACAAAATTTGTGTTTGGCGATTCAAAGAATACATGAACTTAAAGGCGAACAAATTGCATCATGTGCCTAGAAAATTTAATGAACAGTATCCAAATAGTTGACAAAAATGATTTTAGCAGATGCGATCATTGAAAGTTTTTATTTCACAATGATTGATTTAAGAATACCTTAGGAACCCGTGATTGAACAAACTCACGAGTCGGCGCACAGAGGAAATAATATAATCCGGACAGAAAGATTGCACTGCTTGTAGGTCAACATCTTCAAGTGATCAATCTTCTGACCGGAATAACTTTTTTTAACATAAGGAGTGGAGTTAAAAACATAAGTTAAACTGTTAATGCGTTTGTTGACAACGACGAAGATGAACATAGCGTCCTAATCGGATCCAGCCGATCGATACACTTCGTGCAGTTTTTTCCACAATCGATTTGACTGCGTGTTCTAACACGTAATTCCGGTAGAAGATTATTCGTTTCGGCAGTTCTCTATACTCTCTACGATTTTAGTTGAGCGCTTTGATGTTGTTAAGTCGCAAATAATTGCTGATTTTTTCGCCGTACGAATGTTGGACAGCGGTGGAACAGACCATTGAGGGTAATCTTGATCTTCCTCGGAATACCACCCAGTTTGCAGTTTATCTAGATGACGACCTTTGTTGCGACGTACAGGAGCGTCCGCACATTGCTATCCTTGGCAGTGATCGTCCTCCGAACCATGGCCTTTTTACTTATTTTTAATGGCAGTGTTCAGATCTGCCTTGTTGTTGGAGACAACGCACATTATTAACTGGGGATTACCTGGGATAGTGACGATCTCACATTGCCGGATCTAACCGCATGCCTCGAGCAGCCTGAATCATACAGCCGAGGAAGTCACTGCTGCGATTCGGCACAAGGTACATATCAGTGATCCGTATCAAACAAACGATTGTCCAGTCCTGCTCACCTGCTTGAACACCACTATAATATTTGAGTTAGTTTTATCGTTTTAGAACGCCCTATTTTTGAAACTTACGGTGCTGTTGAGGAGTCGAATGCCCTTATGATAAGCAGCAGCAGGCTCCGGGGCACTGAATGTCAGCACAAGCGTGGCCCAATTTATAATCAAACGATAAACACATCCATGTAGCCGAAAGAAATCTGAAAAAAAATATAGACACAATTAGATGTTTAACGATATTGTTCGCTAATATACCGAAGCCATCACCATTAAATTTCCTGACCACTTCACAGTTTTTGTTGAGAACTAGCGCCCCGTCACCGACTGTACATTTCTATTTTTTCAAAATTTAATAAAAAACGCAAAACGGTTGACTTTGTTTTGACAAGAAACAGTGTTGCCGAAGTTGAGAATTTTTTTTTGAAAAAAGTGTTGCTGTCTTTTTCAAGTACTGCTTTCCCAACAAACATCGGTGTTGAATTAGAGCTTTTTCAAACAAATCTGGAGAAGCTATTCAGCTATTCTAGAAGAAACAGCTGAATAGCTTCTCCAAATTTGCTTGAACAAGCTCTAATTCAACACCGATGTTTGTTGGGTTGATAATGATATTCTAGTATATATGGAACTTGATACACTGAAAATTGTGACCTGGTGCGTCAAGCATAAATCGTCCGTCCGATGTCCGTAATTAGTCCGTGGTTCAACCACCTACACAATACATACCTTCTGTACCCTCCAGCTTAAAATCCTGCGAAATATTTCATCGACATTCCAGGTGGTCTGAGATTGAGAAAGCAGCAACGAAACCTCATCAATGGTCACCCTCTCCAACTCTTCAGTTGAAAATCCGCAACCTGTAAAAGATAATTGCGAACAGGAAAACATTACCAGATAACGTATCAATTTTCATAGAACTTACCTTGCCAGCACTCCAGGAATTCAAGAGGGAGACTCAAATCGCCGAGAATAGTTTTCTCAACCTCTTTCGACCGCCAGTCGTAAAGTTTGTTGAAGATAGTTTCCGTTCAATCACTATCCCAACTTTTTGAAGCTATCGCGTTCAGCAGCTCTTCAGCGGGAATGGAAAAAATACTCGGCAGATCTGAAATATTCAAAATAAACACTGTTACCATGGCAAAGAAGAACATCTATAGTAATTTATTACCTTCAAAACATTCAGTGACTTTCGCTGGCAAACCAAGTACCTCAACCACCATACGGTAAAATTCACTTTGCTTTTCCATTTTGCAATTTTTTCTTCTTCTAGAATGACAAAGCAGCTGATTGTTTTTCGCGCACGGTTATTTATTTCGTGTTAAGTGCGAAGATGGATAGAATAGGGCAAAGTGAAAACACACTTGAATGACATTTCTCGACCCATTGAAAATTATATGCGGACCATATCAGTCTCATTGGAAACGAACCTGTGTATTAAGTGACGGGTGTTAAAAATTATATGCGGCAAATGAAAATCATACTGGCTCACATGATTTCAATTCGAAGCAAAAAGTGCCAATTTTAATAATAAAAATTATTGATTTATTTTCAGTGTATAACAATAACAACATCAGACATTTTTTTTCGCGGTGCAGTTCGAACGTTTTTCAGAGAAATACAAAATGGAAGAAGAAAGAAGAAAATAATTGTGCGCAATCATTTGGAAAACCCTTCGTGGTATGGGCCAAAACTTGCTAAAGTGTTGGGTTTTTCCCGAAATACAGTGTGGCGTGTTTTTGAAAAAGTACAGAGAAACTTTGTCGACGGATCGCAAGCCTCAAAGCAAGCGTCGGGCGGATACTGTCAACCGTCAACTGCGGAACAAAGTCATCAAGAACATTAAGGCAAACCTCAACATCTCAGACCGCGATTTGGCCAAAAAGTTTCGCGCCGCACGCATTACCGTGCAACGGATTCGTCTCCGGGAAGGCTTCAAGTCATACCGTGCCTGTAGACAACCAAATGGGGATCAAAAGCAGAACAATGTGGCCAGAATTCGTGCCAGAAATCTGTATGATCAGGTGTTGACAAAATTCAATGGCTGTCTGCTCATGGATGATGAAACCTATGTAAAGGCCGATTTCAAACAGCTACCGGGACAAAAATTTTACATGGCTACGATAAATTTGCACGTAAATACATGATTTGGCAAGGCATCTGCAGCTGCGGTAGGAAGATAAAGGTTTTCATCACTGATAAGACATTTAATTCAGAGCTGTGCAGAATGTCAGATGTCTCCAAAAGCGAATATTGCCATTCATCGGATCCCACAATGAACCTGTCATGTTTTGGCGAGATCTTGCAAGCTGTCATTACCGTAAAACAGTGCTACAGTGGTATGAAACCAACGGGATTCAGTTTATACCGAAAGAACTCAACCCACCAAACTGTCCCCAGCTCAGACCGATAGAGAGATTTTGGGCTATTATGAAGAGGAAGCTGAAGGTGAATGGCAGTGTCGTCAAAAGCATCAATGAATTGAGAACCAAGTGGAATAAGATTGCCAAAACGATGGATGTGAATAATGTGCGCCGGTTGATTAAACGTCTCGATTCTTTGAAATCGAGATGATTAATTTTTATGTATTTTCCCTCTAGAGTTCACATAAAATCGAACATTTTAGTTAAAACAGAATACTATTTTGTTAATGTATATCTGAAATGTGCGCAATAGTTTATGTTCCAATTCTAACTGGGCCACACCTTATATAACTCGAGGGGCTATCAAACGAATTTTCGATTCATCTACCGGTATCGAAATGATGAATTTTTTGAAATTTTGGCATTTAAGAACTTTTATGTATCGAATTTTCCGGTCCGTTGATATGAGATATAAGGTGGTGTCGATCTGCCAAATTTGGAAGACATCTGCATTGAGTTATCTCAAAGTATAATATTAGGTATAGGATCACTACAGATAAACTAGGAAAACAATAGAAGAATTACGTTGCCAGTAGATGGAATGTACAGTTGTTGCGCAATTATTTATTTTCTTGACATAACTTCATTTATAACACCACCTGATACACAATATCCCTCCAACCTTCATTCATGGCTGCGCCTCTCCAATCCCGTGGGCATCTTGTACTCCCTAGATCTTGCTCCTTGTACCCCTCGTCGTCTTGTACCAACCGGATTCCCATGAAACACAATTTTCGCAGGATAGTTGTTAGGCATTCGCGACCTGGAAATACTGGATTTGCCAGTGAGTTGCGCGAGCTCATGATTCATCATCCCCCTTCATACTCCGTCCTCCCGCACTGCACCAAAGATGGTTCTTAACACCCGTCGCTCAAAAACACCGTGTGCACGAAAGTCCTCCCCAAGCATTGTCCACGTCTCATGCCCGTAGCGTTTCGTACAGGATACACTTCGTACGGGAGCCAAGACTGTTTCAACGCAGTTGCTTGTAGAGCCCGTAGTAGGCATGACTTCCCCTGACAATAAGCCTCCGGATCTCACGCCTGTTATCATTGTCTGCAGTAACAAGTGAGCCGAGATAGACAAATTCCTCGAATACTTCGAACTCATCTCCGTCGACCGTTATACTGCTGCCTAGTCGGGCCCTGTCGTACTCGGTTCTGGTTTTGGACGTATTTCTGGTCTAGTGTGCTGCTCTGTCATCGCCTTAAATGTTCTGCGGACAATGTCCACGACATCCGCAAAGCAGATAAATTGACTGGATCTGTTGAGAATCGTGCTCCGCAAGTTGAATGTCTCATAACACCTGCAAGAGCAATGTTGAACAGCAAGCAAAAGATTCCATTACGTTGACGAAGCCCCCTGAGGAATTCGAATGAACCCGATCATCCACCCAATATCCGCACACAGCACGGGGTTCTAAGTTTTTGGCTCAGGGAGTACCAGCACATCGGAGCCAAGCTTAATGAATCAAAAAAACGAAAAATGACAGTCAAACGCACAGCATGCTATGATGAACACATTAATAGACATTGGATAGCTAATTTACGGTACATTCGTTAGTACCGAAGAATATATTGCAAGGTGTACTTGGGACCAAAGGCTGATGGAGATTTACATACAACATTCTCTGCGTGGCTGAATAACTTTCACGTCATCTGTCAGCTATAAATAGAGGATATTGTGAAGCTCAAAAACATTTTGGCTTATTTTCAAAACAGAGAAAATGATAACTTATCTTAAGGCTGTGTGAATATTGAAGGAGTTTCAAAACAAAGCCCTGAAACATATGAGAAGTTAAAAAGTTTTATAAATATTGAATGCCTAAGGTCTACAAACAAAACAAGTCAAGTTTATATGGAAAATAAAATTGTTACAGAATCATTTTTATCTTATTGATGAATATTAATGTCTGTAAGAATCTGCAACTTTATCGCAATGTCTGTATAATGTCTGTAATCTGTATGAAGTCTGCATGCATGATCAAATGCCTGTATAAATACAGACATGTCTGTATATCTGGCATCACTGTTAACAAAAAAGAATGACGTTTATTATTCTTCTCTTGATAGTGATAGGGTTGGTTATGATAGACGCACTGTAACCGGCCAGTACCCATTAATGGGTAAAAATGTACCAATTTTTTGATAGTATATGAAGCTGTCAAAAAATGGGTACTTTTCAAATCAAGATAATGCGTACTAACTACCCATTTTTTATTTTTTATGAGATACCATAAGATAGGTATTTTTCTACCCATTAATGGGTAAAAAATATCTCACCCTTATTCTTGTTTACGTTCGTAGAGGAAACGTTCGAAAGAATGTCACATTCGTATTCCCGTTTTCGTTCGAACCGTTTCTAACCATTCGAACTTTCGAACATCGTTCGTTCGAACGAATTGCGCGATTCCCGTTTTCGTTTGTATCCGTTTTTTGGTCTGTCTCACAAACGTCACTCGTTAGTTGCGGATCTCGTAAACGAAATGAATTGTTTTATTGGAATGAAGTGTGGATTTCCCTATTTATGTGGATTTGACACAAAGTTACATCAGAATTTAGGATTTGAATTAAACTATCAGAGTAGGCCACTCAACCGGGAAGACTTAAGAAAATCCATAATTGAAACGAACAAAGTTAACCAAGCTTACATTACAGTTAACTTAATGATGGCAGTCGATTCTGCCCGGTCGATAGTCACCTGTAGGAGAATACCTGTGTTGAAATGTTTATGTATGTATGTATTTATCACTTGGAATTTTGATCCAGGAAAACCAGATAATTAATGCATATCTGCTGGTCTTACTTATTCCGCAAAGGAGTTAATAGTTGAGAATAAACTTTTGACCTAAGCGTTTTGAAATCGATTAATTTGTATCTTATGAATGGTAAGTTAGAAAAGTTAGAAACAGCAATGGGCTCTCCTCTCTGTAAGACTTGATCAAGCTTTAATAACCACTGATTATTCTAATTCTGCCATTGTATGAAGGGCCAAAAACGTGTTGGGTGGATCGACAGGCAACATCACTTATACGTTTCCACAGGGATATAAGAATCTCCTTCCAACAACAAGATTGAACAATTGGTCATAAGAGCGAGCTATCTAACATGAGGATACCTCAATGGGCGGAGAAAAGAGCCCACCCTCTATTCACAAACTGTTAGCAATTATTTTTGCTGGCCTAATAGTTATTGCTCCTGAGTTAGAAAAACAGGAAAGATTTATTTGAAAGAGATTTAAAGACAAATGGGCATAAAAACAATGAGTAATGTTTAAATCATCTATGATGTAAAATCAATAAAACAATATTATCAAATATAATGATATTGTGAGTTATGATGAAGTAATGACAAAGATTGAACTGTAAAATCAAACACTAGCCAAATGGCACACAGCGCTGCATGAATCAGATCAGCTCAGATTTGGTAAAATGTCCATTTGCAAACCGGAAATGAAAAATACATTCAGTAATAAGTGCAAAAGTCTACCACAGATTCCGTGGCAGCTTCTTGTATTCAAGGCACTAGATACTTCTGGAGAAGAAAGCATCAAAATGATAATTGGACATATAAGACATAATAATTTAAAATAGATATAACCTATAAGGTAAAAATTGTAAAATTATAAATCATGAAAACACAAGTAATGATAAAAATGTTAATGATGATGATAAAGATGAATGGTAATGGTAATGAATAAATGTCACATAAGATAACTAATATATAGTGAAGGGATATTATAATATGAACTGAAAATTACATCTGTGCCGACTGCTGTTTTGTTGCAATTGTAGACAAACTTGCGCATCCATTATGAAATAATTTAGACATTGTATGACAGTCATGAGAAAAAAAAGGAATTTAAAATTTTAAGTTATTTTTCAATACCTGATGACCTGGAAGACCTATAATACATCATGCAAAGGCAGTACATCCCAATTTATATGCAATAATATACTATCATATAATAACAACAAAAAAAGATAAAAAATGTATCTTGCCTCTATTTCCCGTAATGTCCTTCCATGTTATTAGGATGGATCTAAGGCAAGGATGATCCCAAAGCGGGCTGCAACTACGAACCTTCAATAAATGAACTAGATAAAAAAAAACTACGAACCTAATTTGAATAGTAAAATTCTCAATGTGACCTCCAGGCACACATCTGTAGCAGGTGAAAAAACTACTTGATGTGATATTTCCACAATGGAACTGACTCTTAACTTCGGGTCTTGACCAAGAATCCCTACTGAGCTCTTGTGGCATGACAAGCCGGCCAGTTCATCGCAAGGGTTTTGACCTAAGCGTTTTGAAATCGATTAATTTGTTTCTTCTAAACGTCAAGTTAAAAAAGTTAGAAAAGCTGAATTAACTTTGGTTAGATAAAAAAATTGTTAACATTTGTAAATGAGAGAATCTAGGGAAATAGAAGCTGATTCAAAAGAAGAATTGTAATGTTGGTCCACTGATCTGACTAACAAAATAGATAGATTGTTGTCATGCAGATTGAACACGTCATTCCGTTATTTTTTTTCCTAAGGGAACGTCCATTAAGTATGTCACGCAAAAAATGTCCATTTGCAAACCGTCTTCCAACACATCGTTAAAAATTGTGTATGGACAAAAATAAATGTTTTGTTGAATTTCAATAAAACCTTTCAAAAACATCTTTGCGAATTTCCATCCGAATCCATTGTGGGCAAGCAAAATGAAAAACCAAACCGTCATGCATGATTAGAATAAATTCACATTTAGATGGCATTCGAGAATGTTTTTTTTTTGTTGCAATCGTGGAAATTCATACATTTCTCCGTCTTTTAATAGTTTTATTTGCCGCATTTGCACTGGAGTTGATTATCTCAGTGAGCATGCTGAAAATATTGAGTTATTATAACCTTTATAAAACGTTTCCAGATTTTCTAACCCAATGATTTATTCCGAGGATAAGAACAGTTGTTGAGAATAATAATGAGTGAACAGGACCTGATTGGCCACTTTCATGTAGGTACTGGGCTTTACCTCAAGTGGTTAGTTGGACCTCAACCAGAATCCGTAATGCGACATCTATTTTCGACAAGTATTTTCATAAATTTAAAAGAAAGCTTTGGCCAAACTCAGATCTCGTAAAGTTAGCGTCATTGTGTTCCAATGACACAAAAAATGAAGTGAGCCTTTTGTAGTCGAAAATTATTGAAAACGCTTCGAAGTAATTCGAACCTTAAATTCAACGAGAAGTTTAATCGAGTTAATTTCAATTACTCGATACCAAATGGCACACATCTGGACAACTTCAGGGATAGTAATCGGTTTGTGATTTGGCCCTTCACCCAATTTACATTGCTAATCTGTTAGGAGAAAATTTTCAACTTCGTTGTTAAGCATGCGTGCACCTCAATATAGCATAGAAATGTTCTCGACCATGTCTTTTTGCATCGAACTTTTTTCGAGTTTAAAGTTTATTCAGTGATATGCCTGATCAGAAAGCCGAAAAGAAAACCTTATGATGAATTAGGATACTAAGTTATGGTCCATGAGTTCTAGAACTGAAAAGTTTACCGGAAAATCAATGCACAGGAATACATTTACAATAATATCGATTATAAATATAAAAACGGTAAAAATCGGCATAATCCCAATTACTTTCCGGGAGAGTTCATATATTTTTAATTAATTAATAACGTCCCGTTTTCCTGTACCAAAAAAAAATCGCCGTTAACGTTTTTCACCAGCGCCTTCTGTTTGCAGGCGTAAAACTAATCTAAAATTATGAATGTTTACATTTATCTGACAACTCGAGTGACCGGGTAATGTCAAATACAACACAGCTCAATGCTTCGAATTGTTCCGAAACGTCAAAGTGCATCAGGTAACACCAACACTGTTTATGTTCGAAAAAGGATTCGTTCGAACCGACTCGAACGAAAACAAGAATACCTCTTTTAAACTCGTTCGAATCGAGTCGTTCGAACGAATGATGGATACGGCCGTAAACAAGAATAAGGGTGGACGGTGTTACACGATCGGAATGCAAACTGTTCATTTACCACCAACTCGTCGAGATGCTCTCCGAGACGAAACCCCCCATTTTTTCTTATTACATAATTGCCCATCCAGCTTCGTCGTCTTCTTCTATCTCGTCGTCTACGTCGTCATCGGGGATTCATTTCGCGTGCTTGCTTCTCACCTTTCGCTGTGCCACCCGCCTTGGTGTCAAAATCAGCGCCTGCTTCTTGCATGAGAAGTGTGCTGATTGCAAAAGAAGTGAATTGAAGTCGTCGCAGTGGGCGTCTTCGGAGTATGTCGTCGAAAACCAAACCGAGTCAAATGTGAAATGGATACAGCGGACCTCGTTTTCGGTCGTTTGCATTTGCGAATTCGGTCATCACGTTCATGAGTGTGGCAATCGATGGAAATATAGACACGATTTTTCTTTAATTAAATCAAAGTTCCTTTATTCCTAGCATCTACATTGGTAAACAAAAACACATCCTTTCGATGGTACAACCACATAAAGGATTATTGGCACTATCGTGGAAGAATAACAAGTGTGTTTTTTTTCCTATCGAATGGTAACTATGAAGAGAGAAACAAAAATCATATTCTAATACGATTTGTCGAGATGTTCGTAGTTTTAGCTAAAACAGAAAAATTAAAAATCAAATACTGTCCTAATGCCTCATTGCGTATTATCGTATCGTAAGTCCAAATCCGTAATCCGTTGACTTTGAATGAAAAAAACAAAATTTCGCTCTAGGGTGGTTCGGCATTCACTGCCCCATTCGCTTAGTTGTGTCCGACCTGGTCAACCTGCGACTGCAGATTGGAGATGACCTCCCGTGGGACCTGATCGCCGAGCAGCTGGAACAGATCGACGCGCTGGTTTCCGGGGATGGACTCGATGGCGGCAACCTGGATGCCCTCCTGCACTCCCTGGATGGTGGCATCGCGGGGGATCAGCTGCTGGGACTGGGCCTGTCGGATGGCTTCGCTCGTCAGGGCAGCTCCATCGCGTTCCTGGGGGGCGGCTAGGGCTACGGCAACGACGGCAAGCAGACAGATGGCGACTTTCATTTTTGCGCTGCAAGAAGAAGCAAAAGAAGAGGAGAAGGAAGATGGGGTTAATTGAGCTGCTGACTGAGACCGGGTTGACGTAATAGAGTTTATTTAATTTTGATTTTCTGTCCCGGCCTGTTCGCTGAGTTCGTCGTTTAATGTTGGAAGTGTTTAGGCGCTTAGTTGCGATGGTTCGGTAACATTGTTGCACCGCTAGAGACATTTGGCGCGTACGAAGCTTTCATCGGTTTTTGCCGTGGCGCTTGCTTTGAAGGATGTGACAACTGTTCGGGTTAGGGTGACAGGGAAAAGTTGATAAAATAGAAACATTTCTTAGAATCACTTTACATTCTATCGATCTGTTCAAAAATGGGCTATTTCGAATTAGTATATTGTTAATGAGGATAACGTGTTCAACAATATAATTTAAGGAAAAAATTATCGCTGCAACGATGACCATAGCGAACTGTTTCACTTTCAATCAAAGAAAGCATTACTAACGTTTGATTGAGTAGTAAATTTGTAATAATATTGATTTCAATTTCGGATTATAAAAATAGATAGTAGAAAAGAAAAGCTTCTTATTTCTTAACAAAATATACAACAAATAAAGAGAATTATCTGAACTTTGAGAAAGAGCTATTAGAACCAATATAACAATAATATATTTGAATTTTGCTATACTGTGTGAAATATTCTGGGATGTTGATGGGTTTCATGATTTTTTTCATATGAATTTCTCTTTTTAGAAGTTAATATCGAACCAAAACCTGCCAATCCACCCAGTAAGGTGTGACCCATTTAGTATTGGAACATATATTTCTGATTCTTACAGCGGGGTTTTCCTCGAAATACCGTGTGGCGTGTTTTGAAAAAGTACAGAGAAACTTTGTCGACGGATCGCAAGTCTCAAAGCAAGCGTCAGGCGGGTACTGTCAACCGTCAACTGCGGAACAAAGTCATCAAGAACATTAAGGCAAACCCCAACATCTCAGATCGCGATTTGGCCAAAAAGTTTCCGTGACAGAATACTGTATGATCAAATGTTGACAAAATTCAATGGCTGTCTCCTCATGGATGATAAAACCTATGTAAAGGCCGATTTCAAACAGCTACCGGGACAAAAAAAATAACCTGGCTATGGCTCGGGGAGATGTTCCTGCCAAATTCAAGTTTCTGTTTGCAGATAAATTTGCACGTAAATACATGATTTAACAAGGCATCTGTAGCTGCAGTAGAAAGACTAAGGTTTTCATCACTGATAAGACATTTAATTCAGAGCTGTGCAGAACGGAATGTCTCCAAAAGCGAATATTGCCATTCATCGGATCCCACAATGAACCTGTCATATTTTTGCCAGATCTTGCAAGCTGTCATTACAGTAAAACAATGCTACAGTGGTATGAAACCAACGGAATTCAGTTTATACCGAAAGAACTCAACCCACCAAACTGTCCCCAGCTCAGACCGATAGAGAGATTTTGGGCTATTATGAAGAGGAAGCTGAAAGTGAATGTGGCAGTGTCGTTAAAAGCATCAATGAATTGAGAAACAAGTGGAATAATATTGCCAAATGAAGAATGAGAATAATGTGCGCCGGTTGATGAAGCGTATTTCGGTAAAGTCCGCAAATTTCTTCGAAGTCGAGATGATTTATTTTTCTGTATTTTCCCTCTAAAGTTCAGATAAAGTCGAACATTTTAGTTAAAACAGAATACTATTTTGTTAATGTATATCAAAAATATGCGCAATAGTTTATGTTCCAATTCTAACTGGGCCACACCTTAGTCCATAGTTACGATTTACGGAAAGAAGCAAAAGCTTAACAATGCCAAACATTTCCAACTAATCTGGACCAGAGCTGCCAGCAGGATAACCAGTATGTACAAATCCTTATGGCTGGAGTGAAGAGCAAAGTTCGAGATTTTTATATCAATGCAGAATAACGATGTTTTGATGTTGTGAATGTGTAAAATATATTCCAAACATGTAAAATAAATAGTCACATTCGAAATGATTTACTTGGTGCGTGTTTTACTAAAGATGTTGTGTGTCCAGATTATAGCGGATACAGACCTTACTTATAATTGAGTTTTCTCTGTTAACACAATGTTGGCTAGCCACACCGAAGTTGGGTGAAAATAATTTAAATTTAGAATTTATTTTTTAGCCGTGTAGAGGAGCAGTAGTCGAATCTCGAGTAGTTCATGATTAGGGTATAAACAAATAATGACTATGATTAGGGCAGTTTCATACATTGAATTTAAAGGTAAATTTCTCTCGAATCTCAAAATACTGCCCCGAATCGAAACCAACATCTTGTAGAGGAATATAACGAGTAATGTAATCTTTGTAGCACGTAAGTACTGAGACTTGAACATAAATATGGCCCAATAGTATGTTCTATTTGATGTATTGTTAAATTTTAATTTGAAATCTAAAATAATACATACTGTTATCTTCAAAGTCACGTTCCGATAGCTACATTTACAACAGGGGATTTTTTTTATTATCGTACAGGTTTGAGTCTCAGATTGTTCATGGATATATGAACAAAAATATATAAAAAAACAAGGTTGCCAGTTTTCCTGGAAAACGCCAATTGAAGTTTACCGATTTTCCCGAACATCATTTACTTTGAAAATTCATAACTCAAGAACCATTCATGTTAGAACAAATTTCTTTTCCAAACTATAATTTTTTCTCGAAAATTCGGAAAAAATATTATCTTAAAAAAATTTTCTCCACAAAATATAATCTTAAAAAAAAATCCACAGTGAAGGAAAATTGCTTGAAAAAGCCGGAAAAACCATTTTCTGAATTCTTGTTCAGCAATTCATAAACTTTCATTGGTGAAATTTTGGCGATGGATTTTTTTTTGTTTCTGAGTAATGCTTGAAAAACATTGGGCCAGCCACTTGTTTTCATACCAGAATAAACAAAAATCCGAAAAGTGTCGTCTCTCAATTTTCTTATAGGAGGCTTACGAATGCTTTTCATTTAATTTTGTTCTACACAGAAAAAAAAAAGAATTTTAATGAGTTAAATCTTAATTCAGTCGGTATCTGGCTTAAATTTACATGAAATATCCCATTAATTTCTGCCAAATCTAGCATTTCCTTAATGTGCCTTAGATAACGCAGAAAATCATAGACGTGGCTGGGTAGCTCAGCGGTTACCCGTTCCGCTTACTGAGCAAATGGTCGGGAGTTCAATCCCAGGCCCGTCCCCTTCCTTGCCATTTGTCACTTGCCTCTTTCTATCACGACTCGATTTAAAATAAATAGCAGTCTACTGCGCTCTTTCATTGATCGCATCACTTACCACAGAGAATCTATGATCTATAAATAACCTGCCTCACTAACACAAATCTATCCTTCCCTTGACAATTGTGGAGACGCAGAGGTAAACGCGGTCTCTAACCAACGATTGTCAAACTTATCATCCTTCCCCCCTCCCCAAAGACCGTGAGGACGTGGCCGGCGCCGGTACTGATCTATAAATAGAATGAACTAGTGAACTTGTACATTGAAGATGTTAAGCCTACTCCCAAGCTCCATCTATGTGGTTATCTGTGCAATTACACTAGTTCTGATCGATAACGGAGTAGCCACTACGAAACGCACGGTCTTAAAAAAAAAGAAAATGTATAACGCAGAAAATTACATGTTTTTTTTTCAAACTGTGTAGGTAGCTGCTAGCAAATATACTATATTAACAATATAAGTCACTTCACATTTTTTTCAGGCGACTCTTTTTTTGCGCTTGTGGCGCCATAAGTGAGAAACGTGGCAACTACCAAATGCACACGCTCAATCTTAGCTATCCAGTTTTTGCTACACCTAGCGTAATATTCCAAAAGTACTCAACAGACAAATTGAAACGAGTCACAAATTGTTAAACTAAGGTCCTAACTAAGGAAACGATTTCCAAACAACTCGCTGCAACTCCGACTTGTTGCCATTTGTTTGATCTTAATTGCCAACAAATACATTCGCAACATTTTATTGTTGGCAAATGGTTGGAACAAACGCTCTTTTGTTGCTAGTTTTTCACGGTTTTTGAAAAAAAAAAATGATTCCTTGGCGCTAATACAACGACATTGGAAACGGACCCGAATTTAAATCATACTTGTCAACCTGGTGTTGGTCACTCCCATCGTTAATAAGCTCAGACAAGATAATGTTTTTTATTTATGTTGGCAGAACTTGCTTTGTTTGTACACCCGTGACAAAGTCATAAATGAGTAAATATGCCTGTCAAAAGAAATGTTTAAAATGCGTAAAATGTGTTGGTAATATTGGCGTTGACGTTCTTAAAACTGCGTAACGCAATTATCATCTTGATTAAAAAGTTTGGCTAAAACTAGTCTTGCTTCCTGACATTGCTTCATTGAAATGAGGAAAAGTAAATCTCTTCAAGGAGTAAAAAAGCACATTTTGACGTATCTGCGTTGTTCTCAAAAGTGCTCTGAGAAAAATTGTATGGTTGTACCGACAATTAAATTATGGTCAAAATGAATATTGCATATAATGGTTACAATTACCATGAAAATGGTCGGAGACATTTTTTCATCATCACATTATTGACTATGGTCATGGTTACAGGGACTATTCTGACATTATAGTAAATTTTGAGTCAACTATTTTGAATTGTCATTTACCAAGATTAAAGTCGGTTGAAAATCATTATTTTGCCCTTGTCATCCTATTCCCCCCCAATAATGGTAAAATTTACTATCAACCTTTTTTCTGTGTGAGCAAACAATACTCACAATAAAAGTATATTTGTTTTACTATGGATACACGGTAGAATGAATTTACCAAGTTGAGAGGTAAAATATATTTTGATTGCCTTTTCTATCACCAGATGGTTCTGTTGGCAGCGCTACATGGGTCGCCTAACATGTATATGTGGAAAAAGGAAGTGACTAATATTGTTATTATAGTATATTTGCTGCTAGGTAGAGAGTTTATTTAAGTATAAGTACTACAAAGCCGCTCATCGTAAATGGGGCTCATTTGCATTGTTCCCGAAAACGAGTTTTGCAATGTAAATTATTGCTACACAATTTGAAAGAATCCTGTAATTTTCAATAAAATGCACTTAGATCAAAGAAGAATGCTAAGATGGAACAGTTGGTTCAAAAAAATTATCATTTCAGTGTCCTTTTCAAAAATTAATAACGGTTCCTTTCGAATGAGCACTTCACAGTAAACGGGTTGACAGATCTTGTGATGCTCATGCCGTTCCCTCGTTATGCAAACGAAGACCAAAGTACCTTAAAAACAAGGTAAAGTATATTGTCAGCTGTCATATTATTCTCACATACACGCTCATTTGAGCTTACTCAATGTTGAGTAACTTTTACTCAATTTTATAAATATATCTAAAACGTCAAACGCTGAGTAATCGTATTTTAAGAATTTGATTTATTAATATTCAAAACGCAAGAAAACTGCGTTTTACTCAATTTTGAGATAGCTACATATTATTTTTTTCAATAATATAAATTGGGTCGAATAACGTCCTCTTAAATTTGCGCTTCGGAAGTTAATTTAAAATCTAAATCTGTAGATGCAAAAACGTATTTTTAAAAAAAAGCTTATCTGTTTTATCTTGACTAGGATATGTTGATTTTGAATAGTATATTACATTACAGATAAACCAAAATTTTTCGAAACTCTTTCTGGCGATGAATCGAGACCAGACTATAAGGGGTTTATTGGCAAAATGCCTTTTCTACAATGTGGATAAATTAATTGGTGTTGGAAATGGTAAGCAATCATTTCATCACTCTTACCTTGTCGCTTGATTTCACAAATGTGATAGTCGAGCCACCAGTTCTTTACTATTAAAACATAATATACATCTTATACTTACATATTACAGAGCATTCTCGGGAATTACCGAGGATCAACGAGCAAATGCCAGTTCGTGGACACCGCCGCATCATCAGCGAAACTATATCTATGGATGAGACCTATGCCATTGACCATTTCTAGGTTTTTTTTTCATTAGGGCGAATCTACAATTGAGATATTCTCTCCGGGCTCGCTCTCTTTCATTCATAAACCAATCACCTTTACGTTTTTCATTCTGATATTTGTAGAGTATGCTAGCCAGCACTGTTGTGTTTCGATCTGTCCTAAAGAATCCCTCGAAAGTTTTATAATGGCGCTGTAATGAATGAAAGAGAGCGAGCCCGGAGAGAATCTCTCAATTGTAGATTCGCCCTAATGAAAAAAAAAAACCTAGATTTGATACGATGGACAAAAGTAATTTCTGCTTTCAAATAGTTGCCAAATTTAGTATTTATATTCTTTTCAATGTTGCAGCCAGCGATCAATGAACTGAACGATTACCCACCCACTACATTATTCTTATCGCGGAACCGATGAAGGCCGGCCCATTTACTCCTGATTTCTGTTTTTGTTTTGGTCGCAAAAAATCCTGCAAAATTTTGAACAGTGGAGGATAAGGCCAGTATGTAGCTCAAAAGTAATGTGCATTAGCATAGGACAAGTAATGGTCAAGAAATGCTTTTACTGCCGGGATGTCTTACCTTGTATGCAGTTGAAAAGTAGGGGAAGCTGAAGACGGTTTCATTACGTCAGTAACGCCTGCTCATGTAAACTAAATGGGGCTGTCTCTTTTCCTTGTGGAATAATATTCCGTTCGATTATTTCGCAAGGAAGATTGACATTTCACCCATACTGGAGCAGTTGTCAAAATTACTTTCCGTAATAATGTCAAGAATTACTTCTGGTCTTTACTTGTCAGCTACATACTGGGCTATAAGCCAGAAAAAAAAAAACATTTTGTGAATTATGGAAAATTTTGAAAAGAATATTTTCTTGTTCATTAATTCAAAAACGGGGATTATTCAAAACTGAGTTGTGGCAATTTAAGGTACGTTCGGTTTTAACGTTTTTGAGTTAAAGTTATTCAAATGTGAGTGAAATCGGATGGGAAACAAACATCCATGTTTGTTATGAGACATCGCGAAGTTCCTTCTCGTTGTTTAAATTGTATCTAATTTTCGAGTTTAAATCGTTGTGGATCTTCCTGAAACTGTGATTTTGGCCAGGCTTAAAGTGAAATTGAACGATATTTTCTAACGATGATCATAATCATAAAACTTATATTCTTAATTTTTTGCGTACCCATACAAATTTCATTAAAACAATAAAACTGGTCTACTTTAATTATATTTAAAAACTTCAACTTTTTGGTAAAAATAATCAGCAAAAAATGCCTGAATAAGTGTGATACTCGAAATTAAGAAAACAATCGTCATCGCGTTTTCGAACACCTCAAATATCAGCGCTAATTTACTCAAAAATATTCAGTAATAACGTATTCGACGACAAAAAGAGTTGCCCGCTGTTTCGAAGAGAAGAAGCTGGGAGTGGCGCCTCCAACCGTGTATAGAGCTAAAAAACGAGCTGGACTGGCGACTTACAAGAAAGTGGTGACTCCAAATTGCGACGATAAACAAAACACGTCGGCCAAAGCACGATCGCGAAAGTTGTACACGACGATGCTGACGAAGTTTGATTGCGTGGTACAAGGCGATGAAACTTACGTCAAGGCAGACTTTAAACAGCTTCCTGGACAGGAATTTTACTCGGCAACCGGACGGGAAAAGGTGGCAGATATTTTCAAGCACATTAAACTGTCAAAATTCGCGAAGAAAGAACCCTCACAACACGCCAGAGCGCCGCCCAATCGAACAATATTGGGCCATCGTCAAGCGGAACCTTAAGAAGACTCAAAAAGCTGTTGTGAGCGAGAAACAGTTCAAGGCAAACTGGCGTTCTGCGGCGAATAAAGTGGACAAGGAGACTGTACAAAATCTTATGGCAGGTGTTAAACAAAAGACCAGGCAATTCGCATTTGGTAAAAAGGAAGCTTAGCTGAATATTTCTTCTGTATTCTGTATTAACTGAACTTGAAAAAGAAAAAGAATTTGACTTATTGATAAAAACTTTGATCGACTCACACACATTACTGTTTGACCAAATTTTGATCGGAACACCCTTTATATAGAATGTGAAATCTGGCATAAATTTTTTCATGTTATCGTCTTTCATTATTTTTTTCTCTGCAATCATTTTTACTTTTTTACTCAAAAAGTGTTTACTGAAAAAAATGTGAAAAAAAAACTAAAAATGTTGATGGATAACATAAAAAGCAATGATACAATTTAGAAACGCGTTATTCTCGACATTTATGCTTTAGCACGCACAGTTTGAAAGAAAAAGTTAATCTTCTGCGTTATCTAATGCACATAAAGGGAATACTACACAGATAAAAAGAAACATTGAATTTTCTGCGTTATCTAATGCACATAAAGGGAATGCTTGATTTGGCAGAAAATAATGGGATATTTCATGTAAAGTTAAGCCAGATAACGCCTGAATATATCCTGTTGTATGAAAGATTGCGAACATTGTTGTATGGCGCATGAAAAATTGCAAACAATTTCGTTGTTTCCGCCTTCTTCCGTTTAGAATTAAACGAGGGGAAATTTTACACGCTTGTTAAAATTCATTATTTTTTTCTGTGTAGATTTGACATAAATTAATGGGATCTTTCATGAAAATTTCAGCCAAATAAAGCTGAAATCAGGTCTGCTGTGAAAAACCTGTGAGGATTGCAAACAATTGCGTTGTTTAAGCTTGCCTTGGCTTGCAATTAAATCAGGGGTAATTTTACGCGTTTGTTAAAATTCATTATTTTTTTCTGTGCAGACAAGTCATGAGCGGAAGTTTACCTTAACAGTATTTTTTTTGAACCAGAAGAACTTAAAATCCAGTTTTTGTCTAGTAATATAACAAAAATATGGATTCTATTAAAACACAAAGCTCACAAACAACACTCATATTCTGTTTAAAAAATGTATAATTTTCTGCGATATCTAGAACACACGTTCTTAACGCAATATTTAATTATATTTTCGCGATATTTCATGTAAATTTGAACAAAGTTGGTCACATATCAGATTTATTATGTGCAAGCTTTCTAACAATTTCATTGTTTATTTTGACTTTAGCTAACAAATGAACGAATGTACATGTTATTTTCTGCGTTATCTTACGCCCAAAAATGGAATGTTAGTTTTGGCATAAATTCATGGGATAGTTCTCCTTAATTATAGCCAGATAACGCCTGAATCTAGTCTGTTGCAGGAAAGATTTCGTTGTTTAAGCTTGCTTAGGCTTACAAGTGAACGGAGAGAAATTGTTCGCGTCTGTTAAAATTCATTATTGTTTTCTGTGTAATGAAAGAGATATGGAAGACAAGCAACACTTCTTCAATTTACACAGAAAAAAAATAATTTTAACAAGCGCGTAAAATTTCCTCTCGTTTAATTCCAAGCCAAAGGAGGCGTAAACAACGAAATTGTTTGCAATTTTTCATGCGCCATACAACAATGTTTGCAATCTTTCATATAACAGGCTAGATTCAGGCGTTATCAGTCTAAAATTTACTTGAAATATCCCATTATTTTCTGCCAAATCTAGCATTCCCTTAATGTGCTTTAGATAACGCATAAAATTCAATGTTTCTTTTTATCTTTGTAGTCAAGAGTTATTAAAGCGTCGTTACACAGAAAAAAATGATGAATTTTAACAGACACGTAAAATTTCCCCTCGTTCAATTACAAGCCGAAGCAAGCGCAAACAATGAACTTGTTTGCAATCTTTCATACAACAAATCTGATTTAAGTGACTAGTGGTTTAAATTGACATAAAACCTCGCATGAATTTATGCCAAATTTAGCATTCGCTAGATTAGACAACGCAGAAAATAACATATTTTCATGCTTCTTGCAAACTGTGTAAAGTATTACTAAAGCCATAAATAGTCATCCTTCAGAATTTTATGAAAAATGTTTCTAAAGCATACACTCATTTCGTCTTTCAATTAATAAGCTCTATGTAAAGCATCACACCTATCTCTCATGATACCCGTCAACACTCTAGCGATCGAACCGTCTGTGATTTTTTTCGCTTCTAACAATATAAACACACACAAAAATGAACCCACTGCTTGATCGGTAGCAAGCACAAAAAAAAACAAGTGCAACACACGTTTCATAATCCACCTCAGCCTCGCCGTCTCTCGACAATTATTGCTCTCCTGGCATGCACTTGAACGGCGGCGGTGGCCTACTACGACGCGCACATCAACTACTCGCACCCCGGTAACCGACAGATCTTCACGCTGCTTTTTCCTCTCCTCGCCATCTCAGTTTTCACTTTTCTTTGGGTCATATTGTGTTGCATTCACTACGCCTTCAGTGCTTGTGGTGGCTGTGCCTGGCATAACCGATCAACTTTTCATTTTGGCCTCAATAACGTAACAGCGCATCGCAATGAACGAAATCGAAAGTGGCCCCCCTGGACCCGGCTTTTCCCGTTTCGTGATTCACCGTTGAGGGTCATATCTCTTATCACTTTGACGGCGTCGGCTGACTCGTTTCACAAAATCCCCGCCCAATCCAGAGTAGTATCCATTGGAAATCGCGAAAAAAAAAAACTTACCTTTTGATTTGGTGTAGTGGGAGGCGGATGCACTGCTTGGGATGAAATCCGAAGCCGTCGAACGGAGTGGATGTTGCTGGTGGTAAAAGTACTGTACGATAAAACGTCGGCGCCTATCCGAGTGGTGCTTTTATAGGACAGATCCCCCCACCGCAAGTGACGGCGGCGGCGGTGGCGGCGGTACGTCGGTCATCCAGTTGGGGGAAAAGACCGACGTCTGGTCAGGTCGCTCTCGCGTTTGTTTTGGGCACCGGTTGCTAGGAGAAATATGAGATTTTTTTTCGCTATCGCGAGAGTACGTGGTGGAGAGATTTCGATGCACGATCAAGAGAGGAACCCGGCGCAGCTGAGGCGTCTTCGTCGTTGTTGTTGTCGTCTTCGTTGCTCGAAAGGTTCCAGTCGCGATGCTGGAGCAGGTTTTGCGGTTCTTAAGAGATTTCGTGACAGTATTGGATGGTTGAATTTTCTTTTGTGCATGATTTTTGTTTTGTTTCGGCGGATGAGATTTTTATGGATGTTTTTAACGAGCTGTTCACAGTGGTTTTGCTGTCAGGGGATAAATGTTGAAGTGTATTATCAATACTGTTGAGTACGAGACGATGCTGAGGGAAGCTTTTATGTGGCATTAAATATCGAGGACTTGTGGTGGTTCTTTTATTCTGGGATTTTTGTGTCATCATTATCGAAAAGATGCAACAAGTGACTTGCAATTTACATATACCGATTTGTTGGCTGTGATGACAATGATTTGATACGGGGACATAACGGGGTATAACTAAAAGATGAGAATTTTCTTCAAGGGCCATACGACTTGTTTATAGAAAGGAAAACTCATTGATTTATTTTAAAGGCACGTCTCTTTACCTAAAAAACAAAAAAATAATGAACATTTGAGTACGGTCCGTCATCAACTGTTCGACGAAGCTTTGTCCTGATGTTTGAACAGGAGCGTTGCACAGCTTCTTTATCGATTTGGCGAATGCATCTTTTGATTCTATTTAACAGTTGTTTACAGTCTTTGGCTCTCCAGTTGTTTTTGTACACCAGCGAACTCAAATATCCAAAGAAATCTTCAATCGGGCGGCACTGGGCAAATTTGTTGTATTAAGGTTTTTTGGTACATACGGGATGTTTTAACTTTCCAAGAAGGCTTGTGTTTTTCTCGCACGATGTGACGACGCTTTATCCGGCAAAAACACGTAATTTCAATCTTCATGATATGTTTGAGGAAATGAAATCAATATTTTCTTCAAACATTGATTTTGGTACACTTCTTTAATAGCCAAATCACTGGGTTTGAACCATGGTTTGGAAATTTCTCTCTCAGATATGACAATACAGGCATACCTCGATAATACGTACATTTGATTCGATAGTACGTACAGTCATGAGCTTAGATATTTACCCTTCCTACAAATTTACCCTTCAAACAGGTTGCGGTGGTAGGACATTATTTTAATTAAATATTTGTAACGGCCTTACTTAGGACTTGGTCTTAATTCTCCGTAAATCCATTTATTGCATTCACACTTGACTTCAGTTAGTGACGTCACAAGTTAACATGATATGTTTCACCTCTCTATGTACCTTATTGCTCCTTATTGCGTGAGTGCGTTTGGACAAATGTCAGAGACGTCTATTAGGCCTGTCCGGGAGGTTGTTAACCGGTTGGTTTAACGTTATTTTGCGTCTTCTTTGTGCGTTGCGTCTCGTTTTGCTTATTTCTGTTTCGCTGATACCACGTAGCTTGGGTTCGAGAGGTTGAAAAATGGGAAAAACACAAAATACTGGACTGAAGCGCCAAAAAGCTGACATTTCAATCGCGAAAAAGCTACGGATCATTCAGAATATCGAAAATGGGATGAGCAGCAGAGAGGTTATGGCAAAGCATAACATGCAATCTCGATCAACGATTGCCACAATCAGACAATCGAAGCAGAAAATCAGAGAAAAGGCAGCGCAGTCAGTGGGATCAATCGGTAAATATATTAATTTCATTGAAAATAACTGGCCTCACATGGAACTGATTTTGCACTTATTTAGCAAATCGGAAATGCTTCAAAAAGCCAATGTACTCGAAGGTCAACGAAGCACTGTTCATTTGGTTTCTGCAAAAAGGACAACATCATGTTCCGGTAAGTCAGGAAACGATACAGGTTCAAGCTAAGGTGTTTTTCAACAAAATTGTTGGGGAAGGATAATTTGGCAGTCGTGGGAACACTCATAAGTACCAGAGTCATGACATTCGGTGTTGAAAATCACTGGAGAAAAGCTGTCGAGCAATGTTGCGGCTGTTGAAGATTACGTCAACAGATTTTCGAAAAGTGGCCTGTACTTTAAGAACACGCCAACTACCACTGTTGTCGATAAATATGCTTCTTGTGCTCCGGGACGGAAGGTATCAAAAGAACGAGTGCTCCAACATGGATAGATCATTGAAGCTTCCATTGATGCTGATTGGTAAATCTCAAAAATCAAGGGCTCTGCAACATGTTAGGCAACTTCCTGTCTATTACTCGGCTTCCAAGAATGCTTGGATGACAAGGTTTTTGTTTAAATAATGTTTTTTTTTTGAGGAATTTGTGTTTGACGTCACCAGATTTTTGGAAGAATCTAATCGGCCTATTACGGCCGTGTTAGTTCTTGATAGTTGTTCTGCTCATTTCGATGGCGGAGAATACAAACCGTAAATGGAAAATCTGGACCGAATTTCTACTTCCTAACACGACAGTTGTTGTTCAACCCATGGACCAAAATATTATTCAAATGGTCAAAGCACACTACCGAAAAACTCTTATGCAAGAGATGATGGATTATCCCAAACTGGAGAATTCCACGAACATGTAAAAAATATCACAATTGAAGATGCTATTTTCTGGGTGGCTAACCCATTGGATTGCGTTTTAGGGGATGCAATATGAAAATCCTGGAACATGCTGTATAATCCAGTAGATAGCGATGATGAAGATGACCTACCATTATCTTTACTCCAGGATAAATTGCGGAGCATTTCTCAGAAAATTTTCGAGCCCCAAACTCAGCAAGAAGAAGACGACGATTTTGAATTTCTGAAGGATGATCTGTGGAGGGTGTTCTTAACCCTGATAAGTACAACAGCACATACATGATTCGACGTTGCCAACAATCGAAGAAGAAATAAGTTTTTTCGGCGATACAGCTAACGACAATGAAGGTTCAACAGTTTCCCATGAAGCAGCAATAAGTGCATTGAATTTGATTTTGAGGTACTCAGAAGAGAACGGATGGTCCCTAAATACGCAATTTAGTTTGCGTCAAATGCAGGGGGATGTAGCTTATCGAAACTTCCGGTCCGCCTCTAAGCATATTGCTATGAGGTACCAGGTGGTTATCCACCGATTGCCTGTCGATCTGAGAATTTGAAAGACGTCTGCATTGAGTTATCTTAAATTATAATATTCCACCCACTATATCACAAAACATTGCGATTGGTTGAGCGGATTGGAGATAATGAAATCATTGGGTATTGGAACAAGTATCCCCCGGGTGGTGCTAAAACGATAAGCTTGGAAATCAATAGAAGCATAAAGTTGCCAAAAGGCACGAATTGCTTCGAAGGACTCTAATTTCACCAAATCCTTCAATCGTACTTTAAATGTATGAGCATAGATTGCTCTCTTTAGAGGGTTCAACTTGCTTGATGCAGTTATTGGTTCCAGTAGTTAAATAGTTTGTACAATGTAGTACACACTTAAAAATTATGAATTTAACATGAGACGTAATTCATGATTGTAAAAAGCCGGAAAACGTAAAGAAAGATTTCGTGTATAATTTTTTCTCCTGGGACTGACACATATGCACGTGCGCGAAATGTGTTTTTTTTTATTTTTTTTTTCTTTTCTCTTTTTCCTTTTTTTTTTGTAAGGACGCTTGCATGTGTCGGTCTCAGGGGACAGAAATTTACATGTCATTTTGGTAGTGTGTAGAGCAAATTGAAAGGTAAGAAAAGTTGAGTTTTTGTTTGAGAATGGAGGATGTCTGAATCTGTTGGTCAAATTGTTTTCGTTACTTTTCGGTATTAAAATCAGAACTGACCAAAACCGGTGGTAAACTGTGCGTGAATGTGTCCGCGAGTGTTAACGTAATGTTTAAGTGAAAAATTTAACCGGATCGCATGCCGAAAAAACTGAGTTTCCAGTGACACGATCGTAGTTTTTTTTTTGTATTCTCAGCTTTGTTTCATGTTAGTTTGGTGGAATATGCAATACTGGTGAATTGAGGATACGAATGTAAAAGATCTCAAGCTGGAAGGGGGGTGGCCCTGAAATTTCCAAATGTTGCACGTTGTCAAATGGCGCTTGACTTCTATAATTAAATGTAATGGGATTGGGTTAACGCGTGGAGACTCGGGAATGATCTCTCATAAGCGTCCGTCGAACTATTTAGAACGACCGCAGTGAGGTCGTTAGGTTTCCACATACCTGCGCAGGTTTCTGGCGAGTTCTCGATGACAGGCTGATGTCGGCGGGGTACTGGCGACTTAGATGGCGACAAATCCCGATGATGATGGCGGGTTCGAAGCGTGACCGCTGTCTCTGCTGAAATGGCGTCCAGCGATGGCAGACGAGCTCGGGGAGTATGGCCGAATTACAGATGCGGAGGGAGTGGCGGCTGGACGGAAAGCGTCGGAATTGACCGCACAGCAAAAAATCATTAATTTTACATGCCGTGTAAATGGCAAGCATTATAAAAATACATCGCTTGAAACTAGGATTTGCTTGAATTTTCAGTTTAAAAACTTGCACATAATAAGAGCATGGTAAAACTCTCAAGTTTACACAATTATATTATTGTCATCCTTTTTTCAACGAAGCCACCCATAAATTTACATGCTCGTGTAAATTTATATAAACCTGAAACAAAAATCCAATATGGCCGATAGCTAAGTTTCAGTTTTCAGACGTCGGCGTCTAGGTAGCTTATGTCGTTACCGCGAAGCAGACAATGTTTGAAATAACCCAGTGTAAGTGTTGTGATATCGATTTGCGAGGTATTGAAGGAATGATTTCTTAATTATTTTTTCATTTATATTTCAGATACTGGTGACAATAAACACATGTTTTATGTACACGCCGCTAGAACGCAACTTTCAAAAGGAGCCAGTGATTTAATTACTGCCATGAAGGATCTTTTCTCTATCCACTTCGTCCACACTTTTATGTATTCGAGAGGAGCATCGAAGTTATTGCTCGGTTGAAAGAAATGAGAAAGATCAATAATTGTGTTTTATTAAGAATAAAAAGCATCTCACTGTCAACAAACCCAACAAACATGGGTGTTGAATTAGAGCTTGTTCAAGCAAATTTGGAGAAGCTATTCAGCTGTTTCTTCTAGAATACACACTTAGAAATTATGAATTTTACACGAGATGTAATTCATGTTTGTAAAAAGTCGGGGAACGTAAAGAAAGATTTCGTGTAAAATTATGTCTTCTGAAACTGACACATACCGAACTCGACGAAAGGTGTGTTCGATTGAATTTATTTTCTCATCTCTTTCGACTCATTCTTATGTGCTAAAGGACGCTTGCATGTGTCGGTCTTCGGAGACAGAAATTTACATGACATTTTGGTAGTGTGTAGCTGAATAGCTTCTCCAAATTTGTTACAAGCTCTAATTCAACACCGATGTTTGTTGGGAACTTATTGCTGATAATAAAAACATTAGTTTAGTTGTGCGTTGGTTAGATGAAGTATCTTTTACCACATACTTAGAAATTATGAACTTTACACGAGACGTAATTCATGTTTGTAAGAAGTCGGGGAACGTAAAGAAAAATTTCGTGTAAAATTATGTCTCCTGAAATTGACAGATACGCAATTCGACGAAAGATGCGATTGATTGAATTTATTTTCTCATCTCTTTCAACTCATTCTTATGTGTTAAAGGACGCTTGCATGTGTCGGTCTCGGGAGACAGAAATTTTTTAGATTTTTTGGGGGTGCTCCTTTTCTTACCTTCTTTTTTGGGAAAAAAAACTTTTTTTTCTGGGGGAGGTTTTTTTTTTTTTTTTTTGAGAAAAAAACCCCCTCCCTTTCTTTTTTTTTTTCTTTTTTTTTTTTTATTTTTTTTTTCAAAAAAAACATCTTTTTTTTTTTTTTAAAAACTTCTTTTGGAGAAAAAAAAAAAAAAATAATAATAATAATTTTTTATAAGCTTATAATATTATTATTTCACAACACCCCTTTTTTTTTTATATTCAATCCTGTTTTTTTTTTTCTTTTTTTATCTTTTGCAATAAAAATAAATAAAAAATAAATATTAATTTATTTTATTTTTATTTTCTCTGTTCTTTTATTGTTTTTTAATTTTAATTCAGGGCTGCAAAATGGTGAGTAGACAATTGGGTTGGAGTATGCGTCCCCGCAACATAGCACTGGTCCTCACAAGTTCCTACCTCATGCTTCCACGGGTCAAGAGATGACAAAGACCGCCAGCTAAGGGTTGCGTACTTAGCTGGTAGTGCAGCCTGGGCACTGTTGTCCTTCTGACTTCAGCTAGATTGAGGAGGTACGTTCCGAGCGTCTGTCCACCAAGGAGGTGCGGCTCAAACAGCGTCTGTGCTGGCATCCAGCGGTTGAGTAAGAAGCCGCACCAAGGCGATGTAGGCAGCGTGACCCCGGTAAAGTAGCATGCTGAAATCTTACCCTACCACGAAGAATGGAAGTATTCTTTATACGGTGTATAATTTCAGATCATCTATGGAATTCCCAAGTGTTGTTTAATAGTTTATTTTTTTTTGTTTCCTTCGTGGCAGTGATAATGCAAGAGCGTCTACAATTGCAGCTGGACATCAGTCTACATACATGCGGACAGTACAAATGTAATTGTTACTATCGTTTTATATTATAACATCCCTTCATAATATTTTTAAAGCTATTTTCAGGTTCGCATCTATGCATCGTCGTAAGTTTTAGCCCACCTAACCCACGATATGTATTTGAAAAGATAGGATGGTTTTTAAATTTTATTTTTTTAGAAAGGATCATACGACAAATTCTACTAAATAAAATTTCCAAAAAAGTTTAAAAATTCAAAAACTAAAATTATTTATGATCTCTCATTTTCTATTGCACAGATATAAAGAATTTTTTATGGGCCCAGTAGAAAGCAAGAGTTATCGGAGAATTCAAATTTCATTTTTCATTTTCTCTCTCTGTTTTTTTTTTCTTTTTTGTAGATTTATTAAGCTTCCGTTTTTGGGCAATAATCATAGTCATATGAAATTTATTTCGGCTAATTGTTTGCTTAAATTTTCTTTGCTTTTCTGCTTGGCTGCCCGGTGATCGACTTTCTTTCATTATATCACTTTGGAAATTTTCGAAATTTCAGAGTTTCAATCATCTAACATCACAGCAGAAGAGACAAATAGTTGCATTTAATTTTTATGTGTATACTATCACAACATCGTATTATTTTCATCATATCATCATTATATATATAAGTATAATCATATTAAAAATATTTACTAAAAGATTAATAATAATAATTAAATTTCATTTGCTTCAAGGTTACTAGGAAATAGATTCCAGATAGTACAGATATTTTATTTCATTGTATCTAAAGGTGTTTTGCTATGAATTTAAATCATTGAATTTTATTAAAATTAATAAATGCTCTTCAATTCTGCTGATTATGTATATCTATATGTCATGAATACATACATATTTTTTTGATTTATGTATAATTAAATGGTTTATGTTTTATTTAATTGCAATAAGACCTTCACATTCCAGAGTTATATTCATCTGCCTCTGATTGAGCTGTAAAGATGCACCAAGCTGCATATGATTATCATATGCCTATTATTACTATTTTAACTAACTAATCATATTATTTTATTTATAATCATATTTAAATTACAGGATGACGAAATCCAACCATAGCATATTTTAATTAAATATAATAGTATATTTCATTGCTCTATTACATACTGCATATATTGCAATTTATGTACATTATATATAATAAATACTGGGTTGGGAGGGAGCATCAGGGTATCATTCAAGCTGAAACTGGACGATGGTTTGATTGACTGCCTGAGTCTAGGAGGGAACGAGCATTATCATTTTCTTTATCCTACCGATTCGATTGTGATGCTGCGAATTCTACTCCAACAGTTTCAGTGAGAGTGACGCGCCCTTCTTAACAAGCCATCCTGTAGAAAGCTTAATAAGTATTGCGAATTGGGTTATTCGAATTGTTGGATCGTATCGTTGGAAGGAGATTCTTATTTTCCCGTGGATTTCGCGTGAGTGTCTCTGCTTACGGGTCCACCCCTCCGTTTTTGGCCCTTCATACAGCGATATTGTGAATTCAGATCGGTGGCTCAATTTGATCTTGCTGTTAAGTGGAGCTGCATCCAAGCCAAGGGCATGAAGGGATGGTGGCTACCATACATACATACATACATACATTACGGTCTTTCTCTCCGATGTCGCTAAGTCAGAGATGACGAGAGAAAGAAAAATTGAGTAAAAATCAGACGTTTTGCATAAAAACAAACCCAAAAGAAGAGGGTTCCTCTCCCAAGTACGCATCAAAACAGAGTGTGTACAAACTACCGCTAGAAACTATCACAAGCGATCAGTGGTACATGAGCGAGATCCAACGAGTTATTATTGCCAGTTGAGGTGGCAGATGTATCTGTGCCTCAGCCTACCACGCAGTGGGATGTTTAGCAATGATAACGTCCTTGGTTCGAGTACTACTTTACCCATGCCCTTTCGCGTAATTTTCAATACTTCTATTCTATTTCCAACCTACCGTACACTGACGGAACTTTCAACACTTTCTCTTCATATCTTTCATTCTAGCAAACATAACTGTCCACTCTTGGTGCCTCATGGTGATGAACGAAACATCTCCTTCTACATCATTTTCTATTGCTATCTAGCACATTTTCGAACTATCCTTCTGCACATTGTGTGCCAGCTGCAAGAACAATAATTTTTCGTCGAAAAACACGAACTCCACCTCATCGTTCCCGGATAAAATAGGACTCGCTCTGTGAGTCTTATCTCCTACCAAGGCTCGGAAACTCCATGAACTTTTCGTTTATTGAATGCTTGGAGTCGCAGCTGTGTAGCAGAGGGATGTGCATGGACGATTTCGGAACATTCAGATCACAGCCATTTTACAAAGATTTTAATCGTTCGAGCATCTCTCACCAAGTGAGGGCGGCCAGTTCTCTTCCGGTCATCCAATACAGGGACGAATGACTCGACGGGTTAAAGTCCCTCTCAAAAACAATAGAAGAAGAACAAGACGGTCATCCAATAAGGAAGTGTTATGGTACCTTTTGATGGTTCCATAAATGAAATCGTGCTTCACGCCTAGGTTTTCCAGGTATCAGAAAATTGCGCCCGGGCGCTCACCTTTCAAAAACTTTTTAACCACCGCGAAAGCAACACACTCAATGAAAACAAACAAACTAGCAAATGCAATACATTTGCAGTATCTGTGGTGTAATTAGACGATCAAATGGAAAAGAAAAAGTGTATAAGAATATATTGGACACGGTGTAGCATGAATATGAATATTTCATGCTAATACTGGGAATGAGAGCGACCATCAAGGCACCCGATTTAAGCAGACTGGATAAGGGAGAGTGGGAATACCAACTTTTCATTGTTAGTAGCTTTTGGAGAAAAGGTGGGCTCTTCTCTCTCCACTCATTGTGGCATCTTCTTTTAAGATATCTATCATTCAATATTCCTGTAGGAATGAGATTCTTTATATTCCCGTGGATACGTATAAGTGATGTTGCCATGATGAGAACAATCAGTGGTTATTAAAGCTTGAGAGCCTTTTTCACAGAGAACAGACGTTCATCTTCGGTCTGCAACTTGTGTAAAACTTTAAACCGACATTTCAAATGTATGTCGTTAGCTCCTGGAGGCGGCGCGCAGTTGTGTGATAACTGTCATGTTGCTGTTTACCAATAAAAAACCTACCAACCTGAAAATTTTTTGATTGTTTTTCTCTGTTGCTTTTTAAAGCGACGCTCGGCTTTACGTTTCGAGTAGGACATCAATGTCTGTTCTCGGCTGGGACTTAGTTTCTGTGCCTCAATGGGTGGTCGTTTTTGGGGTTAATTATAGAAGTCGAGTCGAGCAACTCGACTCTAACGTTTGCATTAAGAAAATGGACATTTTTCGGATGGTGATAAAAAAAAGCTAAGACAGATAATTGATTTTGATAAATTTCCAATGGAAGATAATTATTTAAGCTTACTGGCAAAAAAATGCTACGCCCTGGTCGCCCTGCTGCGAGTGGTCTTCCGGCAGTTAACCGAAACGCTCGCCATGGTGGACGAAAACATGCGTGTAGGCATGTTTTTGAGTTCTTTCTTCGTTTTATTTGTCAATTCCTAGTTTCGCGACAAAATTGTTGGAATAGATCTTACGCTTCAGGTTGGCCCAGAAATTCTCGATGGGACGCAGCTGGGGGACGTTGGGCGGGTTTGCCGACTTGAGTACCTCATCGATATTCAGCCGCTCCATCTCCTCCAACGATCGCTTCGAGTAGTGGGCCGACGCCAGATCCGGCCAGAATACCGCGTCTTCGCCCTTATGGTATTTCTTGATGAACGACGCAACTTCCGACCGGCATTTCGTACTGTAAATTTCTCCGTTCACGGCCAGTCCGGAACGAAAGAAGAGTGGCTTTGAAATCCCCTTCCTACTGATTGTCAGCCACAGCAGCACCTTCTTGGGGAACTTGGTGTGTGAAATGAACTTCACCTCAGGGCTCACTTCCTTCGTGACGGAAGTAAAATACGAAGTGCCCTGCCAGTCGTTGCCATCCAGGGTGAGATAGGTCTTGTCGTCCATCACCACCGCCACGTCGCGATTCACCGGGAAAATCGAGTTGACCATCGGATGGAACTGCAGGCAATGACGCTGCGGCTGAAAAAGCTGCGTCATTGCCTGCAGCTCCGAAATCAGTGGACGCGACTTCCGCTTCTGACATGTATGTTCATGTTCGCCAGGTACTTTCAACTGTTTGGCCGGTTGAAACGACCTCCCGACGAAGCGCACGCAGTGATGTGGCCACTTTTCTCTCGGTCTTCCTTATCCCTGGAGCTTCTTGTCGCTCAGGGTCGTCGGCCGTCCGGAACCGGGCTTTCTTTCGATGCTCTGATTGTTATCTAATAGTGCCAAGATGTTGTAGATGCCGGATCAGGCGTTTTCCGGCGTCCACGAGGTGCCGCACGATGTCCGTTTTCGACGCGTTTTCGTGTGTCGCTATTCTTTGAGCGCGTCACACATCTGAACCGAGTTGCTTCACTGTTTTTATTTTAGGTTAGAGTTCGACTGGTAGAGCTGTCAAATTGTGTCTGCTGACTCATGGGTTACTATGATTGATGCTGCATAGGTAGTTTCGTCAGTGCGAGTGAAGGTAAATCCATGAAAAATCGGCAATTTTTGTACATTTTTTTATATGCAAACGTTACATTGCCACTGTCGTGTCGAGTAAAATTGCATATTACAAAAGCTGACTGAATCTGATCGAGTCAGCAACCGAACTCGACTGTTTACTGTAGTGATGAAATTTTTTTCAAAATGTCATTGAAATATTTCACCATGCAATAAATTCAGGACTTTCACCAATTTAGCAGTCATTTGTGAATTACACTAATGTTTTTTGTTATTCAGAAAACCTCATTGGGACGCCTCTTCAAAGTTGCGGTTTGAAGAACATTTTAAGTAATAACTTTCGAAAAAGTTTTTAATTCATGTGTGGACAATTGTCGATGTCTATTTTGAAAATGATTCACAGGAGAAGTTATTATCTAGCTATCACCAACTTATTTATGACTGAGGATACTGAAGCTATTGACAGCATTATTTCTTTCAACATTTAACATTCAAAGGTTGATTTTATCTTGAACTTCTTTGACCTTCTGGTAAAGCATTCCAACTTTTTCCTAAGCTTCTAGCACCCTTCGCGGGGAATTTTTCCGAATCGAGGATATTTGGTTTAATTTTTGTTTTAATGTTTGGAGCATTCTCTGAGTTTTGGAAACGTTCTCAAAAACTTCTTTGATATATTGATATATTGATTAACTTCTTGGATTTGTTTTACACTTCTGTGCAAACTTCAGCGAAGTTTTCTTACCAATCAAATCTCTTAAACGAGGTGAGATGGAATCCAAGGAATTATAATTCCTACATGAGTATGTGTCTTAGCGAACAGTTGGGAAGATGGTGCTTGCCATATTTTAATACGGTGTGGCAATGTTTATCATTATGGTCATATGAATGATTTTTGTATAGACTGCTCCACCGGTTCGTGAGTGATTATTACTTGAATTCCAGGGAAGCTCTCTTCTGATCTTCTGCAAAGCTTTTTTTTCCAGAATTCTGGGAAGTTTCGTCCTGAACGTTTGACAAGTTTCCTCATGAATTTCTTGACAGTTACTCCTGATTTTCTTGACACTTAACACCTAACAACCCTACATAACCTTCCACACACATTTGGTCAGTTTTCTTTCCTGAATTCATTTATTTTCTAAACTTCGAAAACTTCTAAACTTCCTGAAGAGCGAGGAAAATTTCTCCAAAAGGTTCTGTCCAGTTCTGTCCAGAATTTCGTGGAAAATCTTTATAAATTTGTTTGAAGTTTCTTCCTGAGCTTTTAAGACGTCCTCTTCTAAACATCAGGGTTTGCTCCTGAACTTCGGGAAAGTTAACTGAAACTTTGGGAAAGTCCTCTCCAGAATTTTTGGGAAAATTCCCTTAAATTTGTTGAAAGTTTCTTCCTGAACTTCTAGAAGTCCGTTTTGAACGCTTTTTAATTTTTCTCTTGAACTTTGGGGAAGTATGTTCCTGAACTTTTAAAAAATTCTTGCTGAAACTACTAGGAAGCAACCTCTATGCTTCTGAAAAGTTTATTTCTGTTCATTGGAGAGGTTTCTTCCTGAACTTCTTCATTCTGAAATTATGAAATGATTACTTCTGAACTTCGGTACAGCTCTTTAGCACTTCTGTAAAGTCATAACTAAACTTTTGGGAAGTTTGGGAACTATCGTATCTAGGACGTATCGTCCTGAGCTTTGTGAAAGTTTGTTTCTGAATTTTTGAAAAATTATAGGAAGTGCCCTCTCTGGTTAATTTCTTCCTGAACCTCGGGAAGGTTATTTCCTGAACTTCTGGGAAGTTCCATCTGAAATTTCTGGGAATCGGGGAAGAACTTCAGAACCCTTGGAAAGTTCCAAACTTCTAAGACGTCCTCGTTCCTACACTTCTTCCTGAAGCTCTGAGAAATTCTCTTCTGATTTGAACTTCTGGGAAGTATGATCTTGAAATTGAATATTCCTGCTTGAACTACTAAGATGTGCCCCCTATACTTCTTAGAAGTTTCTTTCTGACCTTCGGAGGAATTTTTGTTTTTCGAGGTAGTCTCTTTCTGAGCTTCTAATAGTACCTTCCTGAAGCTCTGGGAAGTCTTCTTTTGAACTTTCTAGGATGCACTCTTAATTTTGGGTAGTTTTCTAGGAATCTAGGACTCATTTCATAAACCTCTTAAACGAGGGTAAATTTCCAAATCCCAAGTCCAAATGTACTAACAAGATGCGTTTAGAAGTACTTCAAAATAAAAGAATCAGAGTTTTAAGATTAATTGTATAAGCTGATCACTTTTATTGTTGCTCTGCGGCCATCGACTGGAATTGACAGCCGATGTTATGATCCCAAAAGTAATAATACACGGAAAAGAAACCACTGCAGTCATGAATATTCGAAAACAAGTGAAACTACACCGTGAACTGAATCACGTAATCAGGAACTAAATCACATTTTATGGTAAAAATCCTAAAAACGTGAACTCGTTCACGGTCCTTTTTCAATTTTAGGAACGGTTTTGTTTCTGTGTATTCAAACGAGCAAAATAAAATTTTCTTTTTGTTATTCCGACCCAAGGCGCATTCGTGGTCCAAATGATAATGAATCGAGCTCTTGGTCAATTTCCTACCACTACTGCTTAAGAGCATCATTAAAGGTGGGGTATAGAAGCCCGTTTAGCAGCCCTCTATCATCACTCACCACCATACCGGTCGCTGCTAAACGCGCTACCAAACTAGCAGCGAGGCTTTCGGGAAGAGTCGGGTGCTCAAACTTAGCAGCCCGATAGCAGCGCGTGAAGCGGTTATTTGCATACAAAAAATAAATCTTGTTTTATTAAAAGTATTTGCACACAAAAAATAAATCTTGTTTTATTAAAAGTTTTGCACTTTACTTCTGAAAAGTGTTTATTTTTCTTTAAATTGAAGGTAAAATTATCTACACTGAAAGTTCTTCGTTTAATTTGAAAGTGTTTTGTCTCGGTTCAGTGTGTAAATTTAAAAGTGTTTTCTTTTACCGAATCTTTTACAATGAAAATTGTAGAACTGTCAAATCCACCAACACAAAGCAAGTCGTCGTCGTCGTTTGCAATTTTTCAATGTGTTGTCCGCGTACGCACCTACTGCGTTCTTCGTTGCTTCCGTCCGCTTTCGTACGCGTTGAGTGAAAATTGCGAGGAAAATGGTTTGTTCGTATTCGTTTTCTGTAAAAAAAAGTACCTTGGCTGTGTTTTCGACTTAAGTTGTTCCAGAAAGTGAGTAATTCCTTCGCTTCTATTATTTCCAGGCAAAGGGTAATAATGGAATCACAATTGACTGCGCATGGAACAAACATTGAAGGAATTCGTTCGTGATTTGGGAGTACCTTCGGAGCACCTTTTAGCCGAGTTGTTGTCAGAACTCCGTGAGGATGGACGAATGCGGATTGCCATTCGAGTGAACGAATGTGGATGACATTCTACGACTTACATATAAGCATTCTTAGCAATTATGTGCTAGAAAGAATCGGTCAGACAGACTACGTACTTTCATTTTAATTGCACGACACATTCATCTTGAAAGTTCATAAATAAAAATAATTTGCTTTCATGCCTTGCTTTCGGTTTGAAAATTCTACAATTTATCTGAAAAATAAGCATTTTAATGTTAAAACTATTTTTTATTTCAATCCAAATGGCATATTTTTATTTTTATTACACGACACTTTCTCGTTGAAAGTTTATTTTGGAATGAAAATAATTTGCTTTCATTTTCAACGATGCCACGGTTTCGATTTGACAGTTCTACAATTCGTTTTAAAAGTTTCAACTTTTAAATGTACCAAGCAGCAAAATTTTGATTTGACAGTTTGAACGTTTTTGTTGGGAAAACAAACCGCTTTCTACGAAAAAGAACCAACGCAACTTTTCAATTTGAGTAATGATTTTTTAAATTCTAACAATCATTATTCTTTGTGTGTGGTAAAGTCAGTCACCGTCCAAGGGTTTGTTGTGTTTTTTTTATCGTGCGTTTTTTTTGTTTATTTTTTTATTTTTTTTTTATTAAATATCTTGATGTCGGAGCGCTATCGATGAAAAATAATAGTTTGGCGGTGTTTTCGAGAAAATTCTATCCTGAAACTTGTTGCCATAGGTGGACATTTGTGTTGCGGATCCCTAAGTGGTGGAATTTTGCAATTTTGACTTAATTAAATAAGATTTCACCAGTCAATTTAATTTGTAAAATTTTAAAATTAAAAAAGATGTGAATAATAATTTAAAAAAAAGTGTGTGTGGGGGGGGGGGGGGGGGGGTTTGTGTGTGAGAGAGAGAGAGAAAAGAGAGAGAGAGAGAGAGAAAGAAAGAGAGAGAGAGAGAAAGAAAGAAAGAGAAATAAAGTGGAGGGGAGATGGGTGTGTGGTTTTACTCTTCTTCTCCCTTTATGTTCCACAGATGCTCAATTAAATATTCTTGCAATTGGTTATGAGCAGCAGTCGGTACATTTTGGACCCATTTGCACTGCTACATAGTCTTTTTCAACGTCGGCCGGACCATCTCTCTCATCTTCTACAATCATGTTGTGCAGTATAATGCACGAACGCATGATAGTGGCAAGATTCATCTTTTTGCTACAGTCTAGCTGGATTTTTTAGAATAGCGAAACCATTAAAACACCAAAAGTTGATGACGTTCAAAACCAATGTTGTCATAATGTTTGGTATAGGGTTACTAAGTTGATCACCGCTATAGCAACGACCGCTGTGGAGAAGAGTGGCTAAACTAAAATGAAAGCGCTACAGCGCTTCTGAAATAGCAGCGCTACTGTTGCCCACCGTTAATGATGCTCTAACATTAGCTTTGCTGGCTCCTCGCCACAAAAGGCTCTAGCAATGTCCACATGAATTTTAATCAGTTCGATGAGCGATGAGACTAATTTGTTTTGTGTTTAATAGTATCAGGCATGTTTTGCTAGAAGTAAATTGTTTTTCTGTTAATTCACCTACAAAAAATAAAGGTTTAATATATTTCTTACCTTGCACAGTCAATTACCACTAACCGACGCAAAAAGCGCATCAAAACAAACTCCAAATCGACAAAATGTGACAGACCAGTCACTAGTTTCCGAGCGGGTCGTTTGACTCGATCAACTCGACGAAATTTCGTCGATCTCGATAACTATAATAACAACATATACCTGTCGAGCAAAGTGACGGTCGACTCGACTTCTATAATTACATAGGGGTTATTGTCTTCATCATATTATCATTATTTTAGTACGTTTTTATTTCCATGTATGTATAACATAAAAAGCTTGTATGTATAGTTTAAAGCGAATACAGAACGAAATGAAGAAAAAAAAAGCAAAACAGTTTTTACAACTTTCGCAAATCTCAATATTTGTCCTTCACAGTAGAATTATATAATTTTGAATCATAGGAAGTGTAGTTACCGTTCAATGCTTGTTTTTTTTTTGCGTGAAGAGTGGTCGCCACTTACAATTGGCTTTACCTTTAAAAAATGCTATCAAAAATGCTTTTTTGATATTATAATCTGGCCTATCTGTCAAAAGATAAGCTTTCTATAGTGGACTTTAACGGAATTTGCTCGCGTTTACGAATGATAGTTTGAAAAAGTGTTTCAGTTTTTCTCTTTTATTATCCTTTAAAAGTGATCAAGTGAAGTGCTTATTCAAATTTTCCTAGTTTTCCAATAACAATCGTTCTACTTCTACGCTTGTAAAAGTGTTGTTTCAAAAGTATTAAATAAAATATGAGATTATAATTTGTTTTTTTTTTTTGCAATTTAGACCTCAGATGAAAGCTTCGTCGGTTGTTGTTACCAAACAATATTTTAATGCATTCATTGGAGCTGGCATCAAAAACTCTCATTTATTAACTGTGAAAATAGAGTTTTGAAGATTTTACCGGTTTTCGGTGAAAATAAAAGCGGCAGTTCCAACCCTAGTCGTAACGAATCATGATGTAATACAATCAGTATGGCAGTTGTGTAAGTGCATGAGATGTATGGAGCCTAATATGGACGCAATGAATGAATAAAGTTGGACTGCCTTGCTCTAAGCGGGAGGAATGAAAGTTGAAAAGTAAATTTTATAGTGCTAACTAGAAGACAGCAGTTGGAATGATTTAATTTCCACTTCAGGGGGTGTGCGTGAGTAGACGATAAACTTTTCGCTCATATATTTTGTGATTTTGTGAAGTTGATTCCAGAGTTGGTTCAAATAAATGCAACATTGTTTTGTCTCAACAGCTGAAATTTACCCACGAAGGTTTAGTTTTATAGCTAAAACCATCCTGTAAATAGAAACTCACCACAATGTTCATCAGACTGTCCCCACTGTAATTTAAAATTTAATGAACTTCTTCTAGATAGGGTATGTGTACCTTGGCTGTGGACGGTGGATTACATTTTAAGCTTTAACTCATAACGTTATTGAACTGCAAACGATATGCAACTAGTAAAACATTGGCTTAGGTGAGCTTAATAAGACGTTTGACCTTCCAAACAC
Source organism: Aedes koreicus (assembly GCA_024533555.2). NCBI lineage: Eukaryota > Metazoa > Arthropoda > Insecta > Diptera > Culicidae > Aedes > Aedes koreicus. Next base: position 109,710 of record JAHHFK020001171.1, read on the forward strand.
GAAAATTTCGTGTATAAGGTCTTATGTTGGTCTAACAGCCTTGGTGAAAACACTAAACCGTGTGCTGCACGAGAGCCGAACTTGACTGAAAACACACCACCATGTGGCTATAATTTACCACTTCAGTTTCGTGCTTAGTGGATGAACCCGCAACGCAATGGACGCGACACGAGTGTACACGCTCGTGTTTTGCTTTAGACACCGTGTCTTGATTTTTGAGATAACACCCGAGCCGAGTGGTTACGATCACAAGAAAGCTCTCAACATACACCCAGTATGACACTGGCTGGCCACGCATAGAGCATTGCTCGTCGGATGATTCTAAAAAATTGATAATTTGACTTATAGGTTTGTTTTGAAATCGTTAAAAAGGGGCGCATAAGTTGATTGAGTTTAACAAGCACGACATAGGTAGAAATAAAATAAATGAACCACGCGTTTATTCCGCAATCGAACACAATCGGAAACACTCGGCTATGGTGTTTGCCGAATCATCATACACGGTAGCCCGAAGCCAAAACACGAGCACTGGCATTGGTGTTATACCCACCGTGTTGCGTGTGATTCTGGAAGCACGAAGTCAAAGTGGCGAGTTCAATACACGCGCTAGCGTGGTAAAAAATAGCTCGGCGTGCAGTGTAGTGTTTGGACATGGCTGGTTTAATTTTTTTTGCTATACACACATTTTACTATGTTATAAATAAATAAGGCGATAGTTGGGAATGCAGGAAAAAATGTGTCCCTAAAATTTAGTCTACGGTATTCTAGTGATACCATGAACATCTTTGAATGAGAACAGTTAATTTATTATGCGTGATTATTTTCTGGAGCCTCTTGGTGATAAGAAATTATTTCCTTCTTAAACAATATAATCATAAAAAATTAAGGAAAACGAAAATATCGCTCTTGAGTGTATCTTTAAATAAAAATTTTATTGCTTCAGAATGAATCGATCAACATGCTG
>JAHHFK020001172.1:0-35516 GCA_024533555.2 Aedes koreicus
GCAGGGTGAATTCACCCTTCTTTTTGGGGAAATGCTCCTTAAACTTTGAAAAAATGCTCCTTAGATGCGTTTGCCCGGTATAATGCAATCGGAGGTATTTACCTTCTGGTTAGCGCTTGCCGGTTGTTTTGACGGGTCTTCAGTTTGTTCAAGATAGTATAGCGGAGCTTCGCTCTGCAATCTTCGAGGTAGTTTTGACGGGTTTAAATTTCATCTTGACGAGTCTTAATTTCATGTGGAAGAGTCTTAATTTTGTTTTGACGACTCTTAAATTCAGAAACTTAAAACCCGTCAAAACTATTCAATCTTGAAGAAACTTAAGACTCGTCAAAAAACCCGGCAAGCGCTAACCAGAAGGTTAATACCTCCGATTGCATTATACCGGCAAACGCATCTAAGGAGCATTTTTCCAAAGTTTAAGGAGCATTTCTCCAAAAAGAATGGTGCATTTACCCTTTGCCCATGTCATGTTACCAATAATTAATGCTTCTCTCCTTTCTCCAATTCTCTTCCTTATCTCATGGCCGCGAGCGGTACCATATAACACATTGTGAGTCTCGATATGCGCTACTGAAGTCAGCTCTTCAAAAGCAGAAACATCGAGACGAACCTACAGCAGAGGGAGGTTGAAGCAGTAAGTATATAACCCTAACCAATTTTACCAGCCAAATTTTCTAACACAAGCTTCAAGGTAAGATGATTTCAAAATCAAGGTAAGAAAATCATATTTTTTCTCTAAATTTTGCATATATTCATATAACACCATATGCTGGTATAAAGGGAGGGACCATCAGAGCACCCAATTGAAGCAATTTGGATAGGAAGAGTGGGACTGCCAACTTTCTGTTGTTAACATTTCGTGAATAAAGGGCTGGCTCTTCTTCTCCCCATCTAGTGGGACTTTTTACTAGGCGGGGGCTTCATACAGGGACATGATGAAACATTTACCACAATGCAACCTTAATCAAACCGTTATTTTAAATAATCCAGTGCTAAAGGCAGTTATCTTGCTACATTAGATAGATAAGATTACATTTTTGCGTTCACTCCGCAAATATAGCCACTACAACGCTTCAAAGAAAAGTTGGCACCTTCAACCTCACTTTACAATACATTTATTTTCAAAATTTACCATTTTTCCTCCCATTTTCCACTTGTTGGATCAGGTTCATCGGTTTAGCATATAGAGCATATAAACGATTTAATTATGGTTCATTTTCCGAAGATCGAAACGATCAAAACAAAAGATGATCTTTTTCAGATTCTTTCGATCAATCTTGAACTTGAAAATCGACATCAAAAGGAATGATTTCGTAAAGATCAATCCAAGATCACCCAATCCTAGTTCGTATGCAAATTAAGGCAACTATCATTGGTCCATTTCAAGGCAAGAAGTAGACTGTTAATGAAAAATCATGAAGTTTGAGCCGTCGAAAGGTATGTTTCGGCGAAAATCCGCATTGGTCTCCTCCTGAAGGCATTCTTCCGGGGCATTCGGATTATCCAGAAATGGCCAATATGGTCATTGGTCCATTTCAAAGCAGCTAGAATTAGCTAGAATTCATAAAAAATCATTAAGTTTGAGCCGTCGAAAAGCATGTTCCGATGAAAATTTGTACCTGTCGCCGTCTCTCTTATATTCCTTGTGGCCAATCGGGTTAAAAATGGCAGTACTCACCAGAAACTAAAACTTGGGACTTTAATAAGCATTTTAACGGAAAAGGCATTAAAATTTGATCATATAAATTTTCCACAATGTGAATTTGAAATCAGGGTCAATATGACCCGAAACACCTTATTCGTCACCAAATGTTTCCACCCAAGGAAGGTTAGGTCAATTATGAAATAACATACTCTATGAAAATTAGGAAATAGGAAATGTTCATTCCTACTTGACGTTTAATTTAATTGTGCGGAGAAAAACAAAGAATTTTTAATTGCTAAACAATGTTGAATAATAATAATATAACTAGTGGTAAAAACCTTTTTGAATTTGAATTGAAGGGATTGGGGCTCATTGATTACGGGGCTGCTAAAAGATCAGTTTTTAACATTAACAATTATCAAAAATGAACTCATTATGAAAAGTCCACTAAGAAAGAGATGCAAAAAATTACGATTTGTCAGCATTTTTTTTTCCTCTGTTTAATGTATTTTACTGAGCATCAAATAATTTTTAAATAGGCCATAACAATTTAACGAAAAGTTGGCCTTTTCAAACTGAGAAAAATTTCATAGACAATCTCTCAGCAACAGGACTATTTAAAATACCCTTCCGAAGATTTGAATGCATCCAAATTTTTAAATTTTAAATTCAATAGACGAATTTTCTATTTCATTTTCCCTCACACTAAAAGAGCATTGAAGCGCTCTCACTAGAAATCAAATCAGACCTCAACTATTGCCCCCAGATTGTTCAATCGTTCATTCATCCCCATTGACCCCCACATGTTCAGCTTCAATAATTGACACTTGGCTTCTAATGTCCTGTAAACAAGATTGAATTAAGTGTAAAATCCTTCTGCCTTGTTTTTCCTGCCACAGTCGAGCAATGGATCTGAAGCCTAACAAAACGGAGCTTCTTTTCACACCGACCGACAACAGCTCTCCCAAGAGCCGGCACATCCTTTTCCTCTTAAAGCCATTAGCCGTAACCTTTCAATCTATCCAATCTTCCCCCGCAGTATCCTCCCTCGGTGCTCGGAGTCGATTGATGCCCTCTCGCAGAACAACATGACGACAACGACGGGTAAGAGGTTGCTCATCCAGGCTAACACAATTTGTCTTCACCCTCCTCGGTACCACCACCAAAGCTTTGGCGAAGCTTTTCCCGAAGATTTTCCTACCGCACATCGGCAACCAGGAATCCTGCCTTCCCATCTCCGGTGAACGTGTGTATGTATTTGGTACGCTTCGAAAGGAATCGAACAAGCTCCCGGCGAACAATAAGGAAAACATCCTTCCTGTTTCAAAGTGTATGTACGGAGCAAATCCCTGAATGCCTTCGATGGCTCTATTATATGCCATTGTGATCGGCTGCGGAGGGTGGATTTCTTTTTCCTCTGGCGCTGGCTGCTCTCGACATATAATAAATACATAAAACTCAACAATAACAGTGAAAAACATGCACAGCGTCGACAAAAAAAAAAAAGAAGCAACGACACATTCAGCGGAGCATGTCTCTATTATCCTTTCGCAAATCTGGGTAACATCTGAAGCGGTGAAGCTTTCTGGGTATTATTTCCGAAAAAAAATACCTTCGTTGCTATGTGGACTCCAATGGGTCTTAAAGCCCTCCTCAACCGGAGTGTTTAGGATTTTTGCTGTGGCGCCGTGCCCAAAAGGATATTGTTGCGGAAGCACGACGATAGGGACCGATCCTGAGTGCAAAAGATACAAAGCGAAGGAAGAGTTATTCAATTCCAATTTTTGCTGCCACCACCAGCCAACCGTTGCGGACTGACGACGACGACGACGACGACGACGACGACGTCGACGACGGTGTGACGACAGAATCAAAGGAAGGATAAAAACGTCTTGAGCAGGATGTATGTACACAATGTATGTTTGGGTATTTGGCTCGTCTTCTCGAACGTACGTCGGGAAGTGGAGTATGATGACAGAAAATAACCATCGAAAATTTGGGGCAAAATGAGGTGACGGAGGGATTCATTGTCATTCATGATTCGGTTATGTGCAACCATGTACATTAGGGGTTATTGAATTGGCTCATTGAGGGGATTATGGGCGCTAGGTGGTTGGTTGGTGTTGATTCGATGATGGTTTGTTGGTTTGGTACGCCAATTTGCGACGCCAACGGATTCAGCTGCAATGCACTCCATTTCCGTTTGCATCAAATTAGCCCCCGTTGCAACAACTTACAACGTACAACTGTAATCCCATTTTTAGCCCGGCATTAAATTCCAAGTGGCAGCACATTGGCCTTAATTCGCTTTGAAGTGCACTCGCAAATGAACTCCCGCTCAAGACGTTACGCTCGCCACAATTCCGCTTAATATTAAAATGCTTTCTCGGAGGCTACCTCGGCCCGGCTCGGATCCTTCACCCCGTGCAGCCAACATCGTTTACTCGTTTGCTTTCACTCTTTTCCTCCCTCAGAACTACATGAGCCCAACAACAAAGAAACCAAGGTAGTCAGGAAAACTTTTCCCTTAATGAATTCTTTTAATGGATTTATATTCATGTACTTTTTATGCTTATGATTTTTGTCTGCTACCTCGGCCCGATTTCCCCCGAGTTTCGCTCCTCAAGAAAGGGAATGGAAAAGGCATTCACGATTCGCGCCCGTTCGTCCGTCCGTCCGTTCGTGGAATAGCTTTATCATCGAGCAGCAGTCAGAAAACGAAGAGCAAAGTTTGGTGCAGTCTGACTTTCTTCCGCGAGGAGTGAGTTCAGCTGAAATATTCATTAATTTTCACTGCCAGACGTAGATGGTAGGAGTAGCTCACGCAGTTTCTCGGTGGCCGGCCAAGTTAATGTAGACTGAGAGCATTCCATTACGGCACGGGTCGGTCCTCCTCAAACGGCAAGATGTTACTTTACTGCACAAAATGAAATCGGCGCGGTGCAGTTCAGTGCGGGGTGAGGACGAGAAAGCAGATGGCAGGAATTTTAATTTATTCAGTAGCACAATTTAACGTAAATAATGAATTGCGGTGTGGCATTTTTTTCCGGAATCCTTGGTGGATGCTGGGAAGGTGTCGGTAAGCGAACTGCTCGGTGGTTTTTGCTGTCCGTGAAGAATGCGCTTCTAATGGAGACGAATGTTGGGCCGAATGTTTTTAGTTGAATTTAAAAAAATAAGAGGATGGTTACGAAGTGCACAGGACCAAAAATCATATTGTCAAAATAGCCAATGCAAGTAGCTTTTTGAAAATAACAATCAGTTGACGTTCGACGCTTAACATTGGTCGATCATTTTTTCGTAGTGTGTTACGGAGTAAAAGATCTGCACCGAACCATAGCTCCAATTACTTCAAACTAGGGTAGCAGATTTTCTTTGTAAAATTAAACATACACACTCAGTCGCGATTTGCGTGTTCGGTAATTTTTTACCGTAAAAAGAATGGTAAATACAATATTTAACAAATTTTCCGGTAAGCAAAACTAACTTTACCAACGTTGTTCGGTTAAGTACGTACGAAGTTTCGATAATCAGAAAATATATGACGAAAACGGTGAACAAAATTACAATGCGTTTTGTAAAATTCGACAAACGACGAATTCAATAGAAAATTACCGAACACACCTGAAATCCGCAAATCAGTTTACCGAACTTCGGTCAAATTCTATGCTGGCTTTGCTTTTCACTTCACCGCGACCAGTGAAAAGTGCCCTTGCGCTGAACTGGCCGGCTTGTCGTGCCGCAAGGGCTCAGTAGGGATTCTTGGTCAAGACCCGGAGCTAAGAGTCAGTTCCATTGCGGAAATATCACATCAAGTAGTTTTTCCACCTGCTACAAAGGATCGTGTGCCTGAAGGTCACATTGAGAATTTTACTATTCACATTAGGTTCGTAGTTGCAGTGCGCTTTGGGATCATCCTTGCCTTAGATCCATCCTAATAACATAAATGGACATTACAGGAAATAGCGGAAAAATAATATATTATCTTTTTTGTCGTTGTTGTTATGATATGATAGTACAGGTATACCTCGATTTTATGTACCCTCGATTTTATGGACATTTTACCTCGATTTTATGTACGTGTTTTTTCACATGTTTAATTTTTTATTCTAGGACAGTTTTCGTATTATCTAAATTGTTAGTTCCCTTGGAAAGGAGACTTTTTCAATTGCAGACACTCAAAGCTCACTTCCTCAGAAGGTTTTCCAAAATAGCACGTTTTTCGACAAATTCATCGTGGGTATCAGACAGTTTGATCGATAAAATCCAAACCCTACATGATACAAAAAATCTTGGGGATGAAGAAGTAAAGGGTGTCCACGATGGAATTGCCACACACAAAATTGATTCGCAAAATTCGAGTTTTCATCCGATTGCCATCAAATTTTCAGGGATTGAGAAATAACTATTAAACTTCATTTTACCATTTGATTCGTATTTTATTTACAGTCCATACGCAAATGCCCGCACCTTGGCCTTAACCCCGGCCATAAGATTCTGCACAACCTGTGAATCAACCGTTTTTTGCATGTAAACCCATACTTTCTTCAGTTCCTCGACTGTCTTCAGTTCCTCGACTGTCTTCACTACCTTAGGTCGTTTAAGAAGGTGCTGCTTCATAATCGCCCAGTACTTCTCGATGGGGCGGAGCTCCGGAGTGTTGGGAGGGTTGAACATTTTCGGCACGAAATTGACCTTATTGTCCGCATACCACTTCAGCACGTCCTTGGAGTAGTGGCATGAGGCCAAATCCGGCCAGAAGATTGTTGGGACGTTGTGGGCCTTCAGGAGAGGAAGCAGCCGCTTCTGGAGGCACTCTTTTATGAACACCTGTCCGTTCATCGTGTCCTGGGTCACGAAAGGTGCACTCCGCTTCCCGCACGTGCAGATGGCTTGCCAAACCAGGAATTTCTTCGCAAATTTGGACATCTTCTGAGTGCGGACATGCTCCGGAACGCTGAACTTATCCTTGGCCGTGAAAAACAGGTTGCCGGGGATCTGTTTGAAGTCAGCCTTCACATATGTTTTGTCGTCCATGATGCAGCATTCAACTTTCGTCAGCATGTTGAGGTACAACTTCCTGGCACGGGTTTTGGCGGACTTGTTCTGCTTCTCGTCGCGATTAGGGGCCTTTTGTACCTTGAACGTTCGAAACCCAGCCTTAGTTTCGGCCTTCTGGACAAAACTTCGGCTTAGGTGCAGCTTCTTAGCCACATCCCGAACGGAGGCGTTCGGATTTCGGTTGAAGGCCCCAACTACGCGGTTGTGATTTTTGGTGTTGTACGGAATACTTTTTTCTTCACTTCTGGGCTTCCGATCGGGGGTCAACCGTTCCTCGAACCGCTTAATCACTCGCGACACCGTGGAATTCGCGATTCCCAACGTTTTAGCGATGGAACGATGCGAGAGATCCTTGTTCTCGTGATGAATGCGCAAGATTTTATCACGCACGAGCTGTTCTTTCGACTCCATTTCCGCGAGTTTTGATCACAGGACTTTAAAACTTGCAGGATGTAAATAATGCACTATGAACTAAATCCACCCAAATTTTCATTAAATTCTACCCAACGGTTAATAAGTTAGAGCAATTTCATAGTGTGGCAATTTCATCGTGGACACCCTTTAGTGATTTAACCTTCTGCCTATAATTTTTCAATTAGGTTATATCCATTGATAACATTTTTAATGCTAAAGAGTCGTTTTAAAAAAGTGTGACGACTTATAGAGTTATTCAGAGGATTCTATACAAAATGCTTGACGAAAAAGAGGAGGCAAGTTGTGTTTACATACACGGTGCTTTTTCGATTAATGGCGTGATCAATGGATGTTCCCTAATATAAATAACGAGATGTTGAAATCATTTCAAAATGCAACTCACTGAGTCATTCAGCGTGAGCGAAATCGCCTTCGATTATACAGACAAAAATCGCGCTTGAGACTCTCAGCCGAACTTTCATTATTCATCTCAAATGAGCTAAACGATGTTATCTCCCAAATTGGTCAAAGTTTTGCTTTGGCGGTGTTTCTTGTTTTTGATGGCGTGATTTATTACTTCTCTACCAGAAAAATAAGAAAACATCGCATTTACAATCAATGAGTAAAGGAATGAAAAAATCGGACATGATTGTTGTGCGGATGCTTTCGTAGAGAAAGGAATCGCGCTTGATAAAAACCATGAGTGAGATTTGAGATTTCGGTTTTTCAACATCACTGGCACTCAATCAATACTCACTCATCTATACTCATCTACACTTTTTCCATCATTTTGAACTTAAAACAACGTTTTCTAGTTCAACGGTCAGATTAAATCTGGGTTATGTTGAACATGCATTCCACTAGTATCTGATTAACGTGTATTTTTTGACATTTTTGATCGTGAGGAAGTTGCATCATTACTTCTCAGGGATGCCATATTAACAGACATGTCTGTAAATTCGCAGACTTTTCATTTTGGTTGCAGACTTTTTTAACGATACAGACATTTTACTGATGTTGCAGACTCTTACAGAAATTTGGAATAAAATTTTAAATTTCAAAGAGAGGTATTTGGGTGCACTGAAACTGTTTTCAAATGACACTATAGGTTGTTGCACCTAACAACATAGAAGCAATCAACTCTATCCATTAACTAAACCATAAATACAAGCTTTAAAAAATATATACCTCCGTTTTAAAATACGAATGAACTCACTTATATGGTACAGTTAGATAAGTCCAAAGTGGGTAGGTTTAAAAACAAATCTTACTTCTAATACTAGACTGAAATGCTACTTAAAACACACAATACGCAAAATAACACTCAATACTCCATTAAACTCACTTACACACTAAAACATAAATATTTAAACAAAAATATAAAATCCACCTTTTCAATACCCGTAGGTAACTCGAAGACACAGAAGTTGACAGCCTCGACTTTAACTACAAAAAATTTGAGGTGAGTTGTATCGGGGATATAACCACGAGGTATGTATGTATTTAAGGTAGCCACCATCCCTTCTAAGACCTTGTCATGTATGCAGCTCCACTTAATAGCAAGATCAAATTGAGTTGCCGGGTTGTATTCACAGTAACGCTGTATGAAGGGCCAAAAACGGTGGGGCGGACCCGTAAGCAGAGACACTTACGCGAAACCCGCGGGAACATGAGATTCTCCTTCCAACGATACGATCCAACAAATCGAATAACCCAGTTCGCAATAGTTAGTAAGCTTTCTACGCGATGGCTTGTTAAGAAGGGCGCGTCACTTTCACTGAAACTGTTGGAGTAGAATTCACAGCATCACAATCGAATCGGTAGGATAAAGAAAATGATACTGTTTGTTCCCTCCTAGACGCCGGTTGTCATACCACTCCATTGTCCAATTCCAGCTTGAGTGATACTCTGATGCTCCCTCCCTTCCCAATATATATTAATTGTCATATAGTAATGTATAAAATATAGTGAACTAATATTATAATTATAATAAATATAGCGAATGAATATTATAATGACAAATAATATAGTGAATGAATATAAGAATGATAATAACATTTCCATTTGTGGACCTGAAAGTTAGACAATGTAGCTGCGAGAAAAAAACTTGGGATACCTATGAATGATCTGAAATTATATAGCAATAGAATAGTAAACCTAAGATTTCGATGTGCTGTTACGTTTCCTTGCAATAATTTATGTAGTGAGTCTCATCGGAAATAGTGATTTTAATGAAATGAATTTAAATGCAATTATGTCACATCATTTAATATCATAACTTAAAATAATAAACTGACGTTATAATATAAAATAATAATATCAGCAAGCCAGTAAACTATAGTAGAATAATATCTAAGTGTAGTGGTAAGCGTGACTGCTACTTGGCACCCCAGTGGGTCTGGGTTCAATCCCAGTCGACGTCGGTGGTTTTTCTGAGGCGAAAAAATCTAGTCACGTCTTCCTTCGGAAGGGAAGTAAAGCCGTTGGTCCCGGTTCATATTCATGAGTCGTTAGGTAGGGTCCAGGTGGTGGAGTCGTCTTCCTGGCGTCGGTGATTGTCACCATGTGAGGAAATAGGCCGACGTAAACTAAAGATTGAAAAAAAAAAATATATCCGTAACTAAGCTGAACATCCACCCATCGAAAGACTTCCACTGTTGCAGTTTCTATTGGATTAAGATCTACTAAGATTAGAATTTGTTTTCACAATAATAGTCAGAGAACATAAAAAACGTAGGTACAAGATGTATTCGACATCTACTGGTATGTTACTGAAAATAAAAATAAGATGTAAATATCATAATAAAAACAGCTAATAATAAGGCGAAATAAATTTCATATGAGTATGAATCCAAAAACTGAATCTTAATAAAACAAACATACAAAAAGATAAAAAATTGAATTTTTCGATAGCTCTTGTTCATCTGGACCCATTAATGATACTTTGTGTCTGTGAAATAGGAAATGAATGATTGTAAACTGCTAGGTTTTAAATTAATATATATTTTTGATGAAGAAGGAAACAGCTTTTTTTAAGCAGAATTTTTCGAATATGATTTTTTCTAAAAAATAAAAAAAAAACATCAAAAACCTTTCTATCTTTTCAAATACATAACGTAGGTTAGATGAGCTATAACTGACAAGGATGCATATATGCGAAGCTGAAAATGACTTATAAAAAAGCATACAAAATGTAATGCATGGATGTTATAATATAAAACGATAATAATTTCATTTGTATTTACGTGTCTGCAGATTGTGGTCCTGCTGCAATTGTATACGGACCCGCGCATCCACCATGAACCTGAAAGCTAAGACAATGTATCATAGCCACGAGAAAAAAAATTGATTTAAAATCAGTGTTGGTGACTGCCGAAAAAATCGGCGAAAATTATTTATTGTTATCCGTGCTTTAAACAACCAAATGCAGGAACTCAGTGAGTGAACAAGATTAGACGTTTTGTAGATTACTTCATTCCACCACGCAAATCGAATGGACAACAGCTCTGCCTACTTGTGATTCACTCTTCGTTGATTGAGTGGCTATGGAAATACGACCCAGTAGGATCGCCAGATGATAATGTTCGGAGATGAGAGATGATAGCATTCATTTGAACAGAATCATTCATTGTCTTTTAGTTCGAATGACAGTGTTGGAAATTTTGTTAAGCATGTACCGTCTGGGAAAAATCAGGGACAGGGAATCCACTGCATTCGGGTTGGTAATGCCGTACCATTATCAGCTAAGTAGCCTGTGCCATCATCAGTATCTACCAAAAACAGAAAAAAAAGGCTGGAAGAAAAAAAGGCAGGGTACATTTAATATCTGGCGTTAAGTTGCTACATATTTTCTGTTTTTCCCGCTGTATTTACTGGCTACACTGTCCTTTTCGGCTTCCGATTCATTTTTGCTTTGAACGCGGTACCACACAATCATCAAGTGATCCGATCGAAAGCTTCGAGCACTAGCACACAATCGAATCAGGAAACGAAAATGAATCACCAACAGAAGCCAACGAACGAATCAATAAATTGTACTAGCAAGCAGTGATGAAAACGCGTACAATTGACAGACGACGAAGTTCATGCTATGTTCATTCAATGTTTACCTTGGCCCATTAGTTTTCGGTTTGAGAGGTGAAACAGAACTTCTCATAGTGTGCGTCTATTGAATCAAAGAAGAGCGTGCAACGAATGATTTATGATACGATTGAAACCAATGTACTCACGCATGTAGTAAACTATTGCGTCAGGACAGTTCATTCCCTTTCTTGGCGCGATACTTTTCTCATTTAGAGCATAAAAATTGATCCGAGGGATTGAGTTTAATCTCTTGGTAGGATTACTTGTCGTCGGGTCAGTAATAATAAGACAAGCTTGAAGTCATAGACTGGAATGAAAGAGTCAGACGTATGATGCTCGAGTGAAAGGGAGAAACTACCTCTAATCGTCTCAAAGGGAAACCGGAGATCGCCTTTAGAAAAGATCGTTTTGCGATTTCCGGAGCGAAGGTCAAGAACATTAGAGCGGCCTATCTGAGGAATATCAAATGCTTTCTCGTCCACTTTAATTTGACCCGTGGAAGAGGCAGGTTGTGAAGTTTTTGTATATAGTTTTGCGGTATGTTTGTTGAGGTAATGTGAACGTGAGAAGTTTCTTAGGTGCAGTAGAATTAATTGTTCGTTTTCTTTCAATTAGGAAGGATAGTTATCATTCACTTAGCTAGAAAGTGCGGTGCTGTGCGTGATCCAGGGATGCCAGAAAGGCAAAATAAAATCTATTGATATATAAGACAATGCGCTTACACCATTGAACAGCCGTGCTACGGCTTTTGTAGCTTTATACTTCTCCCGCTCGGAACACCGCACCCTCGTTATTACCACTACCCTACCCACACGTGCCAGCATTAAAGTTCCCAATTTCGGCCTGAATTGGAAGGAAGCTGCGATCGTTAATAACGCGCTTCTTGAGAGCGATTTTCCCACCAACTCATAGGAAAATCACCACGTCGAAGTTTTTGGGGAAAACGAGGGGAATTTCCTTTCATCACCGGGTTCTGCGTGGGGCGAGCGCCTCAGGGGGGTGACGGTGGGCAAAAAATAGAAAAGCGGAAAATAAACCGAAAAACGCGGAGAAAGGAAACAACTGTGCCCGCTTGCATGCGTATTGTTAAGTAAGCGCAATCTAAAGATAGTCTTTTACCAAACGAACCAACGAAAAATAGAGATATAGACTAGGGGGCCCCCTCCGCCGGTTTTAAAAAATAATGTTTTTTTTTAAAATGATCTTTTTATTTTTATAATATTTTTTTTTATTTTTTTTAAATTTTTTGTTAGTTGTTTTTATTGTTTGAATTATAAGATGTCCCTGCTATGGATAAAGGGCGAACACGAAATTATTGCGACACATTCAACAGGGCATAACTTTTTTACCATTGGGTAAAAATCAACCAAATTTTGCACACTTTCTCATTGATGTGTATTGTTTACATGCTGTCAAACTCGAAGTCGTGTTTTCCGATTCAACGAAAATGGAGGTGAACCAACGCGAGTCGAGAGAACAAATTCTTTCCAAACACCTGGAATTTCCTGGCCTGTCGCACCGGCAGTTGGGAAAAATGTTGAACATTCACCATTCAACCGTCTCCAGAGTGTTGAAGCGGTTCCAGGAGCGGTTGACGTTGGACCACGGCAAAGGAGCTGAAAGAAAACCGGGACCGGAGAACAAAAAGACGGAGGGAAAGGTGAAGCAGATGATTAAAGCAAATCCCAACGTCTCAAGTCGTGATTTGGCTAAACAAATCGGCATGTCGCAGAGCTACGTCCAGAATGCAAAGCAGAGAGCTGGAATATATACATACAAGGTACAGAACTTCCCAAACCGCGATGAGCGGCAACAATCGACGGCTAAAACTCGGGCACGGAAGCTCTACGAGAAGATGCTGACAAAATATGGCTGCTGTGTGATGGACGACGAAACGTATATAAAAGCCGATTTTAAGCGAATTCCGGGGTTGGAGTTTTTCACCGGCAAGAGCAAGTTCTATGTGGACGACAAATTTAAGAAGAAGAAAATGTCGAAGTTCGCCTCCAAATATCTCATTTGGCAGGCCATCTGCTCTTGCGGACTGAGGAGTGAGCCTTTCGTGACAAAGGGCACAATAAATGGCGAGATCTACAAATCTGAGTGCCTCGAGAAGCGCCTTTTGCCGTTCTTGCAGCAGCACGACGAAGCTCCGCTATTTTGGCCAGATTTGGCATAATGCCACTATTCTAAAAGTGTCCTGGAGTGGTATGAGGCCAATTCTGTCAATTTTGTTCCAAAGGACATGAATCCGCCAAACTGTCCGGAGCTGCGCCCGGTGGAGCAGTACTGGGCAATGATGAAGCGGGAACTTCGGAAGAGCAAGAAGACAGTCAAAGACGAGAAGGACATGTTAAGAAAATGGAAAAAAAACTGAGAAACTGGTACCGGATTACACTGTAAAGACTTTGATGGAGGGAATCAAGCGAAAATGCGTTCAATTTTACACTCAAGGCTCCATCGATTAACTTTTCTTTTGATTTTGGAAATAAATATATGTATAAAACTACCCTAAAAGTTTGGTTTGATTCTAAACATTATAAGAAAATTGGCATGACACTTTCGGTGTCGCAATAATTTCGTGTTCGCCCTTTACTAAACACAAGAGGTTTCTCACATTTCGCCGTTTGGTGGTGGTATTTTGGGTGTTTGGTGTACTTCGATTTGGGCTGGGTGGGAATCCGTCCTTTCTTGTGGTGTGGGGGGGGGGGGGGTGTGGGGAAAGCTGTGGGGTGAGGGGAATGGGCTTTGGGTTTTTTTGTGTGGTGGATGGTTTTTTTTGTTGTTTGTTTGTGGTGTGGGTTTGTGGGTTTTCTGGGGGGATGATCGTCTCTTTTTCTGTTGTGTTTTCGCCGGGGGGGGTGGGGGGGGGCCGGGCACCCAAAACGACAAGTGGTCCTCTGTTGAGTTGGCGCTTAAGCCATTTGTTTTCAAAACCCTAATGCCCGGAACGCTCTAGTAGACCGATTTTGGCTAGTAGTGTAGTGTTTTTTTTTTTTTAAATGAAATACAAATAAAAATTTTGAGTTCAACTCTTTAATTTATGTAACGGAAAATTTACTCTGTAATTCATTGTAATTTAATCGTTAGTTTTGAACTTATAAAAAACAGTTTGTTGAATTTATCAATTGAAACCGACATTTTGATTTTAAAATACAAAACTAGAAAGAACGTTATAGGGAGAAAAAACTATAGAAAATTGTGTCTTCTATGCGAATGCTTCAATATTAAATGTCACTTCATAAATACGAAACGATATGGTAAGATTGCATACAATCTAAGAAATAGATGCAGATATGTTTACATAATCACACATATAGCGAAAATGAATAGCTCACTCGCTTATTACGTCTATTCGTCGAAGGAAGTACAATTTTGCAAAAAAATAAAATTTACAGTCTTCTTAGACATTCCCAGACATTTCAAATTTTTATCACAGACATTTGAAAAAAAATATCTGGCATCCCTGTCACTTCTATTTGAACCCGGATTTGTGCAGGCTGTAATCCCTAAAATGGCTACTGTTCAAAGTCCAAAAGTTAAAAAGCAACGATCGTGTATTCTTCTCACAGCTAAAGTGAAGATTATCCATGATTTGGAAAATGGACTAACAGTTCAAGATGTTATGGAATAGTACCACATCAAAGCACGATCTACTATTTACAATATTCAGCGATCCAAATCAAAGATACTGAACAACAATATTCAAGGAAACTTTGGTAAGTAAGTAAGAGATTCTATTCATAGAAAAAGCACCCTCGTGTTTATCATTTGCAGCTCATCGTAAGTCCTTCAAATCCGCTCGCTACCCGAAAGTGGATGAGGAACTTTACCTCTGGTTTTTGCAGAAAAGGCGATAACACATTTCGATAAGCCAAGAAATGCTGCAAGTTCAAGCGGTGAAGTTTTTCAACGAGTTGGTGGGTGAAGGCAAGCTTGGAAGTCGGGGATGTATCGCCAAATTTATCAAAAGACATGAAATTCGTCTTTTGAAAATTACGGGAGAGAAATTATCAAGCAACATTGCCATCGTTGACCAATTTGTTCAAAAGTTTGCGGCGGAAATGCGTTCTAATGACGAAAGCGATCTTTTCTTCAAAAACACGCCCACAAATACATACGTTGACAAGGACTCGATAACCGCACCTAGAAAGAATGCAAACAAAGAACGTCTGACGTTTATGCAGTGTGCGAACATGGAAGGTTCTTTGAAATTGCCGCTGATGGTTATCGGGAAATATCTTAACCCTCGTGCGTTTAAAAATTTGAAAGAGCTTCCAGTTTTCTATGCCGCATCCAAAAATGTATGGATGACTCGCGTACTTTTCAAAATCTGGTTTTATGAGCATTTTGTACCGAAAGTCAGAAAGTGTTTCCCGGAAAACGGATTACCTATGCGAGCAGTTTTGGTTTTGGACAATTGCTCTGCACATTTCAATGCAGATGAGCTCAAAACGGAAGACGGTGCTATTTGGGCAGTCTTTTTACCGCCAAACACAACAGCGGTGATTCAACCGATGGATCAGAATGTGGTCATATCACGGTACAGACAAATCATGATGCAGGAGATTCTTGGACGACCTGGAGAATTTCATGACAACGTGAAGAAAATAAATGTTAAGGATGTCATCTTTTGGGTTGCGCAATCGTGGGATCTGGTTCCTCAAACTTCCATTACAAAATCTTGGAATTTGCTGTACAACCCGGAGGAAGTAGAAGACGAAGATGATTTGCCTCTCTCAATGATTAAGGAGCGACTTCTGGAAATATTCGCTAAAATCACTGCGTCGAACGTTATCGATGAGGGAAATGCTGAGTTTGAAGTCCTCAAAGATTTAGAAATTGAGGAAAAAGTACTCAATCCTACAGCTGACGACGAATCGATGTACAAAATCATGGATTGCAGCCTACCCGATGACGACAGCATGAACATTTTGGGTTCTGCTAATGCTGAAGATGACTTTCAGCTGGTCTCGGACGAATCGGCACTGAATTCCGCTGATGTAATGAACCGGTATGCAAAAGAGAACGGTTGGCGTCTCAATTCGCAGTTCTCGTTGCGTGACATGAGGGCAAAAATCTTCGCGAAGGTTGTGAATGGAAAATCATCTTGAGAAAATTGCCTTTGAATATCCGAATTTTTTTATTTGTATTAAACCATATGTTTGATTTTTAAGAGATTCAGAAGTGACAAATATGTATGTAAATGAAAATCCGAAATAAAAATATTCAGTTCATGATCCTTACAAATCCCCCTAGTAGCATCTGTAATCAAATATCTTATCAATTATCTTAATATCTTTTTATTTAAGATTCAAACCAATTGATACTAAAAAATAATTGATAGATGAGAAAGTTTACACATTTGTTTCGATGAAGATAATTATTGGCGAATTTATGCCTATTTCTGAACTCAGGATGAATCATTATTATTATTAATATCCTCATATTTTAGGCTATCAGAAGGATTCAGTTTATGCGCATCTACAATAATTTTGTCAAGAATTTATATGACTTCTTGGAAAGAGCACCATTCAAGTACACCTTTGTCACCTTGCCTTCGGTTTCATAATTTTTAAAAAATTTTTTTAATTTATTGTCATAAATGTCTTAAAATCATAGCTTATTGAGGTCTACGGGCACCCCATTTTGCGTTTAATTTTCAAGTTTCAACCTTGTGGAATTTATAGCTTGGTCTTCATTTTATGTAGCTCCAAAATACTCCCACCTCCTCTTAAAAGTTCCCACTAACGTGATGTAATTTTATCACCACCTGACTGTTTCTTAGCGATTAGTAAAATTGTAGGAAGACGAGGCACAAATCTCCCATCTGCAGGGGGACGTTCCACCTATGTCAACGGTCTGATACCTGTTACTTGAGATTTTTGTTCCCATTATTGTATTGTTTGTGTATGTTTTGAAGCGATGTGTGGAGTTTGCCATACTGGCCCCATTAATTTACATTTCAACCACATTACTACGCTGATGAATGTATCGAACAATGATGATAATGATTCTAGCTATTTGATTGGCTATTGGGAAAATTACTCTGGTGTTGTTGCTACTTTATTAATTGATAATGCTCAACTCACCACTCAATTCACGTTGTATTGATAATTTGTTGCAAATAATTCCGTGTGGACAATTGCGTTGTACATATTTCATCCATCAAACCGTTCGTGCATAGTCACATCGTCCCATGATTTGCGCTGTAAATTTTTAATTTAAATGATAGTTCTGATTTTGATCACTCTATACTACCAATTATCGGCAGTGGAACCATTCATTTGAGCTTTTAATCCTTGATTGAAACAGTTCTGTGAATCATATGCAATTTAAAAAAAAAAACAGTGAAATTTTTTACAACGCCAAGCCCTTCTTTCTGTTTGATTCTACAGCACATATTCACTCAGCTCCAAAATCACGTCAGGAAACACAATTATCCTACCAACATCATAAACATCCGAGGAAATGACAAAAATTCAAATCACACCGCAACCAAAACGATCCATCCTCATCATGTCCTGATTGAAGAGTTCCTCCCACGGCGGAGGAAGCAGCTCGTAGAGAACTAATAAAATCAGATGAGAAATCACCTCCTCCAAAAAAAAAACAGGCGAGGGGAGGGGCACCAGAAACAGCGGCAGCCGAGCACAAAAATACAAGAATGGCTTTGACGTTTGGCCTTGTTCGGCCTCATCAATTCAAGAAACAATGTATAATTTCCTGACTCCGAATGAAAACACAACAATGTGGCACACACGGCTCTTACTCTTTCTCTCTCTCTCTCTCTGCAGAGGAATTGCTTCCTAAAGGATTTCACCTCCCATCGCTTTCTCCCCCCTTTTTTTCCAGCCACTATAAGCTCTTGTAGGAAGGTTTGCTCGCCGCCAGGAGACTGAATAAATAAATACATAAATAAACTGACATACAATCAACCTCTGGGTGCGACTCTGAAGCTCTCTTTTGTGTTCTCCGTGAAGAAAGAATAACTGAATAAATTATCATATCAAAGTGATACCTTTAGTGTGTTTACCTAGATTTCTTTTTTCTGCTTTCCACCGGCTCGACACGGCATCGTTTTCCCAGGTACCTCCCCATCCCACCGGTGAGACGAGTGTGTGACTTTTCTTGTCGGATGTTTGCTCCATGATTCTTGATTCGGCTTTCCTCAGGAACATCAATGGGAATAACAGTTGCCACTAAAGAGTTCTTCCCTTTCCACTTGCCTCGCCACATGGGGACTTCTTGTTGTTCGTCCACGTAAACATCGACTCTCACCTCGACAGCTATTGTCTGCAGATTTATGGTGCCCACTTGGTTGGTGGCAGCTCGATGGACGACTAAGGACGAAATGAACAAGCTCTCTCCGGTAGGTCTTGTGAATTGTTGTTTGCCATGTGGCAGCCCAGAGCAGTGTTGCCAGGTTGAATTTGAAGTTCAGTATTGCAGCTCATTTGACATCAATGTCAACTGGCAGCACTTCTGCTGGAGTTCCATCGTGTCACAGGAAGTTCCAGCTAGACAATAACGAACTATATATCCTCAAGGCACGTCAACCAGGCATGAAGGGGACTGAAACCACAGCACCTAGTTGCCATCGATAAGCTTCGACTGTTTCTCATACAGGTTATCCGTAAAGCGTTACAAATGAATTATCGGCTCATGCTGAGAAGCTCGCTTAAAGTTCCTGGGTTGAATGTCGCGGTGGTTTGATGTTGTTGTGTCAAAAGCTTCGGCATTCAGTAGCTAATGTGATATTGTTTACCAGTACAAAATACACAGTCTTGAGCGATTATTTTTCAGTTGATCCCATGCCACCACTTCAACTCAATTGCCCTTCAGAGTGACGAACCGTATCGGTATCGATTTTCCGTCTCAACGCACCTGGCCAAAGCGTTTGAAATGGTGCCTTGTTGAAAAAATGCGGTGACACTTACCCGAGGATTTCACCCCAACAAAAGACCTCTAAAGGAATCAATCCATGCTGAATGGTTCTCATTTTGAATACAAAAATAAAAAGGTGGGATGTATACTCTTTCCTAGAGGAAATGTCATCTTTGGCCCTGTTGACTATTATGGGCAACCAATTTTAGACTTGTAGAATGCTTTAAAAATTGATGCAACTTATAATCTTCCTTCGGATTTGATGTACTGTCAATTTACTGGTCGGACAGGCAATCCATACATTTAAAGCAAAATTTTGCGTTCTCGCTCACAAGCTTCGCCGTTCCCTTGGTAAGTGGTGTACACTTTGTAATATTCATATTTGACATAAGAGTGAAGTCCATAGTTGATTTTAGTATACTGTAATATGTATTGTATTATTTTATTGCTTTATAGCACTTAGGTTCAATGGAAAAAGAACACTTCCGTTCGGTCTCTTTTCCATCCGACCGTCGTGCAGTACGGAAGCACAATTGTAATCCGCTAGTTAAATCAAATAAACTACTTAGGTTAATTAAAGAGTGTCATTAGTGTCTCCTTCCCTCTTCGAAACATATCAAGTTGGCGACGAGGATCAAAACGTTTATACTCGTGTTGGAAGTGAAAGTTGCGAACTGTGAAACGGTCGTCTGCACGTGTTGGAGAACATAACCCCAAAGTAATTATCATGTCGACTGAGGCTAATGGAAACGATAGTGGTAGTGTATCCAGTGCAGTTAAGCAGGAAACGCATGGCGTAGCTCCTGTAGTTCGAGCTGGCATGTTTGGCCAGATCGAGCACTTTGTCGTTGGAGAGAACTTTGAAGAATACGTCAACCGTCTAGAAATATTCTTCTTTGTAAACGACATGCCGGACAACAACAAAATTCCCGTGTTGGTTACAGTCGCTGGTCCCAGCCTGTACACAATCGCTGCCAGATTGTGTGCCCCGGAAGATCCCCGTACAAAGTCGTATGAGGATCTGGTCCGTCTTCTCAAAGCGCATTTGGATCCAACCACGAATGTCGTCGCAGAACGGTATAAGTTCCGGAAATGTGAGCAGCACGTCTCGCAAAGCATCACGGAATTCATAATCAGCCTAAAAGCCACCGCTCAACCGTGCAAATTCTAAGCGTTCCTGTCGGATTCACTGCAAGATCAGTTCGTCGCAGGCATCCGGGATCAGAGCCTCCGGAAGAAATTATTAACGGAACCGGACCTGACATTCGACAAAGCTTGTTCGCTAGCTCGAAGTTGGGCGCTCAGAAAGGAGGTGAGTCACAAGTCGAAACCGAAACGAAGCCATCAGGAAAAGGAGGAAAGCAAATCAAGTCGTGCCAGTCAGTCCAAGTCAACCAAAACCATGCTATCGGTGTAGTCGCCATCACGATCCAAACACGTGCCCAGCACGCAGCTGGACATGTTACTCGTGTGGGAAAATGGGTCACGTTTCTACAAGCTGTCGTCATAAAAATAGTCAGCCCAAGACTGGTGGAAGCAATCGCGTCGCGGAAATGTCGGAAGCCGTCGAAGTCCTTCGTTTGAATATGCTGGGTGGTCACATCGAGTCAGTTGAGAAGTCGTCCATGTCAAACCTCAAACCACAACCGGACACGGAAAAAAATCCGTGCCCGGATCCGTGAACTGCAGTCATGAATTCGAGAACAAGCAAAAATACACCGTGAACTGAATCACGTAATCATGAATTAAATCACGTTTTTAGGTAAAAATCCTGAAAACGTGAACTAGTTCACGGTCCGTTTTCATTTTCGTGAATGCTTTTGTTTCTGTGGAGGAAGAAAAAAAACAAGCAGTCGAGTCGAAGTCTATCCATCCTGGAAAATGCAAGTGGACTTACATCTGGATCGTTGAATAAAGTCGATTCACCGGAATTCGTATCGCTAGAGTGCGATGGCCGTTGAATGGAGTTCGAAGCTGATTGTGGAGCCTGTCGTAGCGTCATCTCAATAGATACGTATCAGAAATATTTTTCTAAGAGTAAGTTAAATAGTACTGCATTTGAATTTGTCTCCGTTTCAGGTCAACGAATCAAGCCACTGGGTACGATTAATGTCCACGTATCCACACCATCAGGAATCCAAGGCAAGCTGGAGCTGGTGGTGATTCGAACCGACAGAGCACACTTATAATGAAATACACGCCTGCACTTACCCACGCAGATTAACGGGAGATCAGCCGCAACCATTCCCTCATTGCATGACGAACAACAAGCCATAGTCAAGCAATAGGCTCAAAACACAATTCTCCCGACGCGCCGGGTGAACGACCAAGAAAACAAAAAATAGCAACTGTTCTTGTACTTAGCCTGATCACGGAAACAATATGGATGCGCGTTAGAAAATTTCTTTCGCGAATCATAGCACTTTTCACACGTAAAATTAATAATAGTTATGAGCAAAAAAAGACAACAGTACTTTGTTCGCCATCACAAAACAATGCAAACTTACTTCTACTGCAGACTCGAAAATATGCTACTGACTACTCATTCCAAGCTATTTCAAGTGCAAAAATGGATGTATAATTTTAAAATCGCTAAGAAATCTGTTCAGAAAGTTTGTCTAATACACCGACACGAAGGGTTTCTTAACGGCGCTACTGGCCTCTGGACACAGGAATCTCAACACTGGCAAGTTGGATATTTTCGGATCTCGAACAGAGAGCGTTTTTCTATTCGATGCGTTTATTATCGAAGATCGATCGTTACTGACTTCTCTACCTACGTGCAACCCACATTTATCCTACATCCCTATCAGTGTGTGTATCTGTATTCTATCCAGATATTAGTCTTCTCTTATCTCTCCTCTCCTATCGGTTGTATATAGTATATAAGAAATTAGATTAGATTCAATATTTTAGGGAAACAGTAAACATTGTAGGAATGGATAGCAATAATAATTCAACCAACTTGATAGCAATCGATAAGTTATTTAATTTAGAATATTGAATTGATTTGCGTGTTGTATATAATTTGTATATAATTTCCTTGATTAAGTTTAACTTTACTATAAGATGTTAAAGAATTCAAATATAAATTCACTCCTACGACGAATTATAAAGGGTGATACGGTCAAAATTTGGTCAAGGGAAAACGCGTGTAAATCGGTGAAATCGTTTATTTAAAAAATCAAATTAAATTTCTTTTTCAAGTTCAATTAGTATAAAATTCAGGAAAAATATTCAGTTAGGCTTCCGCTTTTCCAAATCCGAATTGCCGGGCCTTACGCTTGACCCCTGCCATCAGATTTTGTACAGCCACCTTGTCCACCTTCTTCGCCGCAGAAAGCCAGTTTGCCTTGAACTGCTGCTCGTCCTTAGCAGTTTTTTTGGTCTTCTTTAGGTTCCGCTTGACAATAGCCCAGTATTTCTCAATTGGGCGAAGCTCTGGCGTGTTGGGAGGGTTCTTGTCCTTGGGAACCACCTGCACGTTGTTGGCGGCGTACCACTCCTTGGCCTTTTTACCGTAATGGCAAGATGCCAAATCCGGCCAAAACAGTACGGAACAACCGTGTTTCTTCAGGAAAGGCAGCAGACGTTTATTCAAACACTCTTTCACGTAAATTTCTTGGTTGACAGTCCCGGAAGCTATGAAAATGCTGCTTTTCAAGCCACAGGTACAGATGGCTTGCCAAACCAGATATTTCTTTGCGAACTTTGACAGTTTCGTGTGCTTGAAAATATCTGCTACCTTTCCCCTTCCTTTTGCCGCATAAAACTCCTGTCCCGGAAGCTGCTTGTAGTCGGCTTTGACGTAGGTTTCGTCGTCCATTACCACGCAGTCAAACTTCGTCAGCATCGTCGTGTACAGCCTCCGGGATCGCGCTTTGGCCGTCGTATTTTGTTTATCATCGCGATTTGAAGTCACTACCTTCTTGTAAGTCGATAGTCCGGCTCGTTTTTTGGCTCGATGCACGGTTGTAGACGATACACCCAGCTTATTTGCGGCATCTCGGAGAGATAGGTTAGGGTTTCGCTTGAAACTACCGGCAACTCTCTTTGTCGTCTCAGCGGCTTCCGGTTTTCGATTTCCCCCGATCCAGACTTCCTGGCTGTCGACAAACGTTCCCCAAACACTTTAATTACATTTGTAGCGGTTGATTTGGCAACTTTTAGCGATTTTGCCAACTTTGCGTGCGAGTAGCTCGGATTTTCGCGATGCGTGAGCAAAATTTTGATACGCTGCTCTTCTTGCTTGGACGGCATTTTGACAACTGAAGAGTGAATTCCAAAATCAAAATAGGAGCAACATTCTACACACACACACCTTCAAAATGAGGGGTGTTCAGGTTTTTTAAATGCAAAATTGAAAGAAATACGTCAAGTTGATATTGACCAAATTTTGACCGTATCGCCCTTTAGTATAAGTAAGCCTTAACAAAAGTTAAGGCTTATTAGTCATGCAATTTGCATTTTTCTTCACAAATTGGCATCAAAAACTGAAATTTTATATATTTTGAGAACCACTAAAATAACTGTCTCAACTTAAATGTAAATGCTCCAGAAGCATTTTAATACTCTTAACTCCTCAGACTATAACAAACAACTTTGCAGAAGAAAGAGTGTCGATCCGACTTCACCAGAAAAAGTTATGACCATTGAAAGGCAGCATATTTTAGCAAAAAAAAAACAGTACAGTAAACCCCCCGACATGCGCGGAATCCCTTGATGGTGGTCTCAAATGATACATGGGCAATGACCTTTGTTGTTTCATCAGAAAATATCTCGTGATCCCTCGTATAGAAGATGTTACTTCCTTGAGCAAAGTTGTTCAGTAGATCAAAGCCTTCAGGATGGTAAAAGTTCAGAATTATCTCACTACGCGGCGCTAGGGTACATGTAAACTATCATTATAAGCTGAATCTCAAGATCCTTGATATATAGCAAGTTTGTGTCTTCAAAAAAGCTATTCGAGGGGTCAGAGCTTTTTGAATGGTGTACACATTAGATCAGAATTCGTTCGCTATGTGGCGCTAGTGTTCATGTGAAGTTTTTGCAATTTCTGTATTTTGATATCTAGATCATGTTTGTATTAATTGTTTTCAGGAAATTTATTCCGGTAACCATGGTCTTCCAGACGGTAGACTTCATAGTTCAGAATTATTTCACTGCGTGGCGCTGATCTATCTGTGCACTATGTAATCAATGTTTATCGCTGGTGCACATAAGACGCTGATTACCCCGATATGGTTTCTTTTGGTAGTTTCTGCTGATAACTTCGGGCTAGTCCTTCAGAGAAGTTCTCCACAAAACTTCGGATAAGTCCTTCAGAGATCTTCATGGAAATTCTTCAGAGAACTTCATGGAAATTCTTCAGAGAACTTCATGGAAATTCTTCACAGAACTTCCTAGAAGCTCTGCAGAGAACTTCAGGCAGTATAAATGGAGAAAAGGAGATTTGGCTCGGTGGCTTCATTCTATCACTCCTATGGTGTCGAGAAAATGTAGGTTCAGGGTGATGAATTGAGCTGGGAGACAGCAATTTCTGTAAATGTGGACAAGGTAACCAGGACGCAGATCTCGTCATTTGGTTTTGTGCTGAGCATCGTGGAGTCAGATAAGAGCTATATGATTTCCTTCGGACTCCCAATGCTTCAGTTTTTGCTAATGACGAATTTCACGCCAACTCGTCTTCGTGGTTGGCAGCACCCTCTCACAATCCAATGAAATTTTGTGGGTGTAAATACTATGTCTTTTCAAGCAATTTTGCATACTTTGTTTTTTCAAAATTTATCTAGACTACCATTTGAAAAGGGCTTATGTTTTTTACCGATTTTTTTACATCAACATAACTCAAAAAGGACACGACTTACAAAAAAGTGATAAATGTATGACTTTTAGAAAATCGTCTGAACTTTTATAAAAAATATTGTAGAAATTGTAGAAAACGATTCTAACACGCTAAAGAAAAAAAAAATTCAAGTCAATTTGCAAAATATGGCTATCTTAGAATTGGACGATATTTTTTTTTAAATGAATGCAATATAATTGTCTAAGAGTTCGCAAAACATTGCAAGATAGGCACTTTTAAGGAAAACAAGTTTTGCTAACAAAAACTTTTTCATGTCCTATTTTTACCATGTATCACACAAACTCGTCTACACACTTAGATTTTTTTACAGAAATCTGTAAAAGTTTACCGAATTCTCAACAGCTAAACGTTCGGTAATCCGATTTTACGGATTTCGGTAAAATTTAACAGATTTTTTACAGATAACTGTTAAATTTCACCAAAATCCGTTAAATCGGATTACCGAACGTTTAGCTGTTGAGAATTCGGTAAACTTTTACAGATTTCTGTAAAAAAAAATCTATGTGTGTAGTTATGGTCTTCAACGCCCCTATGGAATCCAATAAAATGTAGCAGTCATAAAGAATTGAATGTATTGGACATCTTTGCAAAAAACAATAATCATCTAGACTAACATTTGAAAAGGGTCAAAACATTCAATTTCCTTTCCATCAGTAAAACAGAACCAAAAATGTACTCTAGTTGTTATGTTTGTATTCTCCGAGCGTGGAGTAACGATTATGATGTAGAAGAAGATGTCCGCTCATCGCCATGAGGCACCAAGAGTAGACAGTAATGTTTGCTAGAATGAAAGATATGAAGAGAAAGTGTTGAAAGTTCCGGAAGTGTACGGTAGGTTGGAAATAGAATAGAAGTATTGAAAATTGAGCGAAAGGGCATACTACCGCTAGAAACTATCTCAAGCGATCAGTGGTACGTGAGCGAGATCCAACGAGTTATTATTGCCAGTTAAGGTGGCAGATGTATCTGTGCCTCAACCTACCCCGCAGTGGGATGTTTGGCAATGATAACGTCCTTGGTTCGAGTACTACTTTACCCACATCACCTTCTACATCATAATCGTTACTCCACGCTCGGCGAATACAAACATAACAATTAGAGTAAGTTTACTATGTTACTTATTTCGTTATGTTTTTCTTCTTCTTTTAGGCGTATCCAAGCTTATTGCTTATCGCAATAAGCCTATTGCCAGGCTCTCAACTTAAAGTTCTAGATGCACTTCCACAGTTATTAAATTGAGAGCCGAAGCCAATCTCCAATGCATGAATTTGTATATTGTACAATGATACTCTTATGCCCAGGAAAGTCGAGATTTTGTTAAGCCGACTGGACTGGGAATCGAATCCAACGCCTTCGGATTGGTTGTTCCGTGCCTTTACCGACTAGGCTATCAGAGGCCCCTATTTCGTAATGTTCATCCTGTTATCCAGTCATTTTTTCTTAATGTTTAGATCAAGGTTTCACTCACGTCAGTGCGGTGGAGTCCTTTTTTGCTCTTTCACTCTTCGTCGTTCACACTGCAGTGAGTGTATGAACGCTCAGGCAGCGAACTGTCAATTCTTTCGCTCTCCCGTGCTGTGTCGAATAATCTCTACAGTGGTGTCGGGAAAAAATCTCCGTAGAGACAGAGTGAGATTCACCAAAGAGAGTAAAAAATGTGCACCCGGGTGATTCTCCCCAGAGAAATCGCAACCCTGTTTGTAGGAACACCCTAAGTTATTTAGGAAAAATTGTTCTAAATCGGTTTTCAAAAGCTACAAAAATGTTCTGTAGGCAACGTTGCTTGAAATTAGCTAGGTTACAGTTTTATCAAATAATGTATACCTCAACTTCAGCAAATAAAACAATAAGTTTTAAATATCAACAAACATAACAACCAACACACAATACTTGATGTTCTCAATTAGGCGAATCGCAGTATGATCAATTAGATTCTGAAGCACAACACTTGCCTCAGACGGTTTTATGAGAATACCTGTTGTAATTATAGGATTTATTATGATGTCAAAATTTCCAAAACTTTTTTACTTCTACGATAGTGTTGTACGACGGGTATAGATTAAAACCGCTCCATGGTGGTAATTTGTACGTCCATGTATTATGCCTTGCTGAAATCATTTCGGCATATGAAGCCGATTGCCTTTTCGGGAGACATTAATACAGCGGTATCATGTCAGGTTTCAGAAGTAAATGAGTCTGCAAGATCTGATACTGGATTTTTTCGGGAAGTCAAAAACCACTAGGGGCAGCTCAATGGGGTTGTTCGCAAAGGTGACGTAGGACTACGTAGCAAAGTACAATGAATGTTATTACATATCTTTAAAGAGCCTGCATCAGGAATGAGGCGACTTTAACCGATTGGAACAAACGATGCAAAAATGCATTCCAATTGAGCAGAGGACCTGTCAAATAGATGAGGTGTCGCCTCTTCCTAATGCAGGCTTTTTTATTATTTTGTACCGGAAAATCGATTATTTTCTTCAAATTGTGGTTGCCCTGAAAAGGGCCGATGGTCGTCTGCGATGGAACGTCACTGTGAACGATGCAACACGCACGAAAAACGAACTGAGTTTTCCGGCAGAAACACGCTGAAACACGTCAAGCGTGCACAGTGGTAAGAGGTAGAATGATGACGGTGTGAGTACCGTTCTTCTCATGTTACTCATGTTACCATACACACATTCACACCCAAAACGGTTAGCCAATAATTCCAATATTGGAATCATTTCGTTAGAAACTGTTGCCTAGCTAACACTGGATAGATATTTTACCTTCACGGATAGCCTCAGTTCTATAGAGGCTATTCGTTTCTTGAGACCGGTAGAGCGAACGTCTTATTTTCTCATGAAATTGCGAATTCTTCCTAGTGCTTTATCTTCGCGTTCTTTTATTATCTCCTTTGGGTGGATCCCATCTCATTGTTCGATTTCGGACAATGAGAAAGTGGACTAGCAGGCAAGGGTACCCGACCAGCAGGGCATAACATAAAAATATCAAAATTATAACAAACCTTGTTACGATTAACTGATTATGATATAAATTGGTTAAAGACGTTTCCATCTGGATAAATGTATGACATATTTATAACAAATTAAGATATATAACCCTGGGAGGCACAATCTGCGTGAAG
Organism: Aedes koreicus; assembly: GCA_024533555.2. Lineage (NCBI taxonomy): Eukaryota > Metazoa > Arthropoda > Insecta > Diptera > Culicidae > Aedes > Aedes koreicus. The sequence goes on from JAHHFK020001172.1 coordinate 28,087, forward strand.
AAATAGATTAATTCTAACAATAGCGGATATAATTTTGCTACATCGTAACAAAACTGTTACAATGTTTGTTTTGTTTATGTTATAGCTATATCATAGTTTGTTTTTGTTTTGTTACTTCTTGAGGATTTTTTGTTACAATTTCTGTTATTTTAACTACATCCACGATCTTAATTCTAACAACCTTTGTTATAAAAACAGCGTAACTGAATAACAACACTTGAAATAATTTTGTTGTTTCCTTCTGGTCGGGTAGGCGCTATGGTAGGAAATATTTGTGATCGACAAATCGCCTTCAACGATTTTTTTTCTTTTTTTTTCGTAAAAAACCCCTCGGCAGGTAGAAGGATAAAGGGGGGAGGGGGGGTTGGGGGCGATGGTTCTATTTTACATCTCCTAGGGGTTGGAAAAATTGTGGGTTGGGGGGGTTGGGGGTGGGTGGTGTCTTGTTTTGTGTTATGGCTACTCATATATCCATTATTGTTCCCATTTGTTCCGTGTTGAGCTGGGAAACATCAATTTCTGTAAATATGGACAAGGTAACCAGGACGCAGATCTCGTAATTCAGTTTTGTGCTAAGCATTGCGGACTCAGATTTGAGATTTATGATTTCCTTCAAACTCCCAATGAACCGATTCGAGACGTGTTGGCTGTACGCGATGTGGAATTCATAAAACTTTTTAATGTGGTTTTGACTAACAGTAATACTAGATTGTGGTGTAATGTGTAACCTAAAAATGTAAACTTACATTTCTAGGTTAATTTTTTGAGGATTTGGCGTGCGTGCGTGTGTGTGTGTGTATTATTTTTATTTCAAAATGTACAGTTTAAAATTGTATATGTAAATTCTTTATACAAGAATGATACTGTTTTGTAAACTGAGTTCGAAAAACTCACCTTAATTTTCCCATCCATGAAATTGTAATTCAAATTGATCCTCTATCCCGTTTACTTAGTTTTAAAATTTATTTTTATGCGTGTATTTCGAAACATGGCTCTGTTAAGTTGATTCCATTGAATATGATTGAATAAACAGACATAATTGAAAATAAAATATTGACGCGTAGTAAATGTATCGATCGACTGGTGAAAAAAAATTGGAAATAGGTCGTGAAATGACTGAGCTACTAACTTTCAAAATCTAACCATATTTCGTGACGTATCAACTTTTCGCCCTCGCAACGTATACCTCAGTATTGTAAACACAGACGTAATCCTAAGTTAAAACAAACAGTTCCTCGGGTTCCAGGGCCTCGGGTTGAATTTGCTTCAGTCGAGTTTTCATTGTTTCTGTTGGTATTCCCTTAGGTGGAATTTTCATAATCCGCTAGAATCCTCCCATGATCGGACAGCACTAGTTTTCACGCATCCATCAAGGCTGACTGATGGTACCTGATCGTGCAGGTAAGCAAGGAACAGTCTAGCAGCGTACAGTGGATTGATTGTTTGATGGATTGAAAATTTCATCTCGCCGAAAATTTATGCTGCTACGAGTAAAACTTTTTAAACTTTTATGATGATTTTTGATGATTATGTAATACTACCCTCTATTGCAGCAAGGTAACTTTCCATAGCAGTGGAATAATCTGAAAAACGATTTGATCAGGATTCTATTACTGTTTGTGATCATCAAGTTCCTGTATGATGGGCCAAAAACGTTTGGGCGAGCCCGTAAGCAAAGACACTTACGCGAAACCCGCGAATATAGGGAAGAGAAAAGCAAGTTCACACTCACGGGCGGGTCAAAGAGCCCGCCCTCGTTCCACGAAATGTTAACAATAGGGAGGAGGTAGCTCCCTATCCAAATCGTTTTACTTGGGTGCCCTGGTGGTCCCTTCCTTTCCCCGTTATATGTTATTTAATATTTAATATATATTGTACACAACAAACTAAGATATCATTATAGACAAAAATGCTACTTTATTCAAATTTCAAACTTGAATGGATTGTTACTGAAAAATAAATAAAAGTTAGATATGTATTAATATCCTACTAGTCCTGGGAAAGCTGAAAACAGAATAGATCATTCTAAATATAAGAGATAGAATTTCAATAAAAGACATTATTTCATGAGACATTGTAATATTTGTAATATTTTTCTTTATAATGTTTTAGCAACATTTTAAAGATAGCAATTGGAGTGAACGAAGAGTCCGGTTGGATAATTTCTGAAATAAATGGCTTATCTTACCATAATACCACAAACACAATATTAAAATATAATCCTACATTACTTATAAGCACATGCCAGCCTTTTATGAATAGAGTAGTTGAAGTTCAGAAGTGCAATTTTAAATAAAATGTTATGCTGAAATGCTAAGAAAAATTCAGCCTTTGATGCCTTGCATGTTGCTCCAGGCTCTTACATAGTTTTGGAATGCAAAGAAGATTCCACAGCGTGCTGGAATTATCAATAAAATGAGCATGGAAAATAAATAATACGATTTAAAGGTATACCCTAGTAGCACACTTGTTTCAAATCAGTAAAATTAACTTCAATGTGACCCCAATAAGTCCCAATCAAGTAACTGCAACCAATTATGACAGTTTTGTGTTGCTTGGGTAAGGTCTTCAGTCGCACCCCCTCACTTCACTATTGTCAAAATGACAACATTGCTCGGGGTCGCCCAGCGTGTTGTGTTTTGGGGGGGGTTTTGGTGGTGGGATAGGGGTGGTGGGGGGGGGAGATGGGAGGGGGGGGGGGGGGTCGGTCGCCCGTCGTTGTGTTGTGTTTCCTCTTGGCGCTCTCTGTGTGGTGAGTGATTCGTTGTTTTGTGGGGGAGGGGGGGCGGGGGGGTAGGGTTGTTGGTTTTTTGTTATTGTTTTTGATTTTTTTTTTGTTTTTCGGGCATACGGTGTTGTTAAAAAATAAAAATTTTTGAGGGTTTTAATAAAAAAATAAAAATATCGTTGGAGGGTGGGGCCCGCTGCAACGCACTTATTCCAGCGCTTGATCAAATACTCGAAACATTTTTTATATTCGGTTGGTGGTATGACCATGAAAGCCATCTACGATGTTTCCATGATCTCATCACGTGTGCTAAAGCGATTTCTTAAGTCGACCGAAAAGGAAAAAGTCGCAAGGAGCCCAATCTGGTGAATTCGATGGTTGCTGAATGGTATTCGTTTCGTTTTAAGCCAACTATTCACGGATAACGATGGCATTGTGTGACGGTGCGTCATCGTGGTGCAAGATCCACGAGTTGTTTACTTAAAAATCCGGTCTGTTTTTGGCGAATTGCATCACGCAAACGCCTCATAACGCCCAAATAATACTCTCTGTTGACGGGTTGGCTTTGTGATGGTCTAAAAGCATCCATTCTTTGATTTTGGTGATGATTTTTTCGGTTTTTGATGTAGATGGCCTACTACTTCTCTCATCATCCTTCACGGACTGACAGGCACTTCTGGAACGTTCGTACCACTGATAAACGACTGTTTTATTCAGAATATGGTTGCCGAAACGCTTTTTCAACCTTTGCAATGTCATAAAACCTTCTAAAACCATTTTCAACGCAAAATTTAATGCAAACTCGTTGTTGCAAATTGAATTTCATTTTGAAAATGGTACAAAATCGCGTACACACACAATCGCAGATGTACTGAATACGCTGTAATTTTCACAAATGTCAAGCTGTCAACTTAAAAAATTCATAAAATGCCAATGACAGGTGTGGTAACCTATAAAAAACACAAATCGGGTGACTGAGAGCGCCACATGGTGGTGATTCCAGGAGCTGTTCCGGAATCACCTATTGTGTTGCAACGGCACGGAAAGTGACCGCTGCAAGAATTCTTTTACAGCGGTTTGTTTGCCTATGCGCCCACTTCCTGTGGTACGTGTTTCGTGCAGTGAGTCAAAAGTGATTCCAGATGGAAGCCGAGAGGAGAGAAAAAATTCTGCACACCCACGTTGATAATCCAACGTGGTCCGCAATAAAAATCGCAAAAACGTTGAAAATCACCAAATCAACCATGTTTGATGTGCTCAAACGTTTCAGGGAGCAAATGAGCGAGGATCGAGTGCCTCAAGGTAAGCGTCGTTGTGGAACATATGACCGCAAGCTGAGCCAGAAGGTGTTGAGAACCGTCAGAGCAAACCCTGGCCTATCAGATAATGAAATCGCACAAAAATACGCTGCAGCTTGCAGTACCGTTCGAAAAATTCGTTTGCGAGCATGATATCGTTCTTATCGAGCCAGCAAGCAAACAAACAGAACGTTGAAGCAAAGTTTCGTCACCAAAACCCGAGCTAGGAAATTGTACCAGCAGGTTTTGACGAAGTACCAAGGATGCCTGCTCATCGACGATGAAACCGCGTACTACCTTTCATTAAAGCCCATAAAGGTCCCGTGAAGTTTTGGCCAGATTTGGCAAGTTGCCACTACAGCCAGGAAGTCATCCAGTGGTACCGCGATAATAACGTAGATTTCATCGATAAAAACATAAATCCACCCAACTGCCCCCAGTTCCGGTCCATCGAGAGATTTTGGGCAATAATGAAGCGGAAGCTTCAGAAAAGTGGAAAACGGCTCAGGACGCGACTCAGAAGACCAATATGTGTAAACAAATGTGCCAAGGAAGTTGACTCCGGAGGTGTGCAGCGTTTGATGGGAGGAAGAAGAAGAAAGTGCGAATTTTCTTAAGAAACGAAGAGAAATGATTTGTATTGATATTTTTTGCCTTAAATAACAGTAAATTACCTATGTTTTGATGTATTAAACTTATTTGTATGTCAATCCGTTACCGAGATAAAAAAAATTTATTATTCCGGATTCTAAATGGACATAGCTTTGGTAGGCCACCGTTCTGGAGTTGAAATGTCGAATGATGATTCACCTCGGTTTGAAGCTTAATTTTGGTCGAAAAAAAAGCGTTTGCCTCTGAATCAGCACCTTTGAATGTGGGAAGCGTGTAATCTTTCACAACATCCTCGTGCTCCTGTTTCACACCGATACGGCAGCATGAAAATATATGGACAGCATTTCCGGAAAAAAACGGCAGCAGAACACAAAAAAAAAAACAAAGGAAGGGAGGGGGGGGGGGAGGATTAAATAATAAGTTTGGCCGGTGGGAGGGGGTAGGGAGGGTGGGTCGCGGGGCAGGAAAAAAAAAATAAACCCTATATTTAAAAACGGAGCTGCTGGTGTCGGCGCAACACCAACAAAATATATATTAATAATATATAAAATGGAAGGGGGGCGGAGGTATAATAAGGCTTGTTCGCGACAAAATCTGGATAGATTTAAATAAAACAAAAATGGCATCCGTTGGTTCCGCTTCCTGTCAAACGCGTATCGAAAGATTTAAGAATGTTATGGACAAAAAAACCACGCTTTTTGCAAATTTTTTTACTGACAGATCCGGATTTTCATTGCGACCGCACACAATTGCTTTTCGCACTTGCTCTTCTTTCGACGCCATCTTCGATCTAAAAGCTTGTAATGTCACCAAAAGTTAATTTTACACAACGAACAGACATACGTTCGTCAGTCTGCGAAATATTGCGCGTTTATGAAGTACTTCCAGAGATATACGTATTTAGGGGTGTCCAGATTTTGTCGCGATCCAGCCTTAGCTAACGTTCACTTGAAACACGTTCAAGTAATCATGGATCAGTCTGTCCATTGTTATAAATTCAGAAGCATGCATATTAACAAAAATGTCAGCCAAGTGCACCGACACTTTGGTTGCAAAAAGGTGAACTCTACTTATATTGCCGAAAATGGGTAAATTCCCCTATGTCAGCATGAGAAGGGCAAACTCATCACTGCATTCAGTAGACCGAAAATCTGTCCACTTGTGGTTGCAACTTTGTCTTCCGCTCGATCGGGACACTTGTATGGGAGGGGAAGAATATAAACGAATGATGAAAATGCCCGTTTAAATAAATCACCTTCTGAAATAATCGAGATTTTCGTTGAAAAACTCTGCTTCAAACAGGCATCAGACTGAAGACCATCCCTGGCGCATGATGGAATCGGGATTGCGGATTTCAACTCTCTCTCTCTCTAACTGCGCCCTGCTTTCCCACCCAGGGGAAATTCGATGCTTGGTTGCAAAATCAAATACATATTTGCGGTTTTTAGAAAAGCTGTCTGTGTTGGGAAATTTGAATGTGTTAATTTTTTTATTTTTCCTGTCGATTTTATCATAAACTGGCTGGGATGCGACTGTGGCTTTCCGAACTGGATTGTATTTTGAGCCAATGGATACAGGAGCCGGCCGGGTTTAATTGAATCGATTTATGATGTTGCCGATCCACTGACCAAGAGCCAGTTTGTGTGGTTTTTTGATTCTCGTCGATCGTGGGATGTTGTTCTGGTTTTGTCGGAGATTGTTTGATTTATATAGCCTTTTTTGTTTTCTGCCGGGTGCATTTGCGATGAGTAACGAGGATTAGGTCAGCCCCCGTTACCCAGGAGCAGCGGCAATATATGTATCGATTTGGATGGTGGGGTCCAAATCGGATACGGCATTAATGGAGCTCGCGTTTCATGGGGAAGCGAGTAGATGGAAATGCAATTGAGAATGCTGCTACCAGGCATGGCTGGATTAATTTGATATTCGGAGAATTTTTAGGCTGGATTGGGGCTGTTGCGAGCAGAATTCTAAATTTATGGAATATCCAATATATGATTAGGCTCTATTTCGGATGATTGAAGTTCTATTAAACATTTTTCACTGCAAGTTGGCTACATACCAAAAATTTTAACCAGAACAATTGGTGAAGATGGTTTTGTACCTGCAACGAGAAAATGAAATGATTGATTTTATTAAATGGGAAAATGATATGTTTAGAGGTGCATACTGCCATCGCCATTTTTTTTTTAAATTCAGAAGCATTTATTTGAATATGTTCATCAAAATGTTAAAATGTTCATTAAAAAACCTTCTCATTAACCGCTACTGAGTGATAACAAAATGATAAAAAGCAATTTGATTTTGAACAAAAATAAATTGTTCCAGAATTTTAATCGTGATGAAGACGCATCTTTGAGAAAAAATTACCTCTGTCTGCTCCTTAGTCCAACCAAAAATCGAGTTCAGTGCACTGCCACTGGCGATTACTGATTGTTACGTAGGCAAGTACACAATTTTTGTTACTTTATGAAGCTGTAAAAAACTGGGTTAATGTCAATTGAAAATAATACACATATTCAGAATTTTTCAAACAAATATATTGAGTATTGTTCACCCAATGATTTACCATTAGCATTAGCATTGACGTTTGCACACCTCGCGGATGGAGCTACGATGAGGAATAATTCGTTGAAGACATTGCATGCCAACTTGAAACCAGTTACTGATACGTTTCTTCACACAATAATCTCCACGAAGACACTCCTCGATCGCTCACCTGGCCACGTCCATGCAACCGTTGGAGATAGGGAGGATTTGGTATCTACCTTAAGAAGACACTGGGGAACCCA